>JAGPYM010000014.1:600000-1033458 GCA_020736575.1 Thelonectria olida | reverse complement strand
AAACTTATTATTTATATTATAATTTATTTATATAAATATTTTATATAGGTTATCTATTTAATACTCTTATAGCCTAGGGTTACTAGCTATATATTATTTAAAATAAAATAGATTATTATTTAATTTAATTTAATTATATAATTAAATATAAGCTTTAAGCTTTAATAAAAGGATATTTAAAATAAATAGTACTATTATATTTCTTTTAATATAATATATATTTTAATAGGGTATAGTACTATTAAAATATAAGTAGTATTATAACTACTAATTATTCTTACCCTACCTTTTAAATATAAAGTTATTAAAACCTTATATATAATTATATTAAGCTAATACTTTTTTACTAGTTTACTAGAAATAAGATTACTTTTAAATTTAAATTAATTAGGGCTTTAATTATTATACTATTATAATATTTAAATTAAATAGTAATTTAAAGTATCTTTAAATATAAGCTAGAATTCTCTTTTTATAATATAATAAATAGTAATAGGTTTATTATAAAAGTATTTAATTAAATAGTTATAGTTTTATTAAGCCTTACTAGTATTTATAAAGTCTATTAGTAGATTCTTCTATTCCTTTTAATATAAAAGTACTATTTAAAATAAAAAGACTTCTTATATATATAAGGAGAGATAATATTATTATTACTAGCTTATTAAATATAATAGGGCAAGTGTAAAGTTAGTAGTATAGTTTATAATATACTTTTATATTAATTTTCTCCTCCTCCTCTTTACTAGCTAAATAGTACTAACTTAGGTTCTATTTTTTAGTAATATTAGAACTTACTATTTACTTTCCCTATTAACCTATTTAATACTTTTAATACCTTTATATTATTAAAAAGTTTTTATAATAGCCCTTCTAGCTATTAAATTAAATATTATAATATTTCTAATAGTTAAAAATATCTTTTTAAATAGGTCTTCTTAAGACTTTTCTTTAATATAATTAAATTATATATTATTTATAAAAATGCTTTAGGTTTATATTTAATTTATATATATTTAATTAATAGTTTATAAATATTAGTAATCTTCCTTTTTTTATTTTAGCTATTTATATTTAATTTTATCCTTTTTAGTTTTTAAGTTATAGTCTTTTTATAAGAGTGATTTTATAAGGTAACTCTAAACTACCTTTTTAATATTTAAACTATTATCTTTTAAATAAAAATAAGATTAGTTTATACTAAGGGCTTTTATATAGGTAATAGCTATATAGTTTATAAAGACTATTAATTAATAGGTATATTTATTATATATTTTAAAAACTAATTAATCTTTTCCTTTTTAATTATTTTAAGGTTTAATTATATTTAATATTACTAGCTCTAATCTTACTAGCTTAAATAGTATACTTTTAACCTTCTAGTTAGTTAAGATACTAGATTAAAAGCTATTAAATATAAGATCCTATTACCTAATTATAAAAGTAAAAAATAAGGTAAGGAATTAAAACTTCTCTATTTCTTTTAATATAATAGGTATAGTATTAGAGTTATATTTAATATATTTATAATTTATATCTTTTTTAAGGGCCTTATACTTATTTAAATAATATTTAAAACTGCTATAATACTAGTATTTTTAATAAATTAGAGCGTATATATATAATATTAATTTAAAATATCTCTCTTTTTCTAAGGAATTATTAATTCTATTTAAATAGTAAAGTTATAAACATTTTAAAAAGTATATATATAAGCTTTTTTTTAATTCTATTACTAACTAGCTTTATAAGGCCTTTTACTTTATTAATTAAGCTTATATAAGAAATTAATATTTTATTAAAACAATTAATTAAGTTAGCTATTTAAGGGTTACTATTTAAAACCTTCTATTTAATTAGTTACTACTATTAGTTAGGTGGAAAAGTTAGTAAGTTATAAGGGCAATATTATATACCCTTATAAGAAATATTAATTATATATATTTTCCTTAGCTTTAAGGGAGGTCTTATATCCTTATATTAAGTAGGAATAGGTAGTCTTCTTAGTAAGAAATAGCTAGGCATATTTTAATACCTTTTATAATAAGAATATAAAGGGTATTATACTCTATTTTATAAAGATCCTAAGGTTTAAGTATATACTTTTATATAGCCTAGTAATAGTTATATTTAATATAATTATATATAAGGCTTAGGTTTAGTATTTATTTTTAAGACTACTAATAGATATTATAAGGTAGAGATATTTAATTATTTATTATAAAAAGCTTTATTATTTTTATTAGATAGTTACTAGAAGTTTATATAATTTAAATAATTAATTATTATATTTAATTAATTAGAATTATTACTTTTAAAAGATTCTAATAGTTTAATTTTAGCTTTAGGTTAAAATTATTTACTAATAGTAAACTTTACCTTTTTAATAATACTAAAAGTGCAATTATATAACTTAAAGTAATCTAGCTATTCCTTTTAAAAGTAGCTATTACTTATAATAAAAAGCTTAAAATATTCTAAATAGAATAAAATATTCTATTTTTAAATAACCCTAAACTAATATAAGATTATTTAGGCTTTAGTTTTAAGTTTTTTAGAAAAGTTTTAAATATACTTTTTATAAATTCTTAAAGTGGGCTAGAATCTTTTAAAAGATATTAGTCCCTTTAAATAAATATAAAATAGTTATTTTTAATATAAGGAAGCTAGTTTTTATTTTACTAACTTACTAAGTTTACTTTTTTAATAAAATAGGACAAGTGGAAGTAGTCTTATTAGAGGTAGTAAGAAGTAATTTAAACTATAAATTAGAAGGTTTTTTAAAATTGCTCTTATTAGACCTTTTAATTATATGGCCCTTATATTAATAGTTAATTTATTTTATTATTAAACTGGGTATAGGAGAGTGCAGTTTAAGGATCTTTATAAGTAAGTTGCTTTTAATAGTCTTAATTATTAACTAGATGCAGCTTATAAGAGTAAGCTATTAAGACTTTAGAATGGGTGGCCTTTTATAGCTTTTAGTAAGTTGTGGAAGGTATTAGGTTAAAAGATTAAATAGAATGGGTTATTTTATAAGTAAAAGTTAGAAAGGTAATATTAGTTGCCTTTTAAAAGGCGTTTTTTTAGAATAGTATAAAGTTTTTTACTTTTTAATAACTGTCCTTTTATAAGGAAAAATAATATTCTTTAAATACTAAAAGAATATAAGAGTAAATATAATATATATACTTTTAATAACTAATTATAATAATAATACCTATAAGCTAAAGCCTATTTTTAGATTAATAAAGACCTTTTGCTTAATCTCTCTTTATAGCTTTATATACTTATTTTAACTGCAATTAAAATGCTAGCTTCTATTTAATCCCTTTTACTACTAAGTGTTTCAGACTTTAGGAACTATTTAATTCCTTAATAATATTATCTTATTAATAGGCATATTTAAGTCTAGGCTCTTTTATACTAAGGGTACCCTAGGTAGTAAGATATTTATTTAAGGTTTTAATATTATTATAAATAGAATATCTATTTTATAGGGTTTATAATATAAAATTTTAAAGTACTAGTAATATAAAATAAAACTTACTTATTTAATAATAGCTTTCTTTTCTTTTTCCTCTAATTAAATAGTTTAATTGGAAATTATTATATAATAGTAAAAGTACTAAGTAAAAAGTAGAAAAGTTTAAAATTAACTAGGTGCCTAATTAAATCCCTATTTTCTAGTTTTTTACTCCTTTTCTCTTTTATCTTTTTATAACTAGTTTGTTTTTAATAGCTTAAAAGTGTTACTATTAAACCAATTTAATAGTTTAATAGCTTATTAATCCCTAGTATAATTTCTAATTTAATAGTAAGAGTAATAATATAACCTAACCCCTAATAGAAGTAATTATAAAAGGTAAATATATAAAAGATAGAGTAATAGAGACTTAAAGGAAAATTAACTCTTATTTGCAATTAGTTATAATTATAAATAAAAAGTAAAATAGAAAATAGGTAAATTAAATAATTAAAAGGGAATAAGTTAGAAATATTAAAATAAATTATAAAAACTTAAATAAAAAAACTTAATAAAAACTATAAAAAAGGTATAATATCTATTTTTAAAGGTTTCTAGCCTTCCCTTTTAAGTCTATATAGCTCGATTTAGTAAGAAGCTTAAACCACCTAATTCTTATTAACCTCTAATAAAAATCCTCCGTTCTTATTGCTACATTCTCTACTAATAACCCGCTACTACTACTATACTACAGCTTATAACTGCAGCTCGGGACGTGCTATTTAAAAGGGGGGATAATTATAAGGAGTTAAGCCTATAGCTTCTTATAGGCCGGTGTGTAGTGCAGTTCTCTTATATAATAAAATAACTAGTTAATCTTTTTAGCCTTATAGCTAGACTAGTCTATTAATGGGCGAGTTATATTATACTAACTTTTATAAATTAATAATTATTTAATATAATAATAATATATAAAAATACTAATTAATTTTATAATTATATTATTAAACTTTTTTTAAAAAAAAATAAAAAAAATAAATATTAAATATTTAAAAGCTTATAATAGTAATAATTATATAATATTTTAAGCTTTTTAAATTATTTTATAAAGCTTATAATATAATAAAACTAAATTATATTTAAAAAAGAGATTTTAAAAATAAATAAACACTTTCCTTTTTTAATATTTATTTAAGTTTTTTATATTTTTATTTTTATTTAAAAAAAAGAAAGTAACTATTTACTTTATTTAAATACTATTTAATTACTATTTAATTATTTAAATTCTATTTAAATATAATTTAAATTAAAATAGTAATAGCTCTAGCTTATATATAATAAAGGAAACTTTCAATATTAAACTTTGTATTTGATAATTAACTGTTTTTATTAGGCCTGTATTACCTCCTAGCACGATTTCTAAGCTGTGTGCCCAGGATCATAGCCCCCAGCACAACAAGGAACTTGGAAGGCTTTTAAGGAAATATTGACTGCATTTGTTCCGACACAAGTCCTATTATTATTACTTTAAAAATGCCCAAACCACATGCTATCATCCGGCCGCGACCCAGTCTCAACACCCTTCCGTATGCACATCTCTCTATGCTCCGAATCAACCGCCCATGTCTCCATCACATCAGACCTCACCAAAAACTGCATCAGCATTCCCGACTCGGCGTGCCAGGTGTTGTGACAATGAAACGCCCACACTCCAGGGTTATCCAAAGTGACCCGGAGAATCGCCCACGCATAGCCTTCCACGGTGACGGTGTCGCGGCGCAGCGGGTTCTTCAACGCGCCTGTTCTATTGTAGAACTCGGGCAGTTCTTCGACTGCGGGGGGATAGCCCGTAGAGCCTTGGGCGAGGACAAAGAAGTGGTGACCGTGCATGTGGAAGGGATGCGCGCCGTCGTCAAAGTTGCTGATGGAAATATCTATCGTTCTGATACCGGCTGTTTGGAGAACGAGCTCTCTCTGAGCATCGAAGACGAGCTCGTTGACGCCAAGTGGTGACTTGAGCATCTTGTCGCCGGGCTTAGAGTCTAAGAAGCGGTGGAGTGACGGATGCGTCGCGTTCCCTTTGAAGCTGGACTCGTTGAAGAATCCTCTCGCTAGTCTCCATGCTCCAATCTCAAAGTTGGCTCGAAGGTAGATAAAGTCATCCGCAGGCGGTGGCACGATTGGAACCACGGGCCCCAAGACACTGGTGTTGAGATCGCGACAAATGACCTCGATTGCTTCAGGCCAGTCTTTACTCTTCGGCTCATCACGTGTGGGCTCCTTTTCGGGCGACGTGTACCGCACAATGGCTCTGATTTCGGGCTGCAGATGCTTGTTGGGCCTCGTAAAGCAATGTGTCACCATGCGAGCTCTCATCCAAAACGCCGAGGCCGTCGTCACGTTAGTTTCCAACACGACGCTGTATCGTTGCGCAGGGAGGATGTTCAGTCGGTGAAAGGGCTCTGGATGGACGTCTGTTCCATCGACTTCGGTGACGAAGAATGGATGCTCGTCGAACTGAACCTGGAATTCCGCGAATGCGCCCACGTTGATGATGCGCAATCTGTGTCTCTTGCCAGCGGCGAGGTCGAGTACTGGTGTAGACGCGCTGCTGTTGTCACATCGCCAGCCTTCAAAGTCGTCGCAGCTGCGGACGCCCCGGCCATTGATCAATGCATTGTCGGGAACGGGTTCGTCGTTTTCCTGGTCGGGAGCGAGATACTCCATCAAGAGTTCCGACGTCAGGTTGTGATAGTGATCCTGAACCATGACAATTCTGTCACTGTCGTAGTCCAGCTTTTGCAGCTCGCGCTCATTCGGCGAATGAATAATCATGGGGCCGAGAAGACCATCGGATGCTTGTGCACTGTGATGGGCGTGGTACCAATACGTGCCGGACTGCCCTTTCACTTGGAAGCGAAGCGTCGAGGATGAGTTTGGGGCGATGGCGCATTGTGTTATCCCAACAGTGCCGTCCATGTGGTTGGTACCGTTTTGAAACATGCCGTGAAAGTGAATTGAGGTGGCATTGGGGGCTTTGTTGTCGATGTGCACGACGAGAGTGTCGCCCTCGTTGCATTCGACCAGTGGCCCCGGATACTGGTTATTGATGAGAACCATGGGACGGTAGACACCATCTGGGTTGAGATCACCGGATACAATCGTCCAATGATATTCTCGAGTCGCTGGAGGTGCTTTTGAGTCCCACGACGAAGAAAGGATATACTCTTTCTGGTCGCGAAGCGTTGGAGTCGCGGGCATTTCTTCGTCGTAGTGGACCACTTCTGATGCCTGGGACGGATTGGTATCATGGTGATGCTGCTCTGTGTCGTCGTCATGCTGAGACTTGGGCGTAGTGGCCGGCGCAAAGCCTAGCGAAACTGCAGATAGACTAAGGAGAGCCATGATGACGAGGATGGCAAACAACAGTGCTTGACGAAACGTCCAAAATGATTTGTCGCCCGGGCGTCCTTGTTCTGCGTCATTCTCAGAGGCTTCAGCAGCCTTGAGGAAGGGCTGCTCCTCCAAGTCGCAGTCATCTTCTGTTGATGCCGTCGCGTGGCCGCACTCACTGGAAGTCAGATGCGAATTCTCCAATTGCCATGGTCGGTCGTTGTGAGCTTCATCACGTTCGGTCTTCGGCTTCAGCGCATCCATGGCATCGTCGCGAGTGAAGAGGGTTGCGGGTGACGGAGTGTGAATGAGAAAGAAAGCCATGTGCTTGTCCACAAGACTCAACCTCATTCTATCAAGCCCAGGGTATCCCCGATCAACTTGATCGCACCCTTGAACCAAGGTGCTGACCTTTGCGTGTCATTCCGGTGGACTCGTCTTCGTCGGATCAATCGGCACAAGAGTGACAGACCCGCCGCGGATGCTCCCCCGTTCAGTCTGCATCCTTCGACACACGTGCTCGAGCTGCAAATCGCATTTGGAGTTTCCTAATGGAGGGATGATTATCCTTTCGACGGGACCTTTTCTCCATCTTGTTATTGTTCACCGAGCTGCGGAGATGGACGGCAACATGATCCGGAGCGCATGCATCCATAGGTGGGCATGGCAATTCGCGGCGATGTCGCATTGAGTCGCATCGAGCAGTGCATTCGATATCAACCTCAATATCCCCGTGTTGATCAGCCGTTTTTCGTCCGTCTCTTCAGTGTCCAAGCTTCAACCGAAACACCACCAGCTCCGTCATCATGTTGTTCCAAGCGGCCAATGTTCTGGCCACGGCCGGCCTCGTTCTTGCCCGATCGCCTTATGGCAATCCCAAGCCGCATTCTAGCAGCGATGTCTGGGAGACCAAGTACACGGCAACTGCGACCGACTCTATCGCTGCCGCTGCCGCCACGGCCAAGACGAGCAGTCCTACTAGTCATGTGAAGGGCAAGGCCTTCGATCGCATTGCCATCATCTACTTTGAGAACCAGAATTATGACAAGGCCATTGGTGATCGTAAGTAAATGTCCCGCAATGCCCACGAGTCTCGCCAACTAACCACGATGAAGCCAACTTTGCGTGGTTCGCAAAGAAAGGCATCACCCTCTCCAACTACTACGGCGTCACCCACCCCTCGGAGCCCAACTACCTCGCCGCCATCGCCGGTGACTACTTTGGCATGCAAAACGACAACTTCAATCGCGTCGACAAGAACGTGTCCACTGTCATCGACCTCCTCGAGCACCGCGGCATCTCCTGGGGCCTGTACCAGGAGGACATGCCCTACACGGGCTTCGAGGGCTACAGCTACGTGAACCAAAAGACGGGCGCCAACGACTACGTTCGCAAGCACAACCCAGCTGTCTTGGCCGATATCGTCACGCGCGATGAGCGTCGCTTGTCGCAGGTCAAGAACCTATCCATGATTGACACCAAGCGCTCGCAGTTCCACAAGGATCTGAAGGCCAACAAGCTTCCTCAGTGGATGTTCATCACCCCCAACATGACCTCGGACGGCCATGACACTTCCATCACCGTCGCTGGCCAGTGGTGTCGTGACTTTTTGGAGCCTCTTCTCACAGACCCGAACTTCATCCAAAACACGCTCGTCATCGTGACGTGGGATGAGAACGAGACGTACGCGCTGCAGAATCGCATCCTCGCCATTCTCCTCGGCGACGTTGTCCCTAAGCATCTGCACGGCACTACCGACGATAGCTTCTACAACCACTACTCTGAGATTTCCACCGTCCAGGCCAATTGGGATCTTCCCACGCTGGGACGCTGGGACGTGGGCGCCAACGTCCTCAAGCTGGTCGCCGAGAAGACCCGCGACAAGATCCGAGAGTTCAAGCACAAGGCGACTTTTGAGCATCGCTTCTGGAACTACTCGTACGCCGGATACTTCAACACCAACGGCGGCAACCAGGAGTATCCCAAACCCAATCTGAAGCTCGCCCACAGCGGTCGCAAGGTTTACGGGCCGATTGCGGAGGAGTGGGAGCATAGCAAGAACCCTACTTACTACGAGGATACCATTGAGCTTCCTGATGGTCTCAGCCCCCCGAAGGGTTATGCGCCCGTCAATTGAGGCGCTGTTGGTTCGTAATGCGTGTTGATGTACATAGATAGCCAGCGTATATAGTTGTACATAGACATCATCAATCCAAAGCAGTTGCTTGCCTCTAATTGACTTCTCTAATTCTACGTCTCCCAACGTAATAAACGGCGCCCACTAATCGTCATGGTGTTGCGTCCCAACAATGACGTACCACGATCTTTTGCCAAGGTTATTCCCGATCATCTCGCCAAGCGATGGAAGATCGGCAATCAAGCTTTTGAATCAACGGCTTCAACCTGGTCTTCTCCACCCACGTGGTGCTCAAACGCTCCCGCTATGGCTTCAACGTTGCAGGGGTTCCGCGGACGTTCTAAGACCACATTGAGAAGGAGACGAATAAGACACGGCGAATTGTTCAGCAAACCTTTCATAAGAACCTTGCAATCGTGTTGATCTTTACCCGTTCCTTGCACAAGGGTCCTTTTGTGTTGTGGAGGACGGCAGCGATGTGCCGAGAAGGAGGATACGTGGAAAGCATTATCCAAGATCGTTCACCGAGGATCTAACGTAGAACACGGAAATTGAAGGTGGAAATGTGAGCAGCAGGCACGTTGCGATAGCAGTGCAGGGCTGATTCGGAAGAACCTGCCGCGTAATCAAGGACATCCAGCTTCAGGATAGCTCCCCGCTTCACCTTGAATCCTGCCTCATCGCCCACGCGAGCACACTTTGTCCATCTTGCAATCGTTGTCAACTCCATCTCCAGACCTCTTCTAGCCGCCAAGATGAAGCTGTCGCAAAGCCCACACCTGAATCGTTTCCTTTCCGACTTTACTCTTGGCTTTTCTGATGGATTGACCGTTCCTTTTGCCCTGACGGCCGGCCTCAGTTCGCTGGGAAGCACCGACACTGTCATTTCCGGCGGCCTTGCGGAACTGTGCGCTGGAAGCATCAGCATGGGCATTGGAGGATACCTAGCGGCGAGAGACGAGATTCCGCAATCTCAGAGGCACAGTCAGAATGAGAACGACACCGACAGCGAGGACGAGATGAAGGGGATGTTGAGCTTCGACGGAAGCAGCAGTAGCGAGTCTGGCGAAAGCTGGGAGCTTTCCGAGAAGGACTCCCATCAAGCCCAGAATCTTCTCCGAAAACACCTCGAGCCGCTGCATCTTCCAGCGGCCGTTACATCGCAAATTTTGTCGGCAATTGAAGACTCGCATGGCAGCTTGGAACGATCCGCAGCAGGCCTACAATCGTACTATGACGGCCTCCCTAACACGACTTCCGAACTGGTACCCGTCTCCCCAATCTTCTCAGGTGTCTCAATATCCCTTGGCTACACAATCGGCGCCGTCATCCCGCTAAGTCCATATTTCTTCGCTGGCACCGTCGGAGCGGGCTTTCGTTGGTCATTGAGCCTATGTCTCGTTGCGTTGTTCGTCTTCGGATCTGGGAAAAGCTGGGCGCTGAGGAAGAACGGCAGTGCATGGCGGTGCGCTTGGGAGGGCTTGCAGATGTTGGTGTTGGGAATGATGGCGGCTGGGGCGGCGGTCGGATGTGTCATGTTGGTGGAAGGAAATGTGAGGGGACATGAGGGAGGTTCGTGATGCACCGAATGAGAAACGAGGAGAAAAGCACAGCCCAAATCAATCCAGCAGAGCTTCTCTGGTAGTGTGGGCTCGCTTTTGACATGTTCTCACAGGGTCATTTGGCGGTCCCACGAGTAGAGGCTCAATCTATGACCATGCGCAGTCTCTTAGCTTTAAGCTTATAATATCCTGGCACGCCGATACTTGGGCATGACTTCCACACGTCTGAGCCAGTCATCAGTTCTAGATATCACGGAAACTGCGCGGTGTGGAGATCAACCCATGTCGACGTAAGCGGTGTTCCATTGTGCATCAGCCGGGGAATATGCAAGCAAGCCACTTGTTTCGCCCCAGCTTCGGCGACCATTTCAACGGCGAGGCCGGGTCGGCGAAGTGCCATGCCTCCAAGGATGGCAGTGTTGAGAGCACTCCAATGTGATAAAGCTGGGAATGTGCAAGGGGATCTTTACACCACGTGTATATATTCTATCCTGTCTTCCAGTCTTCTACCAATTATCCACCACATCACTCAATACGCTACTTGGGCAAACGTGAAGATGCATTATTCAACAGCAATTATTTCTGCCTTGGCTCTCTTTGCTCCCTTGGTTAAGGGCACTGAATACGCAGATCCAGGTAATAACCTCCCGGGGTTCGTTCAATGCAAACCTCAACTCACAAACCTAGAAAACATCCTCCTCAATCTCGAGTTCGAAGACAGAAACATCGATCCTTGGTACATGAGCTATCCCGGAGACGACTTCGACTTCTTCATGGACATCCAGTCCATCCTATTCCCAGACAACCAATTCACAAAAGCCCTCCGAGTCGGAGAAGTCACCCTCACCACGGGAATCGAAGCCAAAGTCAAGTGGCGCCCCAAAGTCCGGCTCGAGGCGGGCGCCACATACCAAATCGCCTTTTGTTCGAGAAGCAGCCTCATCGGCGACGAGAGCGTGGGCCATCAGCTGATCCCGGGCCTCGGATCCGACTTCAGCTCCTTGCAGTTTGCAGTCTTCAACCGCGAGAGCAACGTCTTCAGTGTCAGGCCCGGCAAGGGGATCAACCTGGGAATGGAGTGGTTCCGATGGCACTACAGATTTACTGTCGAGGAGTCTCAGGCAGGGACGGCGTATTTTGGCTTCATTGTTACCTCTTCTGGGCACGGTGTGGATTGGTGGTTTGATGACATCTCTCTCATCAAAGTCTGATTACGTACTTAGGTAGAAGTGGTTGGATGAAGGGGACAGACAAATTTAATCATTCGTAATCTACAGCTTCGAGCCTTGTCATTTTGGAGCGAACTACTCAAAAATTGTGCTCAAGCATCGTCTTCAAGAAGCTTAAAAGCCTTTCAAGGTAGGAGAGGTTCATGAAGCGTTCCACAGCCGCGCGGCCACACTCGCATGAAAGTGCACTTTGGAAGACTACACCAGGCTTTGCCAGGCATCCGGTAGGAAGGACTGTACCTGACCCCAACCTCGCCTAACCTCACTCCTAACAAAGACCAGTTGCGTTTACATTAAACTTGGTAATGTTTGATGTCCCGATGGTCGCAGTCGTCGCATGACTTTGGGACTTTTGTGTCAACATTACGAATAAGAGTCAAGAATTCAAGAATAGGTTTGTCAGGAAGCTTCCGTAGGTAAGTTAAGTATTCGCACATGAGCCTATTTCAGGTCTGCGGCCCGTCTTCTTCCCCGTGTTATTGCGGCCTCGTCTACTATTTAAACCTTTGTTTATCGCTCCTCACTTCGTTCCCTACTTTCTCCATTTTCATCCACATCCAAGAATCAGTACATCATATTGATCCTTTTCACTTCTACTCTTTTCAACCACAAAAACAACCGAGATGACTTCCAACGTTCAAAAAGTTTCGCCCTTCACAGGAGAGCTCATCCTCCCCGGGACAGTAGTCCCTACTAGAGACTGCTCCTGCCACCTCCCCCTCAATCACGACCACGCGATCCGTGTAGATCTGGAGGAGGAGTTGGACGGCTTCTGGGTCGATGCCTACGCTCTTTCCAGGTGCCGAGCGAATCAACTTGGGTCGATCCGCACTGACAGAGCAGTCAACATCTTCCTCGGTCAATATCGCCTTTGGATCTCGCCCGAGCCATCAAGGATTTGTGCGTATCCAAGTGTGAGGTCGATTGACTCCGAATCCCTTCGCTGGATCGAAGCCTACCACCGGTCCGTTGCTGAGCCACTGGCTCGCGAATACAAGAACTGGGCATACGCGAACCTCACCAAGGCGGCTGCCTCGTTCGCGGCCAAGAACGGAGCAGCAGCTCCATCCAGTTCACGGGCCGTTATTGAGATTGACCTGAGAAGAAGCGAGGAGATACGCATCTTCCGAGCTATCTACCGATATGAGATCTACTACCGCCTCTTCGGTCAGAGTGACGTTCCACAACAGCATCCAATCCCTTTTCATCAAGTCAATGCGGGCTTCTGTTGCATCTTCAACCCTTGGGAAGTCGAGGAGATCGGATGCATCGACTTGTTCGTCAGGGAAAAGTACGAAGACCTCTTCAACCAGGTCGAAGCGGACCTGAGCCCCGAGATGCCCACGTTCCTACGCAACCCTGAAGGGTCGGTCAACATGATTACAGATCGTGACAGTAAGCATCTCCACCCACTCACACTCCACGCGAGTGGAAATAATTTCGCATCTGCTAACTTTGGCGGCGATAGCAAACAAGGACGATAGCGTTTCTTGTGGCTTGGGCATTTTAGCGCAACTGTTGGCCACCGAAAGCCACCAATTGCTCGTCGACAGGATAGAGCAGTGCTTCGCTCATTATGACTTCACGGACCCCTCCCTCGAAGAGGTTATTTCAACGCAGGCGCAGTACGACAGGCGGGGTCAGATGCCCAATTCCCTCGATGCCAAGGACGCGTTCGAGGCTTGCAGGGACCCTATGGAGTTTCTCTTCGACCCAATTGTGCCTGACGTACCACCACTGGCGTGGGTTCTCCTGTGGGATGGCATATACTCCAACATCTACGGCGAATATGTGCCTGAGCCGCTGAGGAGATGGGGCTACGTGATGTGGGACGAGGATATGTGGGACGATCTGGGGGTGAAGGACATGATCGCGTTCCAGTGGCACTTGGCCCCAAACATGGTTGACAAGATTTACGAGGACTACGGTTGGGCTCCGGTGCCAGATTATCCTTTGATCTGAAGGCCACCCATGGCCCAGGCAGTTTGTCGATTTCAGCTGCCCTTGACTATTCTGCTGCTTGACGAAGATTGCGAGTGCGCAAGTCAGTCATGGATGGGATGTTTGAATAAAGAATGTATTGAATAGGTACACGCTAGGGAGTTAAATTTAAGTTTGATGTCAACATTGCATTGTCACAGCAACGGCACAATGACTCTCAAATAAAAGATCAAAACCTTATCGTGAGTCAAGTAAACAAATACTGTCAACACACGATTTTTCACGGGTTAGCTGTATTTTCCTGGGCAATTATTTTGTTCCAAGACTCACAATAATTAAAGCGCGAGGAGAAAGGGAAAAGAATCATTATTGACACTGGGCAGGGCTTGATCCACGTCTCTCTGCCTCCATAATATTCAAACATGAGGCTATCGTTTAGTACAACTGGCATGGAATACTATTGGATCACTTAAATATTTAAATGCGATCATATTCCTGAAAACATCTGCGCAGGGAATTAACAGCCAAGCACTGTCTCCGCGTTTGTTTAGGCAGGGGCTAAATCAGCAGGAGTGCATTTTCTTTAGATCTCGCAACAGTATTCCTTTCCTAATTATGCACAATGGTACTGTAACGCGAAACTCGAGACGCATACGAAGACCGCCTTGCAAAGTAGTTCGCTGAAACTGAGTCTACATCTGACTCGAAATCCCTCCACAGCACTGCATCTCAAGTTGAGCGTGTCCCTCTCAACGCATAAACGGTCCGGATAGATGCCCATAAACGGACTGCACCGCTGGAGTCTCTAAGGCAGAGTTTTGGAAGAGTCTTTAAAGGGGCCTGTGCTGTGTGGTATGCAAACTAACCCCTACAGCAGAGGCCGATGTCTCAGTCTTGCACGAAACATCTCAACGGGCACTGCATGGAGGCAAGTGTCGAAATGTCGCTGTTATTCCATGGAAGCAGCTGCTTACGAATTATTGACCCTGCCCTACTAATCTGGCATTCTAATGCTTAACGAACACTGCATCTCTAGGTATTTCATGGATGATAATGCACTTTAGCTTAAATAGGAAGCTAAAAGCTTAAACAAAGAGAGTGCCTCGCTGTAAGATGACGTAATTGCGACGTTGCAGACGAAAACCACTTTGAACTTCCCCCAACTGCCGTCTGCCTCGTGCAGGACGCTGGACTCGTCTGCCGACTAAGCATTGCAAAGCCACAGTTTATGACCAATATTCCACGTGAAATAACAGCGACCGTTGAGGCTTTGGTGGACCCCGAATCCTTGCAAAGGATCTCCAATCCCTCTCAGCTGCGCCTCATTCGGTAATCTCGCCGTGACGCCGTCGGTTCGAAATGACTAAACAGGTTCCTGCAGCTTACCAATTGTCAACTCCACGGAACATAATCAATTGACCCCCGGAGGCCACCGCCTCATTGGCTACCTGTTGGCAATTGAGAGGCCGCTCGGGAAGATCCGAAATGCCAGCGAAAAACGGTCGTTTCAAAGGCAAGGAGAGCATACTTGGTAGTAAATTGAGGTGTTTTTGTCATCGTCGGCGGGTCCTTGCATTGGGCTAGATTGCTAGGAATTGTTCCTTGGTCTGTGTATGCACCTTCAGAGTGAAATCTAAAACGTTGGTCAAGCAGAGAAGGGCCGTGAGAGTGATGTATATATAAGTGAGTGACTCTCCCGCCAAGAATCAACATTAACACAACAGCTCCATCGGACATCTCACAGCAAAACCATCAGCTCATTGCAACCATGTTCGCCAACTCTCTTCTCCTCGCGGCCGTCCTCCCGGTCCTGTCGCTGGCAAAGTCCCTCCCAGGGACGGTCCTCGACCAGCTTCCCCACGGAACATGGCTTGAGAACATCGCCGCCCGCCCCAACGGCGACCTCCTCGCCACCCAGATGTGGCCTTCAGCCATCGTCTACACCATCAAGAAGCCAACCGGTCCCACTCACAAGATCGAGGAACTCGTCTCCATCCCCGAGATCCAGAGCATCTACGGCATTGATCAAGTGCCCAAGGGCCGTCATGGCAAGGAGACTTACATCGTCGTCGGCGGCAACTCGTCTAACATCGGCGTCCCCGTCATCGGCACCTTCAGCGCCTTTGCCATCGAGTTCGGCTGCGAGACCAGCAAGCCCAAGGTCAAAAGAATCAGCAACTTCAACACGAAGAGCGCCTTCCTCAACGGCGTGACCGCTATTCCCGGTGTCTCGAAAGCTGTTCTTGTGGCCGACTCTGCCAACGGTTTCGTCGGATACCTCGACCTCAAGTCTGGCAAGTGGGATACTTCTGCCTTCGTCTTCCCCGAGATGGCTCCGAAGCCCAATGCCACTCTTCCCGTCGGCGTCAACGGAATTCGCGCCTACAACGGCTACCTCTACTTCTCCAACTCGTTCGCCGTCTCCATCTACCGCATCCCCATCACTCCTTCCGGGTACCCCGTCAAGGGCGCCAAGCCCAAGTTGGTTTCCGACTTCTCGGACAAGGCTGTGTTTGTCGACGACTTCGCCATCGACACCGAGGGCAACATCTGGGCTGCTAGCAACTTTGACAACAAAGTTGTGTACATCAACACCAAGACTGGAACGTCCAAGGTTGTCGTTGGCGGAGACAACGAGATGATTGTTGCTGGCGACACTGCCGTGGCGTTTGGCCGGGGCAAGTACGACAAGGATTTCCTGTATGTTGCTACTTCCGGTGCTCTTGCTATGCCTGTGGGAGGTGAGAATGGAAAGACGGAGGGCGCCAAGATTGTGGCTGTCGATACCAGCGCTCATTAATTGAAATGGGTAGCTGAATTGAGGGTGAAGGTATGGGTTTCGGATCTAAGAGTCTTTAGTTACTCATCTTAGAATGTATCAATATCATAGTCTATGTCCATACATGCCTCCCATTCGTGAAAGAATCCAGAGGTCTCGGCCGTCTCAATCATCTAGCTCGTCTCCATCCGACACATGTCCAATCCTGCGACGTACAATATCGGATGGATGATAGGTAATACGAAGCTATCATCGCTGCCAGCGTTGTACTAGCATACAGTGGGAGGCAATAAGTTTGAATACCCTTTGCTGTACCGACCCATGCACTAGCCCAATTAGGCCGACCTTCTGATGCCGCTTTTATATCCCAACTTTTGAGCTTTGCATAATAGATCTAGTATTTTATACACCAGTCTTATGCAGTAATACAGGGGCCCTATTTGGTATTATTTGCATATGTGAGATTGTTATAATAGCGATAGCTTTTTGTCTTGAGGTATGTTGAGGAGTGTGTTAAAAGGGAGGAAGTCGATAGTAAAAGCGGCATCAAAATCGCTGGCCTAAACAGGCTAGTCAAAGGGGGTCGGTACAACAAAGGTATTCAAACTTATTGCCTCCCACTGTATTTGAGCCGTCAACTAGGTAATACGAAACACCAGTCTGGACCATAAAAATTCTAGTCCACACTCCCCATCGGCTTTTAATGGCGGCTTTTGGCCCCCTCAGTCTTTTCAAGAATTCAGCAGCAATCCCTTCTTCAACGTGGCCAATCAATGGCTTTATCGATTCTTGGTTGAGTTGACACTGCCGCTAGCATGGGTGTTGGACCCTGTTGTCAGCTTGTCATCTCGATAGTCTCCGGGCTATTGACGGGGCTGACACTCGCGTCAAGTAAAGGTTGGGCTTCTCAGTTTGCGATTCGCTTGAGGTTTAGGCGATGCTGACGATACCACAGAGGCCTCGTCACTTGCGTTGAAATGATCTGAAAAGTGGCATGATGATTGAATTCAGTATGACCCTCTGCTAGTCCGGCCCTCCTTGTGCCGACCTCGGATCTAGGACATCTACAATTATTTGCCAGAATCCAAGCCCAGATGGAATTACAATTACATCATTTGCATGCACCCCAAATGCAGGCCAAGGACCATCTCCGACATGTGAGACACTCATGCGGGCGGCATCGTTCAGTTAATTACTCCATTGGCTCATCCTATGCACTCCGTATTATCAACATCCCTCCGAACCAACCAGACGCACCCGCTGGGGATTGCTGGTTGGAATCCGCCTCCATCTTGGCGCAGACGTGGGCAATTGCCGGGGTCCATCTTCGACTCTTTCCGGACTCGGCCGAGACATTCGTTGGAGCTGCCGTTTACGCGGCGCCCGTAAGGCAAACAAAAACGCCCAATAGCAGACCTCTTTCCTTCTCAATGTGAGGCCAGAATGGGGTTAGTTGTATGCGACTCGGAAGCTGAGGAGCGGGTGGGTGAGACAACAGCTCTTGGCACTCACGCCGATTAGCGAGGCCAATGGGTATATCTTGACGTGGACTGCACGTCCTCTTTGCCCTCTGCTCTAGAATTTCTATCCTCGTTCGACCTACACCGTATCTGAATCAATTCCTATTTATCTCGGCACAAAATGGCGACCTCTGCGGCCTTTCAGGCATTAATCGAGCATGTTCGTAACATATTTGGCTCTCTATGTGGCACGCTTCTCAATTCACCACATTTCGCCCGATACAGGACGGTGTCCGGAGTGCTGGCCATTCTAGGAACTTGCTATGGAGCAAACCGATTCCTGAACAGACTTGTGCTCGGCGGTAAACGTTCCAAGCCTTGGAACAGCGATAACGAGCTTGTCCTCATCACGGGAGGAAGCAGCGGAATGGGGGCTCACATGGTCCGGAAATTCTCACACAAGAGCGTGAGAGTCCTCTCACTCGACATTAACCCTCCGCAAAACGCCCTCCCTGCAAACGCGCATTTCTTCCAGGTCGATGTCACGTCTCCAGATGCAGTCCACGAAACAGCAGAGAAGATCCGTCACGAATTCGGCGACCCGACCGTCCTGATCAACAATGCTGGCATTGTGTCGGGCAAAACAATCCTCGATATTCCACATGGCCAGCTCAAGCGCATGTTTGATGTTAATATCCTGGCCCATTTCTGGCTTGTGAAGGAGTTCCTGCCCGCAATGGTCAAGGAAAATCACGGCCATGTTGTCACCATGGCTAGTGTCGCGAGCTTTCTCACCATCTCCAACAATGTCGACTACAGCTGCGTCAAGTCTGGTCTGGTTGCTTTCAACGAGGGTCTTGCACAAGAGCTCCGACATAGATACAACGCCAGAGGGGTATTGACGAGGTAGGCGCTTTGACGCAATGCGAGATTACACGTGCTTGGCAATGACAGCTAACATGTTGATACAGCATTGTGTATCCTTTCTGGGTTCGCACACCCCTGATCAAGAACCTCATCGAGCATCCAACCTTCAAGGACGGCGTTCTAGAGCCCGAAGACGTCGCAGGTGCAGTTGTGGACCGTGTGGTCACTGGAGGGAGAGGCGACTTGTTTGTGCCGGGGTATGGCGCAGTGTTGGCCGGGATGCGAGGGTTCCCAGCATGGTTCCAGGAGTTGGTTCGCGACATGAAGGCGGGTGTTTTGCGAGAGACTGGCTTCTAATGGCGTATAAGCGGTGACAGATTCGAGGGAGCTATTGCTTTCACAGTGTGTAATTGTCTTGGCCTTTCCAGCGTTCTCTCATTTTTATCAAGGTAATTGTCTAATCTCAGTTCTGAAAAGAACATCGAACTCTATCTCACAATTGCACAACCCCACATCCCGCAATGCAGGCCCCAATTACGCCAGAGAATGACACGTTCAGTGAGATATTATTAAGCGAAGGCCGCGTGGATACGTCCTTGCTGCCACCCAGCACTATCGAAGGCAGACGCCCCAATGTCAAAGCTATAATTAAAGCTATAATTACAGGAACGAAAGCGACGCACGGCCACACCATTACAGCTCAGGACCCGTTTGAAGAAACGAGCCATGTGCCGAGATATGTGCTTCAGACGTACCATCATCACCATCGAGCACCAGCCGATACCTCGCTTTGGCCGCCCGTTCGGCCGCTACCCCGCAATTTGATGAGTTGGCACGCTGATTAAAAGAGGAGGGTGCCGAAACGGGTTCAAGCGTGGTAATTGCTTTGCTGGCTATTGGCCCTCGTATTCCTAGTTCTTCGCCATGCCTTGCTAGGAACCTCATTGATTGCGGGCTACGGACAAATCCAATGCGCAGCTCCGTGGGGACTTCAAGGGTTCGAGACCAGTTGACCACTGATGCCCGAGCATGTCAGAGGATCTAGAACATGGTTCGTTACCCGGTATCTGGGACCATCACGTGAGAATGAGCTATTTGATCGGTATCGGGCTGTGTCGACTCGGAATGAGCGGATATTCCATTTTCAATCCTGCTTAAACCGTTGGTGTGGTGACCTCTTCACATACATACCTTACGCAGCTGGACAAAAACACGCATCGCACGAGGAAATATCCGTTTCCCAGCTTCTCCCTCGCCGAGCGCCATGATTCTGGAATCCTCGTTTTACCTTCTGGGGCTTGTACCCGCCGTCTTGGCTCTGCTGCTTGCCATCAAGCTAAGCAAAGTCGGTAGGCGGTCTGCTGATCTCCCCCCTGGTCCCCCGACGATACCGCTTTTAGGGAATTTGCATCTTGTGAGTTTACTATTAACTACCTAGCAAGGTAGATGTTCTGCATGAGGCTTACAGTAGACTGCGCATAGATGCCCACAAAGAGGCCGCATTTACAGTTTCAGAAATGGGCTCAGGAATACGGGTAAGAGGGCGATTCACACTGTGAGCGTTGCGAATTCCACCGTGCTGATGGGCTGGCTTAGCCCAATCTACTCCCTCGTTCTCGGCACGAGAAATTTCATTGTCCTCTCCGATGATGTCGGTATTAAAGAGGTACTAGACAAGAGAGGCAACATCTATTCGGACCGCCCGGAAATGTTCATAGGGCAGAATATCGCCAGCGGGGGTCTACGGCTTGTCTTGATGGTGAGCTATGGGCGCCTCGTTTCCATGTGCAGGCGAGGGCTAACGCTGAGATAGCGATACGGCGAGACCTGGCGAATGATTCACCGAATGATGCATAATATCTTGAACATCAAGACAGCTGTAACGTATGTTCCATACCAGGACCTCGAGAATAAGGTGTTCCTGTCGGCCTTGCTGGATACTCCGGATGATCTACTGGCTCACATCAGGCGGGGCTCGTACTCTCTGTCTACCCAGATGATCTTTGGGTATCGCTGTATTGATAATAAGGATCCAAATCTACTTCATCTTTTCTCGGTGAGCAGTTTCTTACTGTAGGCAAGGGCTCGCTAATCGGATAATCAAGACGTTTGAGAGATGGAGTGCGCTATCAGCCAGTGCGAGTGCCCAGCTTGCAGACCTGTACCCAATACTGCAAAAGCTGCCCGAGTTCATCGCCCCCAACGTCCGCTATGCCCGAAAGCTCCACGAGGAGGAAAAGCAGCTGTACGTCAAGCAGTGGATGACGGCGAAGAACGCGCTCGACGCTGGGACTGGGCTAGTACGTCTGCAAGAACCCGCACGAAGCCTTTCGTTGGCGGCTAACTTGACAAGCCCTGTTTCTGCAACGACATTTACCGCGCTCAAAGTGTGCAGGGGTTCTCGGATGCTGCTGCAGCTTACATCAGCGGCTCGCTACTCGACGCAGGTTCTGATACCACAGCCTCGGAGATGTACGGTTTCGTTCAGGCCATGCTAGTTTGGCCAGAGGTCCAACGGAAGGCCCAAGAAGAGCTTGACAGAGTCGTGGGGCCTGACCGGCTGCCCGAGCTTGAAGATTACGAGAGCCTGCCTTATATCCGCTGCTGCATCAAAGAGACGTTGCGATGGATGCCTTCGGTGTCTCTGGGGGTTCCGCACTCCGTGATCAAGGATGATACATATATGGGATACAGCATCCCTAAAGGTTCTACTATTATTCCCAATATCTGGTAAGTTCGAGTGCGAGGATATGATTGAGTATATTGTCTCATGGAACGAATAGGGCAATTCACATGGATCAACAACGCAGTCCTGATCCCCGAGTCTTCAACCCTGACCGATACAAGGATGATCACACGAGCCTATACCAGTCAGCAATTGGAGACACGACGAAGCGAGACAATTTTGTCTTTGGTGCCGGTCGACGCATGTGCCAGGGAATTCACATTGCCGAAAATTCCATGTTCCTTGGTATCTCGCGGCTTCTTTGGGGATTCGACTTTGCGCCAGCCAAAGATGATATGGGAAACCCAATCATATACGATATCGAGAATCTGGTAGGTGGAATCACTATTCAGCCCGAGGACTACAAGTGCATTATCACCCCACGAAGTCAAAAGGCAGCGAACATAATTCGAAAGGAAGCAGAGAACGTTCAAGAGTTGCTGGATCCGGTCACGAAGCAGTGGAAGAAGGTTCCGGAAGGTATGGCGTTCAGCACCTGGGTGCCCGAGAAGGCCGACGCTTGATAGGCGACGAGGTCATGATATCAAGACGTGCCTCGTAGATTCCTTCGGTTTGTCCCCCCGTCATTGTGTGAGCAGGAGCCTTGGCCAGCAGGAAGGAGGATCGGGGGTATATACCAGAGGGTACAAAAGGGCGCCTGCTGGGGCTGCGTTGGAAGTGAGGAACCCAGCCAGAACATCATCAGAACACATCATAACAACATCATCCAACGGGCCTGTTTTGGGCCATCCATCAATACATCTTTTATTTCATTTCTCAACTTTACTTCCTCATCATGAGCCGAAAGCTTTTAAGCAGCTCATCAGACACCATCTGCGCCACCTCAGTTACTTTCACTACAAGCCATCTCTAAGCTCATTTGAGAATGATCTTGAGGCCGTAGCCACCCCCAGAAGGGTAAAGCAAGTATATCTATTAGGCCTAGGTAGTTGAAATACACCTAGGTGATCAAAATACTTTTACTAATTACTTACAGGCAGTGGTTATGGCGCCAACAATGGCTTGGGGCCCCTGGCGGGTAGTAGAACTGGAGGACCACGTGGGGTGCTCTAGCACGCCTCATTGGCATACCAAGTGTTGTCGTTATATGACGAGAGTTACCAGTAGTCTGGTGTTTTGAAGGGCACAGTGACAAGCAAAGAACAGCTGTCAGCTAGCAAGAAAAAAAAACCAACAACTGACCCAAAGGGCCTGGGCTACAGCAGCCGCGGCAGCAGCTCTGAAGGTCAGGCCAGCTTAGCAGTCTGATCAGGTGCATCGGAGCCAACCAGACAACTACGTCAGAAGGCTATGGAAGCTGAAGAAGAGAGGACTATGAGGGTATTCAAGGAATCGCTTGTATGAATACTATTAAGTGAATTCAGAATTTGATGCGAGTGTCAATACCTAGACTGCTGTCCCAGTCCAAGTGAGGAAGAAGAACACCATCTACTGCTGAGATTTGCCGTTTCTCCTCCTCTTAACCATAATCTTTACACCACTCGGCGGCAACGACGCCTCGGCCATCCAGAAATTGGCAGGTCGCTCACCCTTGTATTCGTCAGGGAACTTGATATCATAGTGTCGTAGCACATAAGCCATAATCATCTTCAGTTCAAAGTCAATGAGGAAGCGTCCAGGGCACGCGTGTTTCCCGTGGCCAAAGGGCATGAAATCCGGCGACGTCGAGACGAGCCCAAGGGCTGGTACTTTTGCTCCTTGCTCTACGGCGGCTTCGCGCTGCCTAGAGAAGCGGAACGGGTCGAACTTGAAGGGGTCTTGAGTGGTTTCCGGGTCCATACCTGCAGGCTGACTGAGGAAAGACATGGTGGTGTTCTTGGGTATGTGGCATCCGTCCTTTGTCGTGAAGTCGTCCGTCATGACCTTGCGGAAGTTGGCGCGGCCCGAGAAGGCATTGCGTCGGAGCGTTTCTCTCGCGATGCTGTCGGCTCGAGTCATCTGGCTGATCTTGGCCTTTGTCCACTTGTCGGAGCCGTCAGAGCCGAGGACGCGTTCTGTTTCGTCGCGGAGGACTTGGATCGTGTCGAACTCGGCGTCGGTGCTGATGACGTTAAGGAGGAGGTTGCACACTGCGTAGGCGGTCTGGTGCATGATGCCCATGTTGTTGGCAGCGATGCGGTTGTTGATGAGGCCGTAGTCGTCGAGCTCGTGGGGGCGTTCGCGCTGGGCGTAGCGGATCATCATCTGCACCAAGTCAAGGGGCTCGTCGTGGTTGGGGTCGTCTCGCTCGAACTGAAGAGTCTCCAGGCGTTTCTTCCAGAGAGGGTTGATCCACTTTCGCATCTTGCGAAGCGACCTGAAGGTGGATATGTTGACGAGCGTGCCGACGAGGGGTTGTAGGAGGTACGGAGCCATGCCAGTGAGGCCCGCGTTCAACACGAGCTGGTGGTTGATGTGGAGGGCATTGCGTAGGTAGTCCTTGTTGCGACCTGCCAATCTTAGTTAGAAATCGAATCAGAGACGGGGAAAGAGAGGGAAAGGCATACAAAGAGGCACGCCCACGGCAAAGCGACTCGCGGCCTGAGCCACCACCATTCTGACTGTCTCGAGCAGGTCAATCTCCCTCCAATTCTCGGCATCAGTGCCAAAGTATTCGTCAAAAGCCACATGCAACTCGTCGTTCATCGCCGCACAAGATGCTTCCAGAACTCGGTTCAGGTCAGTCCGAATAAGCAGGCCTTGCCATGCGTCGAGAACAATTTTGCTGGTGCCGAGGCTCCAGTTGAAAAGATCAATGTCGGCAAATGCTTCGGTGACGGAGAGGACGGATTCCGGCTGCGCGAGGATCCAGCTCATGATGCTCGGGGGCATGATGACATCGTGTCGGACGCCGAGACCGGGAAGAACGACAGGGAGGCCTTTTTTGCCGTACTATGCACTGTTAGCTGGCGGAACAGACAGAGAGACCGCGGGGGATTGGTTACGTTTTGGTACGCTTCTCGAAACAATGCTTCGCAGTCGGTGTAGTAGGCGAGTCTCGTGCGCAGGCTGAAGCGTCGAGCACCCTCTGGCTCTCGAATAAGGGGAATTCCCTTAGGGTAGGGGACGCCCAGAAAGAAACGCTCGCAGACAATAATGATCAGAATGCATCCAGCAAAAGCGTAGGCCAGGCCGAGGGGGCTTGGCCACGCTGGTAGCAGACCATGTAGCACCGGGTCCATGGTGAGTCGTCGCTTATCACGCGGGCAAGTGTATGACTTGGCAAGATCAAAACGAGGGGCTCACGAGCAGACCTTTATGTTTTTTTGTCTTGTCAGCATCGTGAGGGGATCGCTGCCCTTGTATCTTAGCGCTGACGTCGATTGATGGCGTGTCGTCATTCGAGTCGAACAGCAGCTCGCTTAAGATCGCCATGTCTCACTAGAAAAGTAATGTCAGCAACTAAGCCCTGACAGTCGATGCGCCCGTTGTGCTGGAATCCCTCATGGCATTTGAAAGTGTCTGATTGGGCGGATTGGATGCCAAATCCGGAGGAACGACGTGAACCAGGAAGAGTTGATGTGTTGGGCGCCTCTCCACAAAGTATAACCGTTTGATAGGTAGTTGACAAGAGAGGCATCCACAACAACTGATACATATAGGTAGATAGAGTAATTATTATAGCTAGGTAACATCTAATAAACATGACAAAAAATCACAAACACCAGTTATCCCTCCAAGTCCATCGTCGCGCCTCTGCCACCACCGCATCACTCCCGCAAGTCACCGGGGGTAGGCTCACTGCTAATCTCTTGAATCACGCTCACATCAGCACCCTTTCCTTCAGCCATCTTCAGAACCTCGGTAAGCTGCAGCGCACCAGCAGGCCACTTGCTCGGTCCAGCCTGCACCTGAACCTCGCCCCTCAAGATCTGCGCCGGCCCAACCTTGGCTCCGTAAAAGTCGGCGTTGACATCGGGCTTCTCCTTGATGACGGTCCCGTCCACCGTCAACCCGCCGTACAGACCGCGCGACTTGGTGTACGTCCACACCGGCTTGACATCCTCGCCCTTGGCGCTGGCGGTGCTCCCGTTCATCGTCATGGGCCCGGCTGCGAGGGCGAGAGAGCCGCCGAGGGACATCTCGGAACTGGTGTAGGCGTCAACGGCGGCTTGGGTGTTGAGCACGCACACGCAGTCGTACACGTCGACGCCGTAGACGAGCCCGATGCCGCCGCTGCGGACGGAAAAGGCCGACGGGGGAGACCAGGAGCCGTCGGGGAGGCGCGCAACGACGACGCCTGAGCCGCCGGCGCCGGCGAGGTACATGCCGGCCCTGAAACCGGAGAAGATGGCGAGGCCCTTTGCGTTTGCGACAGCTTCCGTGGGAATCTTCTTCTTATCTGTGGCCGTGTTAGTCTTGTCGGAGAGTCTACTTGGGGATAAAATGATACGTACCGACGAATCCCTTAAGGATGCGAGCTGCCTTGTCGCAGTCATCGCTAACACCCGAAGCTTTGAAGAGACCCATTGCTGATGGATTTTGTCGTGGAAATAATTAAGATCTCTTGGTTGATGGTGGCAAGTTGAGGTGAGGTATGAAATGGGCTCAATGAGAGGTGGTAATGAAAGGATGGATGCAATTGTTGTCTGGATAATAGAAAACCTTCAAGAGAGACAAGACGCCTTATGTATCTATTCAAGTATCGATACCCATCGTCAAAGAATGCGTCGTCACGGGGCGGTGCTGAGCGCCCGAGTCTGTCATGGCCACAGTCAATACGCTCTCGCGAATGTGCTTCGGAGTCGCGGTTGGATCCATCATGCTGAAAAACTAGGAGAAATTGACAAATACCTTTGGAGCGTATTCAGGGTCTCAGAGATACGCGAAAAACGGCCCGGGGCGCGTCGTCGACAAGCGAATACGCTGCTCCGCCACATTACGCAGATCACCATCCTGTTCGCCTTGTAAGGCGGCAGTGCGCCAATGGGAGATTGAGTTTGAGGATTAAGCCTAACCCGACGATTTGGTAGCTTGAGAGAATGCAACGTCATCGGCGTTACGAAGTTACATCGTTATTACTGCGCGAGACAAAACGCATGGGACACGCGAGTCGGTTGGGAAGCTCTAGCCGTTCAACGGATCTCGAACCTATGTTAGTCAATTGCTGTATTCAAAGAAGAGGGCCACTCCGGTATTATGATATCTCACAACGCGTCAAGTAGTTTCTCTCGATACCTGCCGGACCAAGATGATCTGATACTCTGCACAGAGGACTGGCATCGTCTCGCCAGCAATCAGACATATCTTGCGAGTCGTCATCAGAGGCGCTCGTAGGTTACCCAATCAAACTTGCATAATGCTTTTCTCCTGCATATCATCTCGTGCCACGAAACCTCTCCGCGCCTGTTCTTCCTCGCCATTCGTCGACAACTTGTTTCGAACTGTCTCCTATCTTCAGCCACTTCGATTACCAGTCAGCCCTAACAAATGCTTGCAAAGGCTGGCTGACCGCCTTCGTCTTCACTCTTCACTAGTCTTCGGGGTAAAGCGACCGCCACTGGTACGTTGTTCAAAGAAAATAGTCCCGGCGCCGTCTTCCGAGCTGAGATCGGTGGCGCCCCATCATCTGCGGCTGAACACTACCAACGACTCTGAGCCAATTAGCTACGGTCATCTACCACGAATCAAAGAGATTTGTGCGCCGAGTTCCGGGGCGTTTGAGGTCTAGACCGTTCAGATAAATCTCTGGCCGGTGCCCCTGGCACTAGAAACAAGCTTATATATAAACGTCCGCGTCTCGTCCAGATGCTCCGACTCCCCGACTGTCATTGACAAGAATCCCTCTTCAACTGCTTCAGACGCCATCCAAACCGGTGCTCTATCCTCCTTCTCGCCGAAACGATGGTCAACATCTCTCTCGTCCCTCTTGCCCTCGTGGCCGGCCTCGCGGCCTTTGGCGAAGCCAGAAACTGCTCCCCCGGACTCAACTACTGTGGCCATGTTCTCCTGTCCATCGGTAAGTAGAACTGACCCTTGCACAATGAGTGTGACGCAGTAGAAATTAATCTTTCATTCTTCTCTAGGCAAATACTTTCCTGACATCGCAGACGAGCTGGCCCGCGCCCAAAAGTCGAAGTGTCTTGGAAAGAGTCACGTCACCGACGCCATCTACTACTGTTCCGGCAACAATGGCGAGATCAGGTACCAGAAGTGGTGCAAGAACGGGTGCAAGAATGGCGGTGCCGGTAAGAATGATCACTGCTAAGGGGTTTTCATAAACGCCGCTGGGCCGTTGGAGCCCACAAGGAGCCTGTTCTTGGGTGGATTGGCCGTTGGAGACTTGGAGGCTATGTGCACTTTTTCCTATATCATGCGGCATAGGAAAAGATACCACGTTATGATGTGACTGATTATTGAATACACGAATACTTTACACTATGCCGAGTTCGTCTCCTTTCCCAGCTCTATTACATCTAACCATCTTCCCATATCCAAGCAACATGGTGTCGTACAGTTCATCTATCCATTATCATATATATTTCTTCGCCTCCGTCACGACCTTGTGCATACTCTCGGGCCACCAACTCCCCCTTGACCCTTCTTGCGTCTCGACCCAACCTCGGCGATGCATAAAGCCAACAACCCTCTCAAGCTCCCACGCTCCTGTACCGCCGATCCACCAGACACCATCCAGCAGCATCACGAGAACAAGCCAGTGCGCAAATATGTCCATGGCCAATCGAGCGGCCGGACCATCTTGCGGCAATCCAAATTCGGCAGCCTCCCCCGGTCCGTTGTCCTCGTACGGACCAGCGTGCACGGGGATGAGGTCGAGGGTTGTCTGGGCGAGGTTCAAATACTCAGTGGGGACCCGGTTCAGAAACGAAGTGATGATGCGTCGAAGCGGTTTCGGGCGTGTCGCCGACGTGACTCGGGCCAAGTAGCTTCGCAGCCAGGGCGAAACCTCCGAGAGCTGACTTATCAAGTGGAAATCAGTGTCCGGAGCTTGCAGGCCAGCCGTCGTCGACGATTCCGGGTGGGTGTTGAAGACGTCGTCCACAATGTTGCGGAGGATCTCCAGCGCGACGAAGCACGACTCGAGTTCGGCACTGCGGCAGCTTTGAGACAGGTACGCAATTTGCGCCTTGCTGCCGAGCCGCTCGAGAGCTGAAGCCGATGTAGTTTCCAGGATGGGAAGAAGCAAGCGTCTCGTCTCTCTCGTGGGCCCGTCTTCGGGAGAGATGATGTCGTTGCCATCTGGGCTCTGCGGAGCGAACAATGGGAGACTGATGGCTGGAGGCGCAGGGCTCCTCTCCCGCATGGTGTCAGGAAATTCAGGCTGCGCGTTGAGAAGCCCCGTGTAGGCCAAGTGCGTGGCGCGAATGAGCGATATCCATTGTGATTGCCCAGGGGCACAGTCGCTCATCAAGGATTCGCTGCCAGTGCCGGCCATGGACTGGGCAAGACGTATCCGAACGCAATGACTCGCGGTGCCATACAAGACCATCAACGGCGCATTCGCCAACACATGGTCGTAGTAGTCGGTGTGAGGGATATCGGCTTGCGTCTGTCGCAGCGAGGCGCGATGATGCTTGTCCCCCAGAAGGAGCAGGTCTCGGATCTGGGCCTGGTCCTGCGGCGTCGGCGTCGCCTGAGAGTCGGACTCGGTGATGATGTCATGGCACTTGCACACGGCTGCGAGGGCCAGGATGGAGCTCATCAGCGGCCTGCTGCGGAAGGCGATGTTGGGAAAGCCGACTTGCAAGGCGTACAAGTCGTCATTGTCGTAGGCAATGGTTCGCGCCGTGTGAGTGAGATAGTGGCTCAGAAGGTGCAGTTCTGTTGGGCCGAGAAATTCGGATCCGATAGCAAGAGGGAGGTGATGATGCTCGTTGGAGACGGGAGAGAGGCTGGAGCTGGGAGAAAGACAACCGGGTGAAGTGTCGATGGGTGATGAATAGGTTGGACTTGGTGTCGGGGCGGGTTTTAGGCGTGAAGAAGGCGATGGTGATGGTGAAAGTCGGATGCTGACGGGTTTATTCGAGTATTCACAGGTCAGGTTTCGCGTCATACATCGAGAGCATCGTGGTTTCAGCTCGTCGCACTAATTTTCGCCAGTCAAAACATGCCATAGCAAATGAGTTCTACGCATACACACCTTTTTCCGCCCTTTTTTGCAGCTGACGCATCCAGCCCTGCTCTTCTTATGTGCCCGGCGCGTCCTGAATGCAGGCTCACTCAGTGATTCTGGTGTTTTATCCATGGTAACAAGCGACCTATCTTTAACCAATCTCTCTCCAATCGCTGAAGCAAAAGTAGTCTTATATCGTCTCGCACACTCATCGTCACATCTCGAATGCTGCTCAGCCTCGACTCCGCCCCCAACTATTTGGAATTGGGATGGCGCTTGACATGCTGGCAAGCCACGCCGCGTAATGCCTGCCATAAGGTCTTCTAGAACCGCTGCTTATTGTTCGACTAAGCCACGGCTTTGATTGCTAGTTTCGACAATTGCAAATAATTACTGGAGAACTTCTGGGGCCCTGCGGTTACATCCATCTTATCCCCAGCCCACCAGGTAAGCATAAGCGGTCATGACGTCGGATCGAACGAGAGCGAACTCGAGTTAAACGATACCGAGACTTGCATTGGCCAATCGGAAATCACGGGCGACCTTAATCCTTCATCAAAGAGACATGAAGCTTACATCCATCGCCCGGTGAATAGAGTCATCGACAGTGAGATTAAGTTATTTAGCTCAAGGGAAGTGGATAAACGGAAAATACGAAAGGTAAAGAGAGGGAAATGCAGGACAAAAGAGCGTTGCTTTGATTCTAACTAGATACAAACATCACACGTCAAGCAGTTAACACATCTCTCCATCTCCAACAAAGTATCCCAAAACAATCCCTTCTCAATCTCTCACTCTACAAACCATGAGCCTCCAAATAAGAAAACATGGCCTGATATCCAGCCGTTGCATTCTTCGACACGGTCAATCCGTGACCCGTGTCAGGCTGGAGATAAACCGCCCGATGCGCCGCCTTTGGATACAAATCCTCGATGACTTTTATGTCGTACGAATTCTTGCAGTCGCCGCCACAGATGGGAAAGTCATATTCGCCAACGAAGAACTAATGCACAAGTCAGTTCCCATCTCATCCAGTCGAAGATGCCGCCATGCGCATGACTTACTTGAATCGGCCCCGTGAATGACTGCGCTGCACCGCCCCCGACCAGCGTCGCAGACAACATCTCGCCCACCGTAGACGTTTGCTTCACCTTCTCCGAGTATTTGAGCAACTCGGGCTCAAACCAATCTCCTTTGCCCAGGAAGATCTGCTGCACGCTGCTCTCCGTTCCCTGCACAATGTATCCCGAACCGCGGTCCGCAAAACGCTCGGGGTCGTTTTCGCGCGCGAATTCGTACCCAAAGGTGCTTGCTTGGGTTCGGGGCACATTTGGGTTGGTGACAATGACGTAGCCCGTCAAGATGGCTCCGTCACTTATCTTTCCATAAGATTTGAGCAGTTCTGCCGTGGTGAAGGACCCGAACGAGTGGCCGACGTGGACGATCTTGGAGGGCTTGTAGTTGCGAACAAGAGAGCTGGGGCTGCCTCTTCCCTTGATCTTCGACGACTTGACTAGTTTGCCGCTACGAGCGAGGTTTGTCAATTCTTTGAGAATCTCGACCTCGGTGGGGAGCTGTACAACGTCGTAGCCATCTGGCTTTGTAGAGCCGCCGTTACCGAGTCTGTCATAGGTGAGGATCGAGTAGCCCTGACGAATGGCTGCGTCTACATAAGAGTACTCCTGCGGCTTGACTTGAACATCCCAGTACCTGTCAAGCACACATTCTTAGTCTCGTCATCTGCGTATAGATCCATAGAAAGACTCACCTCTTGTCGTACAGAGCCCCGTGGGTAGCAAGCTGAAGAATATGCGCCTTCTTCCCCTGACTCGGGACGCATAGCTCAGCGGCAATGGTAAACGTACGATGAATGGGGATAACAGGTCCGCGAGTCCTGTTCTGGCGCGACCAAGTGTACGTGTCCCAGATCCAGCCTACAGCGTCGATGGTGCTGTCGACTCTCGGAGTGTCGAAGCGAGTGTTGTTTGCCGAGACGGTGACTGGCACGTCTAGCTGGACACAGTGTTTGACTGAGGCCGTCGGTGTCGCTAGAGCTGGGAGGAGGGAAAAAAGTCCCAGGGAAAGACACTGAAGAAGTTTGCCCATCTTGGGTTTATCAAGCGAAAGGTGAATGTTTTTAATCTTGATGAAGTTGATGTAGACATCACGACGGCAAGTCTACAGCTTTCACTATTTATACACAGGTCTAAACGCAGTTGAAATCAACGACATTCCCATCCCATCAACAGAATCCACTCAACTTTCTCCAATACGCCATTGTGAGTAAAATACGCCGTCCTCGCGTATTCATCTATGATCATCCTTGTCAGCATTCGCGCGTATTACAACTTACAGAGTGCCATTTACGAGCTGATGAATGGTCGGAACACCTCGGACAGCATTTCAATCATACGCAGCGGCGTCTTCAAAACTGGTTTACAGGCACTCTCCAAGATGAACGCCGATGCCCAAGCGTTCATACTCCCCCGATCGCTTCAATACTGTGACTCAGAGTCAGACGACCTTGCTATATAATACGCCTAAGGCAACCTACATATGAGCGTCCGTCTGACTTCATACAGCAGCAGCATACCTATGCGGAGGTCTTACAAGGGGTGGTAGCCACTTGGTGGCATTGTGTCAAGTCTGCGACCTAACCTAGAGCATTTATAAAATCAGAGGCGGACCCAGTAGCTTTATCTCGCGTTAGATACCGAGATAGATGTGCATAAAGAGAGAAGTAATACCGATAATAATTCAAATTCGTTAAATTGATTTAGCTAGGGAAGACTTGCTTCCAGGAGCCGGGGCACTTCCGGGCTAAGTCCCGCGATCTCCCCCGAATGCCCGATTCGATCTATTCCAGGCGATAGTCTCCGGGGTCTGGGAAATTGGTGTATCCCCTTAACCCCTGGCGAACTGACGAATACAAGGCTTCATATCCGGTCGATACTCCGCGATATTGTAAGAGGCCATGTCCGACATGTATTTAAAGGCCACGAACAACCAACGCACCTTTGCCGTGTGGCCTCTGTCGTCTTTCAACTCGGAATAAAGACACTCTGTATAAAGCGCTCAATATGCACATTTCCAAGGCATGCTCTTCAAAATCATTACTTGATTATACCTGAACTCGTTCTGACAGCAACTAGTTCATCATATTAGCCGTCGTCGGCTTGGCCAAGGCCACAGTAACGGACGTGCCCAGCCTCAATGGTATGTTCACACAAATAATGCCTCGATCTCATTCTAACCTGGCAAAGCACCTGTTCCCTACGTCCCATGGACAGAAGGCCAAAAGAAGACGCCCTCTGACTTTGTTCATCCTGGATTATGGCACACGCATCAAGATCTCGAAACGATGCGAAATGCCGTCTTGAAGAAAAAAGACCCCTGGTATTCGGCATACGAACTCTTTGCCGCGGATAAGTATTCCCTGTCGACGTATACCATGCGCGGGCCGTATTCTGTGCTTTCTCGTGGTACGATTAGCAACTACACGACTTTTGCCTACGACGCGCGTGCGGCCTACCAGAATGCAATCATGTGTATGCCTTCATGCTCGGCCCATCTAAGATCTCAGGTCTAACATTTACAACAGGGTACATCACCAAAGACGACGCGCATTGGAACGTCTCTACCAACATTCTGGATAGCTGGGGATCGACACTGACCAACATCATCGGGACCGACCGTTCGCTCCTGATCGGAATTGAGGGCGACCTGTTTGTCAATGCCGCAGAGATCATGCGCTGGGAGGGGGGTTGGACCGAAGCCGGCGCCAAATGGCAGGGCGGCTCAGGTTTCAGCATCCAGCTGTACTGGCTCTTCGCAAGGCAGAGCATCATCATCGGCCACGCAAACTACGGCATCGCGTCCATCAAGGCGCTTATGAACTTTGCCGCGTATCTGGAGGACGTCAACATGTACAACTACGCCGTGTGGATGTGGAAGAACGACCCCTGCGCCGGTATCACGGCCACCATCGAGCCCAAGACGGGCCAGAACTCCGAATCGGGGCGGGATCAAGGCCACGCAATCGCGGGCTTGGGATGGCTGGCCCTAGCAGCCCGGACTTCCAAGAACCAAGGCTACGATCTCTTCAGCTACAGAAACAGCCTCCTGCTCAAGGGTGCCGAGTACACGGCAAAGTACAACCTGAACGAGACGGTGGCGTACGACTCGAGCTGGCGCCGATGTGAGTCGGTGCTGGTCAATGGGCCTTGGGAAGACATATCGACGAACAAGAGAGGCGTGGTGTATCAGACAAGTGCGGGCGTGACGACCAAGTCGCCTCCTATCTGGGATCTCATCTACTACGCGGCCAAGTCGAAAGGCCTCAAGCATCCCTGGACAACCAAGGCCAAGGCGGAATATGGTGGCGAAGACGTCTTTTCGAGCAATGAGATGCCCGGGTGGGGAGACTTATTGTTTGCCTCGTCGTAGGGTTAAGAGACTGTAGTTGCTTAATAGAGAATTCATATCAAAGTAGCAGAAAGCATCTACCGTCAGAGCATCAAAGACATAGGATTTCAAAACCAGAAGGACGTTTCCGGAGCTATGAGTTTGAGATAAGTAAGAAAGAAGCATCAAATAGGGTAACCAATACAGTCTTTTTCTTCCACCTCGTTTTCTAGTCTTTTAAGAGAGGTGCCTCGTATGTCCCCCAGCTGCTAGCCTGCTAGACAGGCAATTAGCTGTGTTCCGTTGATACATATTAATTCTTCTCAATTTATGATGAATCTTTGAACCCCGCAATTTTTCTTCCTCTTTTGATATTCTTTTATAACGAAGGAAGTCGCACAAATGTGAAACCTCATACCGGAAACTCAGCGAGTTTTTCAAGTTAAGTCGCCGGATCTCTTCAGCACTGCGCAGAGTCCAGAGTGTCATTGAGTGTGGTCCCGTCAAAATGTGGTAAATGAGAAGTCGATCAAAGGCTCTGGCGTGCTTGCGAAAACTAATAGGAGCAGTCGGCGACTCGATACTCAAATGACAACCTGAGAGGCTGAACTCTTGAAAAGACTTGAAGAGGTCCGTCCACTTCTGTGTGCAGGAGTTCATAGTTGACGATCTGAACGCCCCAATCGGGATATCCCAGCTAGGGATCTTGATCATGGATCTCTTCAATGTTTGTCTGTGGCATGAGACCCCGATACGACAGCAGCTGTAGTAGAGCTCAAGCAAGATGACGCATGTGTCGTCGCTGGCCATAACCTTGTTCCAGTTGTGCTGGAAGTTCAGACATTCACGGCTGAGTCGCCCGTGAGTCTGAAATATCTCAGCTGTCTTCTCCTTTCCTTGCACAATGGCCAGCACAAACAAAGCGTCTATGTCACAATGCCGAATGATATCGCTTGGGACTTTTTGAAAGTAATCAAGCAGATAGCTAATGGGCCTGGGTGAGTCGAATTGCATGGCTCGTCTGAGAAGTAGCGAACAAAATTCTGCCCGCATTTCCACTGCATCTGCGTTCCGTTTCGAACAGTCGGTCGAGGTCGCAGAGAAAAGTTGGTCCATTATCACGTCTGTATTTCGAAACCTGGCATGGCCGACTGCAGCATGGATTCCGACCAGTAGGCCAGCGACCCCCAAACTGGTGTCTTTTTGATCATCGATAGCACAAGCTCTGCTGAGCCATTACGAGTAGCAAGAAGCATTTCTGACTTGTTTGGTTGGCATCCTGCTTCCAACATCAATCGTGCAATATTGTCCTGCCGGAATGTTATTGCAAGCCTCAGAGGCTCACCAATGATTGAATCATTGCGGATCTGCAACCCCGAGTCCAAGAGACGTTTCACGAACGTTTCGTTTCCTGTCACAACGGCGTGACAGAGCAGATAGTATCTTGGCCACAGCGGTGTTTTGAATGCATCAAATGGAATGGCAAGCCAAGTCGTCTGGCTCTTTTCGTGCAGATGATGATGACGCAAGGCACAGGCGCTCCATTGCAGACAAGTCTCCGGGGATTTGAACAAGTTCAATGCATTGGTACATATGTCTTCCCGGGCGCTGTTTGAAATGAGTGCAGTATGGAGGGGCCATTGATTATAGGCATACAGACTGAGGGGATACTGGGAATCGGGATGAGATTGTTGCGAGATATGAGCAATGTAGGCCAAGCAGCTCCGGGCAATATGTCTCTGGGCGAGCTTTGAGTTCATATGGTAGCTGGAAATAGCTTCTGCCAGGATCCGTTGGCTGGACAGATACTCAATGACGGAGAAATGAGCTAGGCTGATGGTGTAGTACCTGGAACGGGTAGCGGTCGAAGGATTAGGAAAGGGATCTATCCTAGTCAGTCCAGGCAGAAGTTCCAGAATGTCGAATCCGCTCAATCGTTCGCATTCCTCGAAGGGTTCCTTGTTGTCAGGTTGGATGGTACATGCTTCGGTCAGTTCTTCGAGAAACAGGGGGCGGTTTGAGTGAACCAGCCACTGGAGGGCTGCATGGGCTTCATCGGTCAAAGAAGGATCAATCGACGAAAGAATTCTCTCATATGTAGAGTCCAAATCCTTTGGCAAAGAGGATAAACTTCTTTCGATGTCTTTACCTCGCAAGATCCTTCGCATTTTCAACTCCCGCATTTGGAGTGAAGCCCATCGAAACCTATCGAAGTGTCAGTGGCAAACCACAAGCGGCCACCTAGACTCCCCGATAGAAGCTGACTTACATGCCACCGGCACCATGTACCAGCTTGTTCTTGATCTCCTCCTTGATTCCCTCTAGCTGTATTTCTGCCACCATATTAGAATGCGGGACCATTATAGACTTGAGAAGAAAGGTGAATGACCCACAGATTCAGCAGATTGATAGCCAGTCTCAAGTCTTCTCTGAGATCGTCCAAGAGAGCTTTGACTTTTTGTATCTCACCACTACGGTAGATGTAAAGAATCTTCCTGTTGAGCGTCTTGAATTTGGCGTGCAGGCCTTGTGGTGTGCCTTCCTTCTGGACACGCCGTAGCAGGTCTTGGAGTTTGTTCAGGTTTCCTTCACAACCCTTCATAGTAATTCGAACAATGGAAACAATGTCTTCCTGAAGGTGCGGCTTTCGAAGCGAGATGTCTAACTGGGTAAAGATATTGGCCAGCCACAGTAGAGAATGCTGAATCTCGGTAACGTCGTCGTCGGCGTCTTTCCAAAGCTCATAGTAGCCCAAGAGCCCTTGAGTCACCTGAAGAGCAAGGCTGACAATGGCCAAGGAGGTCCCGGGATCCAACATGATGGAAGCGAGCGGAGGTTGGGCTGGCGAAATTGAATGGAACGAATGGAAGGATCCCTAACCCTGTCCCCTCAACATCAGATCTTCATCCTTATTATAGCACTTCTCGTAATTAGGAAGCTACGATTTAAGACTTGACTGATGAGCCTCTTGGCGTCCAAGATTCAGGGCGAAGACCGGACGCTTTCCTATCAGATTATCGACTTTGTTATTCATATTTGCCAGGCCATCGCCAAAGCCTAATCTCTTTATCCTTGCAGCTGTCGGAAGCGGTTCCGCGTTCTGGGCACTCATGTTGATAATAATAGCGCATTTCGGATTGGAGGAGCGAACACGCTGGTCGAACGGCGGACATCTGGCCGCTGATGAACGGAGCGGCAGCAGCTAAAATTGCAGTGTTGACGGCGATAAATCGATCATGAAGTCAGGTGTGATTCGCGCGACGTTGCGAGGCGACGATTGCCTTGCATTCTGCCTGACAGTCAAGCGTTACTTCCTTGTCACAAATCACGTTTTATTTGCGTCGGCCACTTATGCAAGGCGAGCCGCTGGGCGTATTATCATTCTGGTAGTGGCGTCTCGTTTCTGCGCCCACCTTGCCACTCATGCCGCCTCCTTGGTGCCCATTCGCGGATGTTGGGTTGCATTCTACTGGAGGTGATGTCTCAAGAAAGTTGAAATGGCGTACACTCTAGGATAGAGGTCAGGTGTAGTCATCAATAAGTATGCGCCCCCTGGAGGTTAATCCGATAACCCATCATGAAGCCCTCCGCATCATCTCATGGCCAGATTCCTCCAGATCCCCCAAATTCTCCTCGGTCTCTCTCGTCTCGCCCAAGATCGGCCCCTCACCGGCCGGGCGAAGGCGGGGCCGACACGGTTCTTCTTATCAGCTTATCATAGCGTATCCCACGTCACCCCTCCAGATTCACTCTCCTCCATGCACTCACTCATCCCACCATCACCACTTACACTAACATCAACATCAATTCCACCTTCAAAACGACACAATGCTTCACCAAACAGAAGTCCCACCCACCAAAGCTCCTCCCCCAAAGCGCCCTCCTCCATTCAAACCCGCCCTGCTCGTGGTCGACTTCCAAGAAGACTTTTGCCCACCCGTAAGCACCCCTCACTCACCCATCTTCCTCTTCACCACTCAGTCACTCACCACCCCCTCAAGAACGGCTCCCTCGCCGTCCCTAACGGCCGCTCCATCGCCTCCCCCATCAACCACCTCCTTTCCCTCCCCTTCCCCCTCAAAATCGCCACCAAAGACTTCCACCCGGCCTCCCACGTCTCCTTCTCCGCCAACCACCCCAACACCACCCCCTTCACATCCACCACCACTATCGTCCACCCCGACGACCCCTCCCGGTCCTACACCACTACCCTCTGGCCCGTCCACTGTGTGCAAAACACCCCCGGCTGCGCCCTCGTCCCCGAGCTCGACACTTCCAACGTCCACGCCGTCATCGAAAAGGGCCAGGACGAGCGTGTCGAGATGTACTCGGCCTTCTACGACCCGTTTCGCCTGAGCGACAGCGGGTTGGCGAGCTTCATGTGGGTAAACGGTGTGACGCACGTGTTTGTCGTCGGGTTGGCGGGGGATTACTGCGTCAAGGCTACGGCTGAGCATGCAGTCGAGGAAGGATACACGACGTACATCGTGGAAGAGGCTACCAAGCCCGTCACGCCGGATAAATGGGACGAGTGCAAGCGGGGAATAGAGGCCAAGGGCGTCACCTTTATCAGCATGGATGGAGAAGAAGTCGCCCGTGTTGCTGCTTTATGATTTACCATCAGAGACAAGAGAAAAAGATAATCTTCGACTGTCACGAACAAGGGACAATACTGTAATTAGCAAAGAATTATTCATTTTTGCATCTTCAGAACAGGCATCATGTCAAAACCCATTCATCCATGCGTGTGTATCTTCATGTGTACCTATGCACACCCTGTTCCTTTCGTCCTTCAGAATGTCCCAAGAATGCGAAACTCCATGCTCGAAACTCCACCGGAATCCCTTCGACGGTATGCTCAACGTCAATTGAATTTTCTATTTTTTTTTTTAATAATCTTTCCTTTTTCTCAGGTATGACTTGACTAGCGTCACAACCTGTCAGCTCCTTCATCGCTTAGATCGCTGGATAGCAGCAGCGCTCATCGAGGTGGTCGACGCGGACCGCTCCTTAGCGTTGGTCATTGCCAGCGACACAGGAGTCATAGAAGGGGCAGGAGTCGTCGAGCGCGAGTTGGCGGCACTTCGGTTATGCTGCATGTGGGCTCTGACGAGGTGACCAGCAGCGAGGGCACTGCAGAGAGAAAGCTCACCAGCCAGGACGGCGGCGCCAATGATACGGGCCAAGCGACGGGCATTGTCACCTGGGTTCGTGGGGTGAGAACCGCGCACGCCTAGCATGTCGAGCATGGCGCTCTGGGGCTCGAGAATGGTACCACCACCGAGAGTTCCGACCTCCAGAGAGGGCATGGAAACTGAGATTTGAAGAGCTCCGTTGAGGCTAAAGAAATATGTTAGTAAACGTGCAGTAAAAGAACATGCGAAACACTCACTTCTTCATAATGGTGATACAGTTGCAACTCTCGACAACCTGAGCAGGGTCCTGACCGGTGGCAAGGAAAATAGCGGCAACCATGTTGGCAGCGTGGGCGTTGAAACCACCAACCGAAGCAGCCATGGCCGAACCGATCAAGTTCTTGGAAATGTTGAGTTCAACCAACGCGTCGACATCGCTCTTCAGAACGCTCCTGACCACGTCGCCAGGGATAATTGCCTCAGCGACAACTCCCTTGCCTCGTCCATCAATCCAGTTGAGAGCGCCAGGCTTCTTGTCGATACAGTAGTTACCGGACACGGAAACAATTTGCATGTCGTCGAATCCTCCCTCGGTAACCATGACGTTGAGGGCGTGCTCGACACCCTTGGAGATCATGTTCATACCCATAGCATCGCCAGTCGTCGTCTTGAATCGGATATACAGGTTCGTTCCGGCGAGGGCGGTTTTCATGTGCTGGAGACGGGCGAATCGGCTAGTCGAGTCAAAGGCCTTCTTCATCGTAGTCTGGCCAGCATCCGAATCGAGCCAATGCTTGGCAGCGCCGGCTCGCTCAAGAGTCTCGAAGGCGACACAGGGTCCACGGGTCATGCCATCGGCAGTAAGAACAGTGACAGCACCACCCCCAGAGTTGATAGCCTTGCAGCCACGGCTGGCACTGGCGACCAAGACACCTTCAGTAGTAGCCATGGGGATGAAGTAGCTCTGACCATCAATGACAAGGGGTCCAGCAACACCCACAGGAAGGGGCAGGTAACCAATGACGTTCTCACAGCAGGCACCAAAGACACGCTCCCAGTTGTAGTTCTGGTACGGCAGCTTGGATCGCTCCAGGACGTGGGTCAAATCAGAGGTGGCCTTGGTGCGGGAGATGATGGTACGTCGGATCTTGACAGCGCGAGTAAAGTCCTTCAAGGTCTTCTCGAGAGCATAGCCGGGGATCCTACCACGCATGGACAGAGAAACAACCTCTTCATCGCTCATCTCAGGAACACGACCTTCAGACAACAGCTTCTCCAGCTCAGCGTTGGGGCGGTTGGGGGCGCTTGAGGGGCGGGCCTTGAGCGAGGGCAGGTCGGTTTCGTCATCTGTAGCGGTGGGCGTGCTGGGCTGGGTCTGCTGGGGAGTGGGAGGGACATACTCGCCCAGGGGAAGAGTGGCAGTGGTAGATTCGTTGAATCGCTGAGCGCGGGCTAGCTCACTTCGGTCAATGGGGTGCTCAGGGGCGTTGGGATCCTTGATACCCCAGCGAGCAACATTGAAGAGGTAACCGTTCAAGCCGACACTGAGGGCGAGAGCAGCGACGATCCACTTGGACAGGATTGGATCCTCCAGACTCTTGAGAAGGCCACCGACCACGCGACCACCGACACCATATCCATGGAATCGGCTGAATGAATCGTTACCCTCGGCATGGCCTCCAAGAGGCGATCCTAGGGCGTAGTGAACAGAGGGGTACTCAAGCTCGTACTTGATGGGAGCAAGAACGGTGACCAGGATGGGGCGGCTGTTGGCCTTGGCGGCAGTCAGAACAGCGTCCAAACCGTTAGAAGCAACCTTGAATGGATCAACACTCAAGGGAGAGACGACACCACCGAGGCTGCTGGCCCAAGATCGGATAGTCGACAGAGAGCTGGGGTTGCGGAAAGGAATCGAGCAGAGGTTGATGAGATTGACAAGGATGAAGCCAAGAACCATAAGGACCTTGAACTTGGGGATGCTGCTGCTCTTGTGGCCGAAGAGAGACGAATCCTTGCCGCTACCTTCCATACCAGGCCAGTCGTCGTTGCTTTTGGCGACGTTCTCAGCAACGCGGCGGCTAACGCCATCATCCTCTAGCGCCATACGCATATCAGCGTGGCGCTTGATACGGTTGATCTCAAGCTTGATGCTAAGAATAGCGGTGTAAAAGGTGAAGACGAGGATGCAGTCGAAGAACAAGACCCAAGCGGCCAAGAAGCAGAAGTGCTGGAGACCGCCCTGAACACCAGAAGCAGCGCCGATAACAAGGAGGAGAATCTCCAGAGCATAGTCGCGGACAATCTCAAAACCCTTGTCCTTGATAGCAGCTTGGACAGCGTACTGAATCACGTTGACGGTGCTGCTGTCAGGGGAGTGCTTTCCAGACTTTGAGTTCTTGATCTGAGTGCGTCGGTGCTCAACGGCGTGCGACATGACGGCGCGGGTCAGGACAATGTTCTTCTCGAAACCGATGGTAACAACGAGGAAGGGAAGACCCTCCGACAAGAGAATAACGCTGATCGGGACTCCAAGCTTGGTCGTGACAACGAGACCGAAGAGGAAGGCGAAAACAGAGGAGAACAGAGTGCAGATACCAAGCCAAAACTTGGATCCCATGCGACGCATGGACAAGAACAGTGACACAAATGTCAAATGCATGGCAATGTAGCCGAGGAGCATAATGACAATATCAAGGGTCTCGGCGTTCTTGAGCAGATCGAGGAACTCAGTCCAGGCATTCTTGGCCCACTGGATCGCAGTGTTGCGGGTGTTGACCTTGGCGGCCTTCATGATCCAAGTCTTCTTCTCACGGCCGTGGGGAGTCTCAATCTCCTCGGCGTCCTCGCTAGGAATCTCCTGGGCGGCAGAAAGGAACTCGGGACCCTCCGCGTACGGCAAAGAGTAGGCCAGAATGCTCTCCTGGGAGTAGGCCGTGAAGGAGTTCTCGGTGGATGGCAGGGGTGTAATGGAGAGGTTCTGGGGGATCGGGACATGGTGGGATCGAGGCGCAGTGCTGCCAGAGTCGGTCGAAAGAGTATCGGGGAAGACAAGAGTCAAGAGGGCGAGGTGGTCGGCATCGGTGGTGGCGGCAGCAACCTCTTGCTCGACACTCTGCCACTTCCAGGAGTTATCGGGGCTGGCGAGGAGAAGCCGGCTTCCCTCGACGAGGTTGGACCAGTCGGCCTTGCCTACAGCAGCGTCGCCAACGTTGAGGTCGAAGAAGCTCTCCTGGAGTAGGCCGACATAAGAAGTGCTGGCGAGGACTGCGACAATGACGACGGTATGGATCGGGTGGGAGCAAGCGAGTCGCGAGAGGAACTGGACGAGGGGAGTAAATCGCTTCGAGGCCCAGGAGGGAGTCGCGCTCGGTGCGGCGGCTGTTTCGCCGCGAAAGCGGCTCGGGAGGAAGGACGAAGCCATGATGTCGAGTGATTCAGAAAACAGCGATCGTCTACCACATTGATTGTCTCGTGCGTTCTGGTCGACCTGGTCTGAGCGCGGGTGTAAGTCCGGGGTCATGATGTTGGGTCTCAAGATTGGGGATGAAGGTGAGGAAGCCATTGAGCAGGAAGGAGGACTCGTAGAGCCATGGTTGAAGAAGAAACGTGTGCGATGACACGCAAAGAGGCTGAGGCCTAGCACTTACGTATCTTTGATCAAGTGCTCAACTGATGGTTGCGCAAGGCGTTGAGGCCGGAGGCAGCAATGACGGAGGTCCGATTATTGGCGGGCGGGGGGCACGGGTTCGGAGCGTTTTTTTTTTTTTCAGCGTCGTAGTGGCGTAGGACTGAACAACTGAGAAGTTGGAACAATGCGAGAACAATGTGCGGCGGAGGTCGGTCTCAATAAAGGAAGACGACGCCAATTGTCAATGGAAACGTCAACACGGTGGAAGACGGGCCCAGGCGACAATTGGGGAGCGAGGAGAAGGGAGCACAGAGCAGGGAGAAGCTGCTGCTTGTGCTGTCGGCCAAGGAGCGAACAAAGAAAGAGAAGACCACCGTTGAGGGAGGAGGAGGAGAGGAGGAGGAGAAGAGAGGAATAAGGCGGAAGAGGAGGTGAAAAGGGGGTGGAATAAGAGAAGAGAAAGAGAGGGGATCGGAGGTCAAGAAGAGTCGGGGAGGAGCAGAGAGATTGATCGTCCCGGGTGCTATTATGGCGGGAGGTGGAGGTTGATGGGCGAAAGAGGGACGGAGAGAATTGGAGGGACTTGTCGCCACGCAGGAGGTGAAGTATCTTTACGGCGTAAAACCCAGTGAAGGTACCTATGATCCCAACTGGACGCTGTACCTGCAAACCGCGTGGGAGTCTTTTAGTGGAGGCCAACGCCAACCAGGCTAAGTCTGGCAAGCTAATAAGGGACCAGGGTGAGGTGGGAACCAGCGAAAATGGACGGGCAGCGACAGCTTGGGGGGAATGGACGGGAAGATGGAAATGAGCTAGCAGTAAATTAGAAGAGAAAGTGGTGAATGATCTGTTTTGTTCTACGGATGTTGCTCTTCATTGCACACAACGCATTGGATGACCGATCAAAAACATCACGGTCCACGAGCCCAGTCACCAACAAGAAAAAAAAACCCCCATACAGAACAGAGAGAGAAAAATTCTAAGCACGCTGTTTGGCCAATTGCCGACCTTGGACCGGGTCGGCGACCACCCTTTGTACGTCAGAACCACAGGTACCTCTACGTGCATCCAAGACAAGGGACAGCTGGAAGTGTTGGGGTCGGTTGGGGCCGGGAGCGTGCGCTGAATCGAGAGTGTGTGGGCGTGTGTGTGGGTGGTGGACAGGACCAGCCGGCGAACAGTGACCTAAGAGGAATTCAAGCTGACCAGCTCATGGTCGGCTTTGGTATGCAACTCTTCGGTGGATTTTCTTGAAAGAGCCTTGAAGGAAAAAAATGTACCGACAGCGGAGGGAATAAGAACTTGCCCCCACGGACAGATGCCTCGGACTGACTAAGACGAGAGATGGCTGTTGTCAGAGCCAAGAAGCGAGAAACCCCCCGACCTATTTGGTTCATCACTTCAGTCGGTCGGTGTCATTGATAGAGGAATTCGCCGCCTTGTCCCTTTGGAGAAACAGCAACATGCCTCTACCGTTTTAGCGGTTTCGTGGCGCGTGGGAGACAACCAGGAAACAGGGCGTCAAGCTTCAGGGGTCAGTCACCTGCCAGTATTTCATTGCGGTTTCTCTCTTGGAACGCCACTCCCGAGACCCCCAGAACCCACAGTCTTCGTTGATAGACTCCGCGTTGTACGGATAATACTCAGAGAGCCCTATTGTTGCATCTCCTTTACCAAAACACCTCCATCACATCATGGTCACATTGCCGGTGGAAGACGCCCTGCACGTGGTATCCCTGAGTGCATATGCCCATGCATTGAGAGGACAAGGATGCAATACCAATGCCGAATTCATACGTCTGTGAGTGCTGACGGCCCAAGTCAGCGAAGTCGTCTGTGAGATATCGTCCCGACGTCTATCCCTATCCCCAGTCTCGAGATCCAAGTCCTATGACGCGGTGTTCCCGACCTTGACGTCAAAACGGCCTGATAACCCATATCTCCTCGCCAATCTCGCCCAGGTTCCAAGAAATCACCACGCTCCAAGATGAGATCTTCTTTCAGCTGAACCGGCATGGCTGTGCAAGAGTGTCGTGGCTGTTGTATCTGTACGAATACCGCGCCGCAACACGTAATGTCCTCCTGTGGATCGCTTCGCATCGTTCCGGGTCGCCCCGCATTGCATTGCTTTTGCATCAGTGGACATGTTTCCAGTTGAGCCCCGGCTTGAAGAAAAAAAAAGTTCAAGGATGAGTTTTAACCCTGGTGGTTCCAAGTTGCCTTTCGACACACAGTTTCGGACTCGGACTGCCTCGTTGATTCGCAAGTACGAATACTTACTTGCCTAAGGGATGGTAGCATCGACTAAGATGAAAGCCACTTTGATCCTCGAATCAATTGCATCAGCGACGATAAACTACCGCCCGTCCGGCCCGGGTTCCATCCCTCCATCTTTACAACCCGCAGTGTTGCCGTGGCGCTTCGAATTTGATAGTTATGCGATTTCGTATAGCCTCGGATTTCGTACTCTTTTTCTTATTCAGGTACGAACCGCTACGCCGCTTCACCAGCCACACTTTGAGGGTACTTCCTGCAACGCATCTCAACCTGAAATCTTCACGCTGGATCTCGATCTTCCTTCATCCGCAACGTACGAAGTAGTCTGCATGTACCGATTGAAATATCCCACGCTTCTCAACCGGCCCAAACTCATTCATCCATGCCTAGTCCGCCCGGCCGTTGGGGCGCCATTTCTGCAGAATCTGTTAAAACGGCAGTATAAAATCGGGGCCTTCACTAAAATGAGGCCTTGAGAGGGTCTTGGCCCTCCTGGGTCCTGATGGAGCCGAAAATCTCTTATCAATCAGTAGCCATCAGGTCCCATCACGACTTTGACCCCCATCTTCAGCCCCTCCAGTCTACCGGGAGTGGGACTACTTCTTAAGACGGTGCGGTTTCGGGCGCATCGCCAATGTTGATTAAAAGCCTCAAAGTTTTCCATAAATAATAGGCTCATGGGGGAAGAAAAGAGCACTGCTGCTTTGCCGTGCCGGCGTGCGAATAGGTACATCGTCGAGCCCGTATTTCCGAGCATGGCGACGCATTCAAGAGCCGAGGCCAAGGAACGAATGCCGAAGATGATGTCAAATTGCGTATCCCTCAGACTTGTGCTTGGACGGATGTCAGAAACACTAGTTGATGTTAGGCCCAAATTCGCCCTCACATCACGGCATCGTACCATTTGTCTGTGAGAACCCCGATTACCTAAGGTGCCTAAGATGAATGAGATGCCCTACTGCAGGCGCAGAGCTCACATCAACAACCTCACATCTCATATTTCTCAATCGTACTTTTGTATTTGGATCGCAACCATAGACGGCTCAAAACCTATCCGCGTAAGATAACCGCACAACACCATCCCGTGTTTAAGAAGAAGTTCATCCTTGACCATCCAAAACCCCACCCATCGCAAGCAGCTGAGAGCATCAGCGATCAACTCCGACTTCACCCTCGTGGACAAAGGTTTTTCCTTGTCGCTCCCATATCACGGCCCCCAATCTCCAGCTCACAAGCCCTAGACGGACAACGGAGCACTCCGGACACCACTGTAAGATCCCGTCGTTCGCAGCAACGTGGGAAGCTAACAGCAGCTCGGGACTCGCCCGAAACAGTTCCACATAATTTCCCGAAACACAGATGGATTCTAATAATGGATGGCATGTAATATCTACAACTCCCATTGAGGAGACCAACTGCTCCTTTTCGACCTGTCAAACTCCGAAAAGCTTCATATACTGACGAGACTGCAGCACTGTTCGAGGCATTTGTCAGGATCACCCCAGCGCGTGCAATAAACCGCCTGCTTCTTGCATCGTTGACACAGCCCGTCCCGGCTCACGAAAAGAAAACTCCTGCTTCGTCAGATCATCATCACAAACAAACCTCTCATCTTAATGCGCTCATCACCAGTGCTCAGCTCTGAAACTGGGGAAATCACTGCTTATAGCCGCCGTCATACATTCCAACGCTGAAACACGCCCGGCAATCCACGGCTCACCACGATGCTTCGTCCTTCTGTCCCACTGCCAGCAAAGCTCTCGACCCATTGCCAGCTGTTGCTTTTTCCCCAGACGGCGCTACCAGATGCGTTTGTCAGACGAGAAAGGAGAAAGGCCAACATTGCCATACCGTATTTCTGACCAACAACCACTTCGCCAAAGTCGGCCCCGTCTTTAATATGTATCTGTGGTTCATCAGACCCTGACACCAACTCGGCAGGTCCACCACCTCGACGGACATGATGCGGGGCCGGCCGGTCGGGCTTCGTTATCAGGCCCTCCAGACGGACAAGAGTTTTCGTGATAAGCAGGCAGAGCACACACAGAGGATGCAAGGCCAAAAGAACCCGTAATAATGACTCGTCAATGTGCTTCGGCAGGCACGATTTGATCCGATGCTCCCGCGTTTCCCCATTTCTTGTCCCATGTCATGTCAGGTCCCATGGCAACCCATCAACTGTCAAGGTGGAAGAGTTTGTCGAGCTTGGCCTGCCTGCCTGCCGACAATCGTCTTCTTGCACGAGCCCGCGCTAAGGTGATAGCCCGCACCGCTATGGCCAGTATCGGTGAGTGCTCTTGGGCGAGGCTGGATGGGACTGGGCGTTGGGGTTATTGTCGTGTCGGTGAGCGAGCTCTGATACCAAGCAGTTGTGCTTGTGTGTTGTTTGCACAGCTTCAAATCCTCCTCTGCAGACGAGAAAAAGAAAGCTCCTGCTCGGCATTCCTCCCTCCCAAGTCCCGAATCCTTCGCCGGAGCCTCCGTCGATGCCGTTCTCTTCCTCCGCATAGAAGGCTCCTCCAAACTCCCGTCAGAAAAGCCCCAACGCAACGGCCCGCTTCCGATGGACGGACGGTCCACTCGGTGCTCCGCTTGCTGTAATCATACGATGTGAAGTGTGCATCTAGAAGCCCAAATGACGCCAGCAAACCAAAAGATGTGAGAAAAATTCACTGGCAATATCAGAGACAGATAAATGCTTAATATCATTGAGCTCATTCCTCGAGTCATGACCACTTGAGTCTCTTCTATTGGCCAAGTCCAGGGGTTGGAGCATCTGCTGCGTACGGGAGGCCCCAACTTTTTTTCCGTCTGTTGGACCATCTCGTGATATTTGAAGGCGTGATCTTGGCCTCGTGCTGTTACACTTACGACATCTCACATACTTTCCCCCGGTTCGTGCCATTTTCTTACTAAAGGATCGTCAGGGTCTTTTTCTCCGGGGAAGGACAGGAAGACACGGTCGAGACCTCCCCAGAACACTTTTAGTCCCTCTAGGATACCGTCGCTTGGACAATTCCCCGAGAGGGCATCTCCGCTCTGCCAAAGTCAAAAGTTGCATCACCACATCCAGGGCCATTATTTGACGACGGCTCATTCCGGCAAGCACATGCTGGGCTGGCGACATGGACGAGGACATTCCTGAAGACTCCCTCGCGGCCATGGCTTCGTCTCCCACCCTCAATGGATCAGCCTCACCTGTTGCTTCAACTCCGCCATCCGACCCCAACGCTCCCGATGTCTGGCTCGTCGGCGGCGGGATCGCCTCATTGGCCGCGGCTGTCTTCCTCATCGATGACGCCCACGTCCCCGGCGACCGCATCCACATCCTCGAGGCTTCATCCAAGCCCGGCGGATCCATAGCCACCTTTACCAAGCCATCGTGGGAAACCGGATATCGAGTATCGGCTATTCGTAAGATGAGCCTCACCTATACATGCTTGTACAACATGTTGGGGAAAGTCCCTGCCGAGAAGCAGGGCGAGACGTTGGCCGACAAAATGAACCGATTCAACGAGGCCAGGAGTAAACTCGGGGCATCGGGCACGCGGTTGGTGAGACAGACCTTCGACGACAATGGGATCGAAGCACCAGAAGCTGTGGATGTGAGCACCATGGGTCTCAGCGTCAAAAACCAGTGCGACTTGATGAGGGTTGTTCTCGAGACGGAGGAGGAGTTGGAGGGACTGGAGATCCAAGCCTTGTTTGCGCCCGACTTTTTCGAGACGAATTTCTGGGACTTGTGGTCTTCTCTGAACAGATTCCATCCGTGGTGCAGCGCCGTTGAGTTTAGACGATGTCTACACCGGTTCTTGCACGAGTTCCCCAACATGGGCAACCTTTCCGGGGTGCAGCAAGCTCCCGAGGAGGATTTTGAGGCCATCATCAAACCGCTTTCGCAGTATCTCAAGGCCATGGATGTTGACTTTCGCCAAGGTATGATAAGCACACGGCAGTCTTGTTTTGGTGTGCATGCAGCTAACTTGAGCAGGCGTACAAGTCACTGGACTAGAATTTGAGGACCTTGACGACGGTTTCAGAGTCTCGGGCCTGAATACGAGGCAAGGTGGTGAAGACGTCGACTTCGCTCTGGGACCCTCGGACTATGTTCTCCTCACTCTCGGATCCCTCACTTCGGGCATGGGCTACGGCTCCAACACCACGCCGCCGCCGACCATGGAACTCCGTGACTCGGCACCGCACGAACTGGACCCTGCGTGGATGTTCTGGGACCAACTTGCTCTACAACGCCCGTCGACGTTTGGAAATCCAGAAGCTTTCTTCGATCGACCGTCCAAGTCGACGTGGCTGTCTTTTACCACAACTCTCCGCGACCGCGAATTCTTTGAACACCTTCGCGATTGGACAGGTACACTGACAGGCGCCGTCCCTCTCATCACGTTCCGAGATTGTCCCTGGATGCTCTCGCTCACCATCCCTCAGCAGCCATACCTAAAGGACCAGCCGGACGACGTATTTGTGTTTTGGGGCTACGGACTCTTCCCAGACCAAGCCGGGCGTCACGTCAACAAACCCATGCTCGAATGCACTGGTGCCGAAATCCTGACCGAACTACTTTACCTCATGGGCTATCCGGTCGAACCCACACTCTCCCAGTCCATCACTATCCCTTGTCTCATGCCTCTCATCGGCAGTCCGTTTCTTACGAGGAAGAAGGGCGACCGACCTGATGTGATCCCCGTGGGGAGCAAAAACCTGGGTCTCATGGGCCAATTCGTCGAGATTGAGCGTGAGGTGACATTTACCATGGAATATTCTGTGCGGTCGGCGCAGATTGCCGTCTATGGTCTCATGGGCGTCGACAAGAAGTTGCCGGGTGTCCAAGGCGAGGATCACTCAGTGGTGACGTTGGGAATGGCTCTTAAGACGTTGATGACTTAGACCTGCCACTCTCCTCTCCCACACGCACATACACGCACAACAACAGAACAAAAAGAAAAGGCAAGGAATCCAAAAAGGGCGCCGGAGGCAAGCGGCATGTTTCCATTCACTTGGGCGGCAAAATTGAACTGAAAATTTACTGTAAGGCTACGAAACAAAAAAAACACCCTTCAGTCTGAGGAAAGCAGTACTCATCTGGAGGAGTTGGGTCGGGGTGGCATTTGTCGTTTTTTTTCCCGTCTTCTTCTTATCGTATGAAAAAAAGGGAGGCTGTCTGTATCTATTCACTGCGTTCGAATTAAGTCATTAGTTGTCTGTAACAAGAAATGTCATTGTTTGTTTTCCTGCCATGCTCAGAGGACAAAGGCTGTGAAGTGGCGTGGTGAAATGTGGACATCTCGCAGAAGCCATGGCGCGGTAATGGTTGGTTACCAAGAAGGCCGAATTGAGCTTGAGACTGATATTTCTCGCTATCGGCATGATTTGGCGAAACCAGGTCTGCTTGAAGCTGTGACTTGAGTCAAAATGCATCGTGGCGGACGGTGCGGTTCGCATAAGACGGTCACTTTTCTTTGTCTGTCACCACAAGCCGACGGCCCGCAAAACGTCACATTTTTCGAAACGGTGCATTAGACTCTATTTGCCTTGCTGTCTCTCGTCAGATCTCTCTCTCGTCGGCAGTCTTGCCTGCTGTCGCCCGACGAACGGAGATAGCACACTTCCACCAGCTCATAGGGGTTCCAAGCTTTCCAGTAACTGTTTAGATTACCTATTAACTTATTAATTACGGTAGAATGTTTCTTGCTTTATTATCATTCTACTGCTTAAGTCCATGACAAGCACACAAGGAATGGGGCGGAGCGTTCACGCCTCATAGCTCGCAACGACAATGTGACAACTCAGAAACCACCTCAGGGCCCCTTGCGACCGAAGTTTGATGAAGCCAAAGTTCCAAATTTCTTTCAGGTGGCTTTGGGTTCATTTCATAGGCACCTAGACTGGCCCAAGTATTGGTCTGACTGCGTAAACCCCGAAACTCCTTTGTGATGGATGCCCAGAGGATGACGGCACACAAGTACGTCCAATGGTGAAATGATGCAGTCCAGATTTCTGACTCTTGGAGAAGAGGTCTATATAAGCTCCAACTCCAGCGCTCTCAAAGCAGATTCCAGACACCAAACACCAGAGTTCTTCTTTTCTGCCTCACAGCTACTCCAGTCTCGACAGCAGGCGCCTCCAAACACTCACCACTTTGCCTTCCCATCCCCATTTAGAACTCTCCTCGCACTCCCTTCATCCATCATGCCCGTCAGTCTTGCATTGGAAACTTTTTATAGCCACGTCCAAGAGATGGATCGCAGCTTGACTAAGGAGACTGTGGGACGGCGACGAAGCTTCACCTACTCACGCGATCCTCCATCGCATCGATCTGCTGAACCTGAAGTAAGTTCCAGTTTAGCTATGGCGCACCACTCCCGGAACCTCATAGTTGACCGTTTAATGTGACTAGGACATTGACGTTTTCTACGTTTTTCCTGGGACGGCGAAGAAAGTCATGGGCAAGCTGGCTCAACTAGAAGGGTTCAAGCCTCTTGACGCTGATCAGCCGAATATGAGATTGGCAGATCGCTCAGCCACCTATGGTCTGAAATTGACCCTTCATCTTAGAAATGAGAAGTCCGAGATCTTTAGATCTGTGAGTTGCTATCCAGACAAGAGCTGCGAGTTGTTTTAACCACCTGAGCAGTACCCATATCGAGGACCCTGCACTGTGATGCAAGTCTGTCACCTTGAAGACAGCAAGATCCCGTTCGAATTTCTTTCCGAACTTAAGGAGTCGTATCTGAAGACCGGCAACAACCCTCTAGAAGCCTTAGAGAAGTTGCCACGATTTGACCCGACCAGCAGATACCCAGCCGATCCCGACCTGGAGTTGCATCAAATGCGGGAACAGCAACTACGGGACCTCCAACGGTATGCTTCAGCTGCTCGGGAAGCAAGGTCAGCTTGAAGGAATGGGCGTCAAGAGCCGTGGAGTCAATAGCATTGGCAATCAGCAGCGGGATAACCACATTGAGGGCTCTAGAAATGCAGAAGGCAAGGAAAAGTGAAGAAGTGCCGACAAGCTTCATCATAGGTACGGTATGATCTTTGATGGAGAGGTAGATGGGAGGTGAAACTGAGCAAGGTGGAATGTCCAGGTGTCCTTGGTATGGCTAGAGGAAGACAATTGAACTGCAGAAACGCGAGTGATGGGATTTTCTTTATGTTAGGTTGGTCCATAGATGGTCAATGAGGTCAGGATTAGATTGAAAGCATGACTTTTCTCTTTACGCATGCACCTGGGTACTTGGGTCGGTAATTGTCACCAGAGACGAGCTTGCTTAATTTGTCTCCTCCTCTGCGCAACACCGATCGCTTCTACCCGAATGACTTCCAATTCCGCTTGTTAGTTGGAAGCAGCAGAAACGCGTCTCGCCTTCCGTTTCGTCCCTTCTGTCACATTAGATGCCGCAACAATTTCCATCTCCCCGACTTCCTCACTTCAACTTCATCTCTTCAGCTCCATCTCATCAACTCCATCTCCTCGACTTCATCTCTTCAACCGCATCTTTCCCGATATCACTACCCCCGAGTTCTATGGCCACATCACCCACCATGGACTCCCCTCCAGAGCCGCCGGCTCTCGACACTCGAGAAGCAGTAATGCAAGCGATGGACATCCAGCGAGAAATCTTGACGATGAATTTGACGAATGGAAATGAGCCCCCCATAGCATTAGCAGCCCTGGCGGAGCTGGATCGTTTAGGACAACGACTTCAAAGCCTTTCGCAAACCCACACGCGTGTTCAGATAACTGGAGGCCGACCTCTGATAACAGAGAACCCGGATCATCTAGCATCAAGACCTCAATTCCCGGCTTTGGATCAGTCGGGGGGCTCCTACCAGGAGCATCGGGATAATCAGGATTCACCCCCATTCATGGCAACGAGCCCTGTGCTCAGGCGGTATCCTTTCCACACCTTTCCACAACCGACGGGGGAATGTTGGATTTGTTGCAGAGACTTCGAAGAGCATGACATGTTTCTTTGCGCAACACATCAGTGCAGGGCATTGATTTGTTGGGAATGCCTGCTGAATATATTCCAACGCAGTGTCATGCTGGAGGTCCTGTTCCCGCCAGAGTGCCCGTACTGCTTTGAACAATTTCCGATCGAAGTGGTCAGTGACCATCTACCGAACGAGCTTGTGCATACATTTTTCGAGAAGAGAGCCGAGTAGGAAACTCCGGCCCGGGACCGCATATACTGTTGCAAGCAACCTTGTTCGGCCTTTATTCCCCCAGCGAATGTATCTCAAGGTGTTGCCCGTTGCCCCCAATGCTCAACCTTAACTTGCCCTCGGTGCAAGGGCCTCTCCCACGCCAACGAGTGTCCCAAAAACGCGCTTCCAGAATCGTTCATTCATGCCGCTGAAAAGAATAATTGGCAAAAGTGCAGGGAGTGTGGGAGGTATATTGAGCGTGCCACTGGCTGCGCTCACATGAGTGAGTCCAATCTCCGTTGTGAAGAGCACCAAGGCTAATTAATGGTTGTTTCAGCATGCATCTGCGGTGCCGACTTTTGTTATCATTGCGGAGCAAGGATGGGTACATGCAATTGCGTTATAAGTCCCAATATACCAGCCTTGCCTCTGCTGCCCCCTTTAGATGAAGCGATGCTCGATGATGAAGACGAGGGCGTGGGCGTCTTGAGTCTTGGCGCTGCTGTGCACCCTTCAACCCTCTCTCTTCGGGCACGCACGCCGGGCATCGAGGCACTGAACAGTATTCGAGACAGCCAACAGACGCAGGCGGCCGAAAACGCGGAACCAGGAAGCACCCATCAACAGATAGAAGAGGTCGAGGACGCAGGGTCAGAACGCAACCGATCACGGGGCTCGGGGCATCTCCAAGAGGAAAAGGCAAGAAACACGGAGCTCGATCAGTTGGACTAGGTCCAAGAAAATCGGATTGTCCTCTGCAAGAACGGATACGACGTATAGGTAGCGTTATAGTCTTTGCAATACACAGCGAGGTTACATAGCGAGATTGAAACTGGATTCATGTGATTGTGTCTACCCTATTGCCTTGACTTCATACAACTTATCTATCAAATGTGTAGCGAGCACTCCGCCCCGAGGTATCAAGCGCCTATGTGGTCAGTGTTCAAATGGGTGTTTATTTTATACTGTATTGTTGTATTAATCATATTTGTTTTGCTTGTGGTCATCCTCGGGGGTCTTGAGCTGCAGAATCAGAAAACTTGATCCATACTGCCTGCCCACTTCACGAGTATTACCACTTTGTGTCCCCCCTGCAATCATCAAACTCGACAACGGACACATGATAAAGTAGATACATGTGTCAAAACTAATTGACTCATCTATCTCGTGGATCCTCGCATGAACTCATTAGTCAAGCGTTGCTACGTTGTGATGGAGGTTCGCCTTTGATCGGAAACGCGAAGGCCGAGGTGGGTCAAGCATATGCCTCGACTTCAGAATATATTTACAAAGGACAGCACAAGCCAAGCTCAATTGCGCATCTTCCAAAAGCCCCGACGATATATTCCAAGGTCATTCTTGTGCACTTGCCAAAGAGAGTGTGTCGGCCCAGCTACGATGGCTCGCAATTCTTCCGCCATTAGACGTCGGCTTCTCACACTGGCGAAAGCGACTGTGGGCGTGTCGGTGACTGGCGCTACGGGGTTCTGGTTCTGGACGCGGAAATGTTCTTTTGAAGAGTTTGAGCCCGAGACGGATGCTCTCTTCAGTCATCCAATTCTAAGCAAGATTAATCCGTGGAACAAACCCGAGTCTCATGACATGTGTGTGCGGAGGGTGGCGGTTGGCGAGATCAGGCCGGAGCTGTTGGAGGATGCGAGGGAGGGAGGGAGTCGGTTGGTGGAAGCGTTTTGCGCGGGAATGTGGGGGAGATATGGTATGTGAAAGGAGTTGATGATGATGGCGAGAGGCGAAAGGCTGATTTGAACTTTTGCGAGGAAAGGGTTTGGCATTCAGCGGAGGATCATGACGCTGTTCAAAGACGAGGGCAACAAGGAGGATCTGTGGACCAAGGACGACTTGCTCGGGAGCACGTATGAGCCAGGTGAGTATTGCTTACCCTCTTCAAACACTTACGGTATCTGAGAGAAGAAACCAAACAGGAACATTCATGACGCATCACTTCCACATTCTCGAAAAGAGGCCTCAGTCCATCGTCTTCCGGGCATGCTTCTCGCCGCGGCAAACTCCGCCCTCGCCCCTTGCCATGGACACGCTGTGCGAGCTCCGAGCGGAAGTAAACGAGGAGAAGCATGTCGTCGAATTTCGCATGAAGGCAATCACATTCAACGGATTGAAGGATGCGCCGGAGAAGCCTGATCCGTTTGGAGGTGTTGGTGGGTGGTTGCATCGGCAATATGCCGTGTTGCTGCTTGAAGCTGCGGCGGAGAACTGTATGCGGTAGGATTGTACGAATGGACGATGACGGGACGAAAGCTTGGCTTCTCGACAGTGTAGGATAGATTTGTAATAACACCCGCGGTCGCCACTCGATTCACAAACTAGGAAGAATACTCCGACATCTGGGGGAGGTTAATAAGACTAGAATTTTGGTGAATGGCACGATGGGTCAGGGTCTGAGACAGTCTGGCGCGACCGGCACGAAGCGAAGACAATGACAGCTGAAAGGGGAGACCAAAAGGAGACTTTGGTCCATTCTTGGAGGTGGCGATATTGCGTGGCCTTGAGCTTGAGCTTGTGGCAATGTCCGCGATGAATGATGATGATAGCTGATGGAGAGGTTGAGAGGCATCCAAGAGGGGCTGTGAAGCATGGGCCATGGTTTGTGGGAGTTGGGTTTAGGGTATCTACGTGACACGCGATGGACCAGACTGTCGGGAGGCGACTAAGCAACCAACAGAGAAGTGAAGCCGAAACAAGGTTGTGAGGTTTAACTTGGTAATGAACCTCATCTTGATTCTTGCACTGGTAATGGTCGGATATCGCCAATGTCGTATGGTGGACTTCGGAAACGCCGTCTGTGGCTTCAGGCTGAGTCGACCGATGTGGCTTGTCCGCCCTCCCTGAACGCAGCATTCTACTCGTCTGCCAAGCAGTGCGTTGCATTGCAAGTGGATGGACGTCGTTCAGCTTCAGTTCAGCTGTCGAGATTTTCATCCATCATGTCCGTCGTTGTCTTCGGCTGCAGCACTCAGCTTTCTTTTTGATCAATCACATTGCCATCCCAATGTCGCCATGGTGATGAACATGATCGATTTTCAGCCCGTAGGATTGGGAACCCTGGACCCTTCAGGGGGGGCCCGGGGGTTGAGTGGCATCGTTTGCGGCTAGCCAGGGTAAGGTATTGGAAGGTGGCTTGTCGAGCAGGTGATTGGGCGATGGGCGTTGGATGCATCATTTGGGAATGGGGTCCAGATTCTCTGTGGCTGATTGCGATGATCAAGACGACGGAGGGAGCGAGATTGAGTGATGATGCTGTCATTGTGAGGCATTTGGCATAATTATGCGCGGATAGAAACGCATCACCCTGTTCGTCCAGCGGTGAGAAAAAGCGGTCGCCCTCTGGAAGAATGATACATCACATGGAAAGCACAGCTCATGCCTGTCTCACTTGATCAACCGCCACCGTCGCAGGGATCAGATCAGTTAACCTTTGCGTCCGCTTGGACCCTGGGGACAAATCGTTGCCGTGCATTTTGGATCTTTGGTCGTGTCTGTTGCTCCCCAGACCCCACCCAAACCAATATTTCTCTTCCCGTGCCGTGCCCATTAAAACCGCAACAAAGAGCAACTGGTAGGGAATTGGTGATTGCTGAGACAACTGCCCCAGAGATCGGACGGACCGGTAGGCTAGAATCGGGAAATTGGCCGATCAACTCGCTCCCAGGTTTTACTTTGCTTTGTTCCTCCGGATGCGAGAGAGTCAGATTGTGTGCGCTGTCTTGTCTCACTCCCCCGCCCGCAAGCAAAAGCGACTAAGAAAAAAAGGGGACAAGGGAGCCGCCAAACACGTTACAGGGGCACCCGGCACTAAATCGGACTAGTCCCGTTCAAGAATCGAGGCTGGAAACGTGGGAAAGGGAAGGAAGGTCAGCCTGTCCCAGTCAGTGTCCCGCCTTCCTTCCTCAACGCTCGGAGCCTCCACCCGTCGTTATTGGTGGTGCTTCCCACTTATTGTCGAGCAGGCAGGCACCTCGGCACCTTTTTCACCTCCATCCATCATTATCACCACCGTCAATCCAGCCTCACTCAGACCAACCGTCGCCTCATCCTTTCTCCTCATGAATATCTGCATTTAGTCGTGTGTGCCCTCTCAGATGCCGACCCCCCTCTCGCTGCTTCCACCTCCACTCGAGACGTGACTTTGACAATGCCGCCCACGACTCCTGCGACTGGACTGACTCTCGCTTGAATTTGACCCGATACCTCCACCACTCGACTATCTCGACTGCAATCTTCTCGTCAGCAGCCCTGGAATGACCGACACCATCAAGACCCTCTTCGCGAGGCTCGACCTCGTGCGTTTCTCTCCCCCCTCGCCCATTGGGCCCATGTCGCATCTCACTCAAACCGCCCTCTAACATGCTTCCCCTAGAATGTCGACGCAGATGATCCTCGTGTTGGATCAGGGAGGAATGGCTCCTCGGGAGGCACCCTCAGCACTTCCTCTGGCAGCAAATCTTCCTCCGGCGCATCATTAGGCGCAACCTTTATCCCCGTTGTCATCTATGCCGCAGTATGCATCCTGCTCTTTATCTGGCTGCGTCCAAGAGTTGGCCGCGTCTATGCTCCGAGATCTATGCCTAGTCTTCGCGCTCCCCAGTAAGTCACCTCACTTGCCTGCCCTCAAGTGCTATCAGCCCTTAATCAAGGACTCACTTTGACCGTTTCGCATAGTCTACCAAGCCCAGCCTTACCCTCAGGCTTGTTCAACTGGATCAAGCCATTCTTCCAAACCCCAGACACTTTTGTCCTCAACCATGGCTCCATAGACGGCTTCTTCTTCTTGCGCTACCTGAAAGTTCTCCGTAACATCTTCTTCGTCGGCATGTGCATCTCTTGGCCCATCCTGTTTCCTGTCCACTTCACTGGTGGCAACGGCAACAAGCAACTCGATGCATTGACTATTGGAAACGTCAAAGAGTCCAAACGCATGTTTGCTCACGTTGCTGTGTCTTGGACTTACTTTGGTACGTCCTCCCCGTGCAGCTATTGTCGAGCCAGTACTGACACTTACTAGGGTTTGTGCTCTTTATGATCGCTCGAGAATGCATATACTACATCAATATCCGCCAAGCGTACCTCTCTTCTCCTCACTACGCAACCCGCATCTCCTCAAGGACGGTACTCCTTAGCTGCGTCCCTAAACAGTATCTCGACGAAGCCCGCCTGCGCAAACTCTATGGCGACTCTGTCAAGCGTGTTTGGATCCCCAGGACGACAAAAATCCTGGAGAAGCTTGTGAAGGAACGAGAACAGACGGCAATGCGTCTTGAAAAGGCCGAGATTGAGCTGATAAGAAAAGCTAATATTGCGCGTAACAAGATGCTTAGAAAGGCCCAACCACAAACGACGCCCGCCTCTGTGTCGTCGACGTCCGTGCCCGAGCCCCCCTCTCCAGCTTCCTTTAGAACTGCCCCCGATGGTGATCGGAACAGCCTCTCGCAAGAGCGACGTGTCGACGAAACGGAACTTGCTCGCCGTGTTGAGGAGGTTCTTGGCGGCGAAGGATTCAGGTCGAGCGTGACGGAGCTTTCACATACGCAGGACACGACACAACTCTTGCACGAAAAGAGGGAAGACCCAGAATACGTCCATCCCTACGGCCTCAATCCCGATCTCCCCGACGTCCGAGGGTCTGTTGCTGCTCAATGGATCCCCGTCACCGCTCGACCCCATCACCGACCCTTAGGCAACTACTTTCGTCGCGTGGATACGATTCGATGGTGTCGGTCAAGGCTGAAGGAGCTGAACCTGGAAATTTTCAAGATCCGTCGACAAATTCGCAGAGGCGATGGTGCCGCTTTGCCGGCTGCTTTTGTCGAATTCGACACGCAGGAAAGCGCGCAAGCTGCCCATCAGGTTGTTGCCCATCACCGCCCACTTCAACTTGCTCCACGTATTCTCGGTATCCGACCTGACGAGATTGTTTGGAGCGCTTTGAGAATGAGGTGGTGGGAACGTATCATTCGCCGATTCGCCATCATGGGTCTTGTCACGGCTGCCATCATCTTCTGGTCTGTTCCTTCAGCGTTCATTGGCATCGTCTCCAACATTTCCTTCTTGGCCAAGAACATTTTCTTCCTCAAGTGGATCACGTCGTTACCGAAGCCGATTCTTGGCTTTCTGCAGGGTTTCGTTCCGGCTATGGCCTTGTCCTTCTGGATGTCACTTGTGCCGTCTATGCTTCGAGTTTGTGCCGTTCAAGCTGGAATCCCGTCGTTGGTCTTGGTTGAGCTCTTTGTGCAAAACGCCTACTTTGCCTTCCAGGTCGTTCAAGTCTTTTTGATCACCACTTTGACATCCGCCGCATCAGCAGCCCTCATGGATATTCTAAAAAACCCAGTGTCGGCGAAGGATCTCCTCGCACAGAATCTCCCAAAGGCGTCCAACTTTTACCTGTCATATATCCTTGTACAGTGTTTGGCGGTTGGCGCAACGAGCCTCTTGCACGTATTTGATCTACTCCGACAGTTCATCTTTTCCAAAATCCACCAGATTCCGAGGTCTCGATTCAATGTTTGGTACAACTTGCGGCCTCCCCGCTGGGGCGGCGTGTTTCCCATCTTCTCTAACATGGCCGTCATTGGTACGTGAATCATTTCCTAGTGACTGTTCTGGAAGCTAACCTCGTTGCAGCTCTTAGTTATACCTGTATCGCCCCTTTTGTGCTCCTGTTTGCCTGCCTTGGTATGGCTTTTGTACGCATCATCTACCGATACAACATCCTCTTCGTCTTCGATTCCGAGCTGGATAGCAAGGGTTTATTCTACCCACAGGCCTTGCTTCACATCATTGTTGGACTGTACATGGCGGAGATCTGCATGGTTGGATTGTTTGCGTTAAAGTTTGCATTTGGACCTATGCTCCTGATGCTCATCTTCTTCGTATTCACCGGTCTCGTCCACTTTTCCTTGAGCGAAGCAATTGCTCCTTTGCTGCAGAACCTTCCACAGACTTTGACTTTGGAAGAACAACTGCAGGAGGAGGAGAAGATGGCAGCCGAGGCAAGGAAAGCGGCGGCGGCTGAGGATGGAAACGCGGGAGGTGCTGCAGACTACTATGACACGGAGCAGGTGTATGGAGAGGAAGGGCTGAGTTCGCACGAAGATGAGGACGAAGTGGACCATGGGCCTAACCCGAGCACGAGAGCTGTTGAAGGCGCGAGTGGCATGGGATCAGCCCTCAAAGACTTCCTCAAAGCTGCAACAAAATCCAAGATTGAAGCCCAAGTGGAACAGTCAGGCCTCATGCAGGTATTGACGAAGCTGGGCCTGGCTGGAGGTGACGAAGATTCCGACGAGCCGCCTGGTTTTCTGAAGCGATGGATGCACCCGGAGATTTACGAAGACTTTATCGCACTGCGCAAGATGATACCTGACAGCGACCTCGCGGAAGTAGAAGACGCCCATGACCACCCGCTATCGAATTACTGGCCTCCCGAGGTCTGTCTGCCGAAGCCGACGTTGTGGATTCCCAGGGACGATGCGAGGGTGAGTCGACAAGAGGTGGCGCATACGAAGAAGATGACGCCCATTTCGGACCACGGGGCGTCAATAGATGAGAAGGGGTTAATCATTGTGGACGTGGAAACGGCACCGTTTCCGAGACAGAGGCTGGTGCATTAATTGGAATAAAGGAGCGAGAGGCTGGTGGAAGCGAGCGATTGGATATAAGAGTCATGATACCCTCTTTTGCATGAGCGTTACGTATGGAAACGACATTACCGCCTTTTGGCGCCTTGATTTATCATTCATTCACCATTGTTCATGATCCATGGCCTTCGTTACGTCAGATGTGCGTCTCTTTACCAGCCGGTGGCGAGACGGAGACTTCGGAATAGTAGGCCTCGTCGTTGGGTTCACGGCCAAGGAAGTTTTTCAAACTCTGTCCCTCGGGCTGTCCTCCGCCGGGCTGTAGGACACATTGTCTATAGCGTAGACCGACTTGTCGCTGCATGGGATCGGCTTTGAAGTGACTTACCCAGAGGTCTGTTGCGTAGACTTTCGACCTACTCATGGTTAGTATTCCGCTTCTGAGAACTCTCCTGTCGTAAGATGATGGTTTGGAGTGGGGGCGGCTTACAAGGCGTATGTAAAATAGGCGGCGTCGTACGCTCGGAAAGGATGAGCAAACGACGCTTGGCCGAAGCCATCTGTCGCAGGCAACCCGACGACATCCGTCTTCATCTTGTTCCACAGCGTCGTCGTGTCGACTTTTCCGCCCTCGGCACTGTGGATGTTGAGATCGAATAGGGCCAGGAAGACTTGATGTAGCATCGCGTGCGCCGCGCCGACGTGCTTGGTCCTCGCCAGGGCCTCGGCCAAGTGTCCCGGAAGCTTCTCCTCTACCTCGGTTGCATGCCCTGCTTGATTCTGGTAATGCTCTTTGAAGGAGTCGCTAAGGTGGCTGTAGTGTTTCCCCAAACGGCGGAGCACCGCAGGGACCCAGATCCAGTTCTCCAGGAGAATGCTGGGGATCTCGACAAAGTCTCGGGCCGTGCCGTGGCTGTATGCAGTGCGGGTGACGAGCTTGTGGATGGCGTGGCCGAGCTCGTGGAACATGGTCTTGAGCTCCGAGTGTTGGAGGAGGGTTGGCTTGGAGGGCGTGTGAATGAAGCTGCATATGAGCGAGGACGAGGGGAAATGACGGGTGTTGTCGTCTTGAGTGAAGCCGGGTTGGATGGCGGAACAGTGAGCTCCAGCGTATTTCCCCTCTCTCGCGTACACGTCGAGATACAAGTATCCCAGGAACGAGCCCCCTTGATCCTCGGCGTCCCACGCTGCGTAGACTGCAACGTCGTCGTGCCACGTTGACGCATCGTCAACGCGAACAAAACGCATGCCGAACAGTTCCTCAAAAATAAGCAACATGCCCTTGAGCGAGTGCTGGACTTCAAAGTACTCGGATATCAGGAGTGAGTCGACGGCGTGCTTCTGCAGGTCTTGGATGCGTGCGAAGAAACTCCAGTCCCAGGGGTTCAACCTGCTAGCGTCTACGTCATCTTCTTCATCCGCGCCTGTCGCGTGGTCCTGTAGATATGCCTTCTTCAGTGCGTAGAGAGCTTCAATCTCCTGCGTGGCGAGAGGCTTGAGTTCCGTCTTTAGCTTTGTAAGTCGGGCGATGACGGCCTCGACACTCGGCGCCATTTTGTCCTCCATTTTCAACGCAGCGTGATTCTCAAAACCCAAGATCTGCGCGATTTCATGGCGTAAGCGCACCGCTTCTTCGAGACGGGTGACGTTCTCTGGGAAGCGCCTCTCACGCGCATAGTGCAGCGTCTTCCTCGTACGCGCGCTGAGAGCGTGCTTCATGACAGGGAAGAGATGGCCACGCTTAAAGGTGACTTTAAGAAAGTCGTCCTCGTCACGAGACTTCAGGGAGTCGAGGACGGTGGAGGGAACGCCGGCGAGCTGGCCACGAGAGAAGAAGACGCCATCGTCGGCCTCGCTGATTTGCTTGCGGGCTGCGACGAGGATTTCGTTGCGCTGAGCGACTTTTGCGACGTAGTCTTGACGGACGAGGGGGTTGCTTATGCCAGCACCGGCATTTTGATATGCACGATGGAGCTTGAAGAGAGCGTAGGCCTCTTCACTGTCGAGTTGGTTGTCCTCATTCTGGTGTTTTTGGTAGGCGGCAGCTACGAGCGCAGCTATGTCGGTGCGCATGAGCGACTCAGCGTGTGCTTTGGCGAGAAGCTGTTCGGCCTCTCTCGAAGCATCGCGGAGGTCCTTTGACGGAGCAACGGACGAGAAGATGCGAAAGATGAGGAGTTTCTGGGAAGAGAGGTGATCATCGCGGAGGAGCGGCTTAACGAGGGTGGTGAAGGAGGCGGTGGAGGGAGTGAGAGAGGATGCGAGGGCGTCCTCGAGGGATTTGGTGGCGTTGATGATGGTTTCAGTGTCTGCGAGGAGGGTGGAGGGGGCTATGGAGAAGGAGGGGGGCGATTGCGGCGGGTGGTTGACTGGGGAGGTCATGACGGTGCGAAGTTGAAGGGACGAGGATGAGGACAAGGAGTCAAAGCGTTGTCGAGAGAGGTGGACGAGGCTGGTGGCGGCTGTGGCTGGTATGTTGGCGACGATGCGAGGTTTCGGAAGGAGCAGTCGCCTGTGTTTCCGAAAGACTCGATGCATGACAATCGCAGCGTTTGTCCCTGGCTTAAATGCAATGTTTCGGGGCAGCGAAGAGACAGGCACCACATGACGTCTGAGCAATGTGCATTATTCCCTGGTGTTGTTACACTGGGGACTTGATATGGAAAACTCCACACCCGAGCGAAATACTAACGGCCAACATACATCAATTTAGCCTCGTGCTACCCTGCGCACCCCTGCACAACCTAGACCGGGGCATCGGACTACTAGGGACATAAACAAACAGCCGAATCCTTCACTTGAATCATTCCACCGCGGACAGGCCATCCAGCGATCTTTCCCGGTTTAGTTGCATGTTTCTCAGCCTTAGACTGTGGAGAGCTTCGAGCGACGTGCAGCCAACAGCACAGGCATACGGTGACGGCATGCAGTAGCTTTCGTGGGCTCGGAGCAGTTTGATTAGGCCAATTGCTTTTGTCTCGGTTCTTCTGAGCGTGGTCGATCTGGGGTTAAAATAACACGTCATTTTCAAATGGTTGGTGGGACTGAGGCTCTTGTTGCCATCCATGTCCTGCGGAAGGTTTTCACACACCAAACCATGGATCCTGGCCAGAAACCTAACTTAGATGTGGGCGGTATAAGAAGCAAGCTCTCGCCCTGTCGAGCGAGAAATTACATTCATATTTGCAGCAATCTCTTCTTTATTCAGCCTGGTCGTTAGACCTCACTGCCATCATACTGAACCCAGGTGCCGTGAATCGCTTTTACGGTCCTTGCCTCTAACAACACTCATCCAGCATCAACATGATGTGGCCTACACTCGCTTGCCTTTCTCTCCTCCTCCTCCCCTCCTCCGCCACCACCATGCACTCGTGTCCCACCGTCAAAACACACACCAACATCGAAATGCACACCTACCCAGATGCAGAGTACACAGTCGAGCAGTCGGAATACTGGTCCACCGCCTGCTCGGCCCTCAAGCCCTCCTGCATCGTCTATCCCAAGACTGCCCGCGAGGTTGCCGAAATGGTGCACATCATCAATGACATAGAAAACAACGACCACTTCGCTGTAAAGTCGGGTGGCCACAACCCCAACAACTACTTTGCGAGCATCAAGGACGGGCCCCTCATTTCTACCAAGAAGCTTGATCAAGTGAAGCTCGATGACAAGACCGGCCAAGTGAGAGTCGGGCCCGGCAATCGTTGGGACGACGTCGCCGAGAAGCTCAACGGGTCGGGATGGACTGTCGTCGGCGGCAGGATAGGAAACGTTGGCGTCGGCGGGTACATGCTCGGCGGCGGCCTTTCATTCCTCTCCCAGCAATACGGCTGGGCTGTCTCGTCCATCATCGAGATGGAAGTCGTCCTCCCCAACGGCACCATCGTCACCACCTCGCGCTCCAAGCATCCCGACCTGTTCAAGGTGCTCAGAGGCGGCGGCAACGCCTTCGGCATCGTCACCTCCTACCTCCTGCAGGGCTACAAGCAAGGCCAGGTCTGGGGCGGCACGCTCATCTTCCAGCACAGCAACGAAACAGACGCAAAGCTCCTCGCTGCCATGCGCGACTTTACACAGCACAACAAGGACAACAAGGCCGCCATCATCCTGACGGCCCAGCGCACGGCCAAGAGCTTGGGATCTTTGGACATGTGGACGCTGTTCGTCTTCTACGACGGCCCAACGCCGCCTGCGGGAACCTTCGATAGCTTCACCGACGCGCACCCAACTCTCAACACGGCCAAGACACAGTCGTACTCTGATCTCCTCAACGCCAACAACGCTTTCGTGGCAAAGGGATCCATCTTTACGATAGGAACCGAGACGGTCCCGCTGCCAATGAAGGCGTTTGGCAAGAAAGTCCTCGGCGACATGCACGAGTACTGGCGCAACGTTTCGGCGCCCATCGTCGACACTGTCGCCAACGCCATTGTCGTCCAGGGATACCAGCCTTTTCCCAAGCGCATGGCGCGCATCTCGCGCGAACGTGGCCGCGACTTGATCGACATGGACGATAGTATCGACCGCATCATTATCGAGCTCAACTACGCATACACCTCGAAGTCGGACGCCAAGAAGGTTGACAAGGCTATGAAGAAGAACTACAAGGGAATTAGGAGTCAGGTGCTGAAGGACCAGGACAACGGCATGTTGCCGAGGGGATACTTGCCGCTGTTCATGAACGATGCGTATCACGCCCAGGACTACTTTTCGCGCCTGAGGCCTGAGAACAGGGAGTTGGCGAGGAAGGTGGCCGAGAAGGTTGATCCAAAAGGGCTGTTCAGAGATTATACAGGAGGATTCAAGCCTCGTAAGGCGATGAAAACCATGTAGAGTATCACGCAATGGTAGAAAAGCATAAGAATTCATCAGTGTATACTATTCGTAGTTATTTCATCTTCAACTGACTGCTGTCGTCTACTCACAACGCCTCCTTTCTTTTTCTCTCCCCTTCAACGCCTCACTCACCAAACACCTCCTTACACTTCACACGGCTCTGACAGCTTACTCCATAATCAAGACATTTCTGAACCGGGGCTTTCCAGCAATCAAGCCATCCACAGCCTCTTGCACCTGGGACAGCGGGAACCGCTCAACCATGCACTTGACATCATGAACCATGGCAAACCGAATCGCCTCCTCACTGTCGAGCGCGTGGCCGCTCGGCCAGCCGTGAACACTCGCACCCTTGCTCACCAAAGCCACAGTGTCAATCGGCACGGGGCCAACGGGCGCGAGACTGAGGAGCTTTCCGCCGCACGCGAGACCGGCGACGAGGGGGCTGATGGCCTTGGGGCTCGGCGCCGTCTGCACAATGATGGATGCGCCTCCGAGCTTCATGAGCTCCTCGGCGACGTCCTTGGTCTTGGTGTTGATGTAGTGAGAGGCGCCGAGTTCCTTTGCGAATTGCGCCTTGTCGTCGCCAGAGGAGAGCACGACGACTTCGTAGCCCATCTTGTTGGCGTATTGCACAGCTAGATGGCCCAATCCGCCGAGGCCCTGGACGGCAACGATGGCGCCCTGCTCAATGTTCAACTTTCTTATGCCGTTGAAGACGGTGACGCCCGCACAGAGAAGAGGAGCAGCATCGGCGGGGTCAATTTCCTTGGGAACGCGGACAACAGCTTCAGCGCGCAGGAGTGCGTACTCTGCGAACCCGCCATCAATTGTCACGCCGTTGACGGCCTTTTGGTCGCACATTTGGAACTGACTCCTCTGGCACTGTCGACAAGTGCCGTCGTGGCCGCCGTGCCAGGGGCCGCCGACTCTCTCGCCGCCGGTGAAGCGCGTGACGCCCTCGCCGACTTGGACAATGTCGCCGATGATTTCATGGCCAGGAACGCGGGGGAAGACGTCGCCCATGTGGCCCTGGCTGGTGGCAACATCGGAGAAGCACACGCCGCAGGCGAGGACTTTGATGAGGACTTGGCCCTTTGAAGGGGGATTGAGGGGGACATCTTTGAGGACGAAGGGGGCGTTGGGTGCGTCGAGGCGGACGGCTTTGTAAGTCTTTGGGAGGGAAGACATGATGGCAGAGATGTGTTGAGTAACAAGTATATAAATTTGGGGTCTTATGAAGATGTACTGTATCAAGGTCTGAATGAATACCTGTTGACTGGCGAGAATGATTGCCTCACTTGAAGCGCCGAGTATGCATCTTATATACTTTCGGCACCTCGATTCCCAGTATCCAGGTTGACTTATCCCATCGGCCGTTTCATCAAGCCACCGCTTGTAATTTGTCCTTGCAATCCGTGATATCCGTTCTCAAACCGCCCACGCAAGGAACCCATTGGACGAAAGCCAATGTCTCAAAGCTTCCCTGCCGCATGGTGATGCCATAGGAGACTGAAAGCAGTAATGGCGGCGGGCGTAACGAAACCTATCTCCGCACGACGATAGCGGGCATGGCGGGAAAGGCTAGCGAAGGTCCGGAGAATAAGAAATGCGAATCAAGTTCTAGTGGCTATTCGGAGATGCGACAAGGGTCACATGGGAAAGCCGCTTGCGAGGGTCGGGGATGGCAGAGGAGAGATGTTCCAAAGCCGATGCTCTCGGAGATGGAGCACGCATGTGTGGTTGGCTGGCTTGGGGGAATTGATCCGGGAGATGATCCGAGAATGACGCTGATACATAAGAGAAAAGCGTGGAATGACATCGCGATGGTTTCAAGCCACACAAGGCTGGCAGCACGCGCCACACATTGCAGCCGCATCTAAGCCAACTTTTTTTCCCACCCCACTATCCATCCGCGAATACACACCCGTTCGACGTACAAACAGCTCCGGCTTCAGAATTGACAATGCCCCTCGACACATCAACCTACTCCCTCGCCCTCCTCCGCGTCGACGGCCGGCGCTGGAATGAGCTGCGCCGCCTGCACGCGCAAATCCGCACCCAAGATGCCGCCGATGGCTCGTCGTACCTCGAAATGGGCCACACAAAGGTCATGTGCGTCGTGACCGGACCTTCGGAGCAGCAACAACAAGGAGGACGACGGGCGCAGACGGGGAGGGACGCGGCGGTGATTAACGTCAATGTCGTCGTAGCGGGCTTTTCCAGCGTGGATCGGAAGAAGAGAGGGAGGAATGACAAGTAAGTTACTTCAAGCGTGAATGAGACCCCTGAACTAACAAAGAGCCAGGCGAATTCAAGAGATTGAAGTCACAATTGCCAATGCCCTGGCCTCAAACTTGCACACCCACCTCTTCCCCCACTCCTCCATCAACATCTCGCTGCATGTCCTCTCCCAAGACGGTTCCCTCCTCGCCGCCCTCCTCAACGCCACCACACTCGCCCTCATCGACGCAGGCATTCCCATGACGGACTACATCGCCGCCTGCACCGCGGGCTCCACATCCACATACGCCGCGGGCGACGACTCGGCCGACCCGCTGCTCGACCTGAACAACCAAGAGGAGCAGGAACTCCCCTTCCTTACCGTCGCGACGCTGGGCGGGAGTGATCGCGTCGCCGTCCTGGTGTGCGAAAGCAGAGTACAGGTGAGTAGGTTAGAGGGCATGCTCGTGGTGGGCGTGGACGGGTGTAAGCAGGTGAAGCAGTTTCTGGACAATATCGTGAGAGACAAGGGCGCTGAGATGGTAAGGGAGGGAGTGGTGGATAAAAGCGATGCCATGGATATGGTTTTGGATGACGATTAGAACATATTAGACGCAACGGGAAACGGTTTTGCAAGAACAAAAATCTTTGGAGTTTGGTAATAAAGAGATACCACGGCTTTGTGGCCAATGGGATTGATAATTCACATTTTTGTTACATTTTTGCTTGCTAATGCCACATCCTGTTGATGATGCTCCTCTTACAGATCCTCGTGGACAATTTCTTCCTCGTCGTCCTTCTCCTCTTCGACAGTCTCAGGCTCAGCCTCGGCAGTTTCAGACTCAACAGCCTCGGTGGAAGAAGAGCTCTCCTCGACCTTTTCAGCCGTGTCGACCACGACACCTTTGGGGAGCTTGTTCTTGCTGCCTTCGCCCATGCGAATGGCATCGATCCAGCTCTCGACGCTGTGCAGACCGAAGTCACCCTGGTACTGGCGCCACCACCCACGACGGGCATTGACGGCAACTAAGGTTACCTCACCGTCCAGTTCGAGAGCCTTGGGCAGGCTAGTTCCAGCCTCGCTGTCGGTAGAGATGGAATAGAAGGGGAAGAGATGGCGACCGCTGTGGACGTACTTGGTGTTAATGTGAGACAGCGTGCTGGAGGCCTTCTCGCGTGTGAGTGTTTCCTCGGAAGGGTGGAAGACAAGGAGACAAGTGTGGGATTTGCGATCAAGGCACTGCTTGTTGAGCTCCTCTTGGGTCTTGAGGGACGCAAGGGGAACGATGGACGGGATGGCAGTTGGTGCGGTTGTCTCGGTCGTTGACGATGAAGAGGATGCTTGGGACTGGACATCCTCCCTTTCCTTCTCCTCGGCGGCCTTGGAAGCCTTGGAAGCCTTCTCCTTCTTCTCAGCTTTGGTAGGCTTTTCTTTCTTCTCGGCCTTGGAAGACTTCTCACTCTTCTTAGCCTTAGAGCTCTTAGTCTTCTCCTCGGCCTTGGACTTTCCATTCTTCTTAAGAGGGGCGGGGTCAGGGTTTGGCTCGCCGGCTTGCGAAAGGAACTTGACAATCGCCTTCTTCTCCAGGGCACCGTCGTAATGGATGGGCTCGGCATCCTTGCCAGAGATGAGGATCAGGGAGGGGAACTTTTCAATGCCAAACTTTTTGACAGCGGCCGTCTCCTTGTCTCGAATCTGAGCGACAGAGATGACGTCGAGGAAATCGATGGCGATGCTCCTCAAAAGGGGAGTTGTGGTGCCCTTTGAGCTAAAAAAGATGGCCTTGGGCTTCTCTCCCTCAAGGAATCCGTCAAGTTCGCTGGCCGTGACTCGGGTGACGTGGTTGTTGACCTTGCTAGCTAAAGCATTGCTGATGGCCGCCGCAGTTCGCTCACCCTGGTAATCCTCAACGACAGGCCGTCCATACTTCTTACCAGGGCGGACAATCTTGAGAGTAGGGAAGCCCTTGACTCCCTGCATGCCGCAGAACTGCTTGTTCATCTCATCGTCACAGTCAATGGCAGCCACCTTGGCAATGCCATCGAGTTTCTTGGCAACCTGTTCATAGGCAGGCTTGAGGTTTTGGCAGTGGCCGCACCAAGGAGCGTAGAACTCGACAATCTGTTGCATCATGTAAGTGCAGGCAGGTGAGGCGGGTGGGCAAGGGGAATGCATACCGAAGTGTAGTTGGACTTGGCAATCAGCCTTTCGTAGTTTGCAGCGTTGACCTGAAGAACGGGCGAATTCTTGGTATAGAAACCATGGGCGGATGGCAAAACGGCCAGAACCGCTGTCAACGTGGCCAAGACGGTGGGGTTGTGCATCGTGACGGCGTCAGTCTTTAGTCAGAGACTAGAGTTGTAAGAGGCGAGTAGCAAGTTCTGAATGATGGGTGCTAGAAATGAACCAGCAGCAATGGGATAGAATCAGCAGACACTTCTGCTTATATCTTCAGACGTTTAGTCCACCTGTCAATAAAAACAAAGGCCGGGGTTCCGGGATGAAAACTGGCATCTTCGGGTAACGCTCTTGAAGGAAAAAGCCACTTTTCCAATGCGGTTAAGGACGGCAGGGACGAGGGGGAGCTTGAGCCACATGTGGCGCGAGCTGTCAAGCCTGTGGCTCGCGTCTGAATCTAGGGACGAACTTGTAGCGCAGTGGTTCATTGCTCCACTATCAGGTGTCCAGCGGCCAACTTACATCAACAAGGCTGATGTGGGGGACCCTGATACTCCTCACCTCCAGCCACGACTCTTCACCACTTAGACCAGGCACCGACATTAATCTTGTCTTTTCTTCAGGCGACACCCTCGCGATCTTCTCAAGTGCTCACCCACCTTCCTGCCTATTCACTCTCGTCTCACCAAATTTGCCGCCATGGCAGAACCTCTCCCCGCCTCGCTCAAGGTCCCCGAGGTCTCGCGCTTCATCAACCGCGCAAATCAGCTCAGAACCATCAAACCTGCCATTGCCTACTGGTGTGAGTTCCCTCACTCACCTCTCTCTCTCTCTTTTGCTCAACATCTAACCCCTAACAGGCGAATATCATGCCGTCAACCAAATCGTAGGAAAGAACCTCCATACCACCGACGACGATGCCTTCAACTTCACAAAGATACTGCTTGAGCGCCTCGAGCAGACAAAGATTGACCGCGCTGATGATGATGCCGTCGTCGACAATACCGCTGGCCAAGCGTACGTGGAGCAATTCGCCCAGCAGACATTTGACCGCGCCGAGCGGACACTGCGAGCGAACAAAGTAACAAGGTAACTACCACCATCTTAGGTTGTCATGACACCAATACTAACTCTACGAAGACAAACGGCCGACACATTCGATGCCGCAGCCACTTTTTTCGATCTCACACGCGAATGGGGCACTCCTGAGCCTGAAGTCCTCCAAAAGATCAAATTCGCCAAATGGAACGCCGCCCGCATCCTCAAGGCCATCCGCCAGGGCGAGGACCCCAACGAGTCGAACCCTAAACCCGTCGAGGAAGAACAGCTCGAGCCTGCGCTCGACCCCAACGACCCCGACGTGATGCAACTTTCAGGCGCGGGACCCAGATCGGCGACAGTGGAGGATGCACCCGATATTGGGGAGCCTTCTGCAGGGCCGTTGCCGACCTTTATTGATCAGCCACCCACTCAGCCCGTCGACCAGGGATATTTCCCTCCGCCGCCTCCACCGGAGAAGTCGCCAGAGCCGTTTATTCCTTCACCCATGAGCCAGAGCCCTCCTCCCGGCCCTTCTATGCCCCCTCCGGTAGTCCAACAACCTCTCAGCCAAACCCCAACTCCAGGTGGCCCTCCTCCTCTTCCTTCTCAACAACCAAGCCAGTTCTCCAGCTTCCCTATGCCCCAGATTCCGCCTCAGCAGTCGCCTCAGATGCCCCGGGCTTCTCCTCAATTTACTCCATCTGCGCCATCTCCCTTTGGTGGGCCTGATCCGTCTGCGCCTCCATCGTGGTCCACGACACCAAGCGTCCCTCATCCCGCCATGTCGAATCCTCCGCCTGCAATACCTCAACCTCAAGCTCCGGTCTATTCCACGCCACCTCCCGTCGTGCCACGCGCACACATACCTCCTCCCGCTCCCGCTCCTGCTCCCGCTCCTGTCCCGACGGGCTTCAAGCCTGACCAAAGGGCCATGAACCAAGCGCAAAAGCATGCCAAGTGGGCGATTTCGGCACTCAACTTTGAGGATGTGCCAACCGCGGTGAAGGAATTGCGCAATGCTCTGGCTGCGCTGGGGGCGCAGTGAGTGGAAAGAGTCACGCTTTTGACGAGGCAAGTGATTGCAGCGAGGCGTACCGGGCGCTCAACATCTAGAATAAGACGATAACTACACTACATCATGCGAATGGAATTTAATATGCTTTGGTTAAGGATTGAAGAGAGTTGCCAATAACTATCAATGCGACCGTACCATGCTTGCGATCCATTCCCTGCGCGTCATGCGCTCATGCTCGTAATTCATTCCGCGAGGTAAAAGTAAAAAGGGATGCTGTTAATCTCGTTCTCGTACACTAGGCGGCTGCCATGATGCCATGGGCAGAAGGATACAATTTCTTGTCGTCTTCATCGTCATCCACGCCGTCCGTCCATCCCCTCTCAGGGCCATATTCAACGGCAAGCCCGCAGTCTTGCGCCGTCGCAATGAGGGTCTGCATCATGTCGCCTGACTTTTTAATACAAGACCAGGCGTCAAATTCAACGACGCTCACCGATGGTAGGGTCTCTATTATATCAGTCATGAGGTTAGAGCAGAAGTTCTCGTAAAATCCGTCGGCACGGAAGTCCTTCCAAGCGTTATCGCTTGGGTCAAAGTCGATGTAGACATTGAGTTTCTGGACGTTGGCGCAATCGGCGAGACCCAATGCCGGATTGACGACCCATCCTTTCGGGGGCGCATTCCACGAGATACCTAAGCGCAGCTCGAGCGAGGTTATGCACTGGCGCTGGTGTGGTTTGAGTTTAGACAACAGAGGTTTCTTAGACTTGAAGAGGCGGATGGGGTGTGTAGGGAAGATGCGGAACATGCGCGAGCTGTAGAAGGCGTAAGTGGCCTCGTCGTGGACTTGCTTGCAGACGCGCATGAGGCCGAGTTTCTTGTGAATGCGCTTGTAGTTATCGGGGTCAAGATCTAGAATAGGAGGGATGTCGTTGAAGAAGTAGGTGTAGATCTTGATGCGGAGTTCCGAGGGTAGTGAGAGGAAGTGGAATGGATTCGGCTTGGCAGGTCGGCGGCGCACAAAGGGCCGGAGAGGGATGTCGAGAGTGAGGTCGGCGATGGAGAGCTTGTTCACGTCATCTTCGGCAACGGGTTTCTTCGACTCGCTCTCGGGCGCCTTTTGCGCCGTGGTTGAGGTCGTGGGCATGGTGATGCGCAACGTGCGCACAGGCCGTTTACCGGCGCCCTGGGCCGGGGAACTCTTTGCAGGACGTCGAGCCATATCGAAGATAATAGAAGGTGAGAAGACAGAGAATATCTGAAGGCGATGAAGTTAAAATCGGCGGAGAGGCCTAGGTTTACTGGATCGGATTATAAAGGCACAACGTATCCCTGTGGCGTCGTCGCAATCGTATGTCAAGGCAAATTGGTCTGGGCTGGTCGCAAGGGTCTGTGATGGTGAGGATGATCTTGGGGAGCGAGGGTGATCACGGAGGGTGGTGCCATTGCGAGACTGGGTTGAAGTCGACGAAGAGGCCACCCTCTAGAAGGCAGGGCAGGCGGACATGATGGCTGGATTTTGTGGTGGCGGTTGGAGTTGAATATAGGGAAGACGAGTTTCGAAGCCGCCGGCGACAATGCCGGAGAAGAGGTCGGCACAGTTGGTGTTGCTGACTCAACTGACAATGTCCAATAGGCCTGGAGGTCCGGAGATCGGTCAAGGGGAAGACGACGAGGGTTGCAAAATTGTCATGTCCAAGCCCATGCACATGCCGGTTTTGGTTTCCGCCACGTCCGGGCCGTTGGAGATTGGAGATGAGATGTCTAGACCGAGAGGGGATAACTGTACAGTCTGAGTGTACAGTGAGAGGAGAGTTTTCGTACCCGAAGCTGAGATATGGCTGATTTTAGTTTGGCCTGTTATCTAAACGGCGGAATTGTTGAAGAGGGGTCCATCATGGACTCGACATGCAAACTTCCCCACAATGGAATTGAGACACTCGCCACTTGCACGCAAAGAAAGCATGACGCCATGATCCGGCCAATCTAAAATCCGACGAAAAGTGTCAAACGTTAAAGTGGTCTGCTCCGGATAATCCGCGGCAAACAAATATGCACTCTTCCCCAGTTAGTGATTTTTTTTCGACCACCCACTCTGACGGCGCATGCGATGGCGGAGAATCATCAGACCAACTCCTCCAACTTCGGCATCCAACTCCTCCGGCTCGCAGCAGCTTCCTTCCATTGAGCTGAGTCTCCATCTCCAACCGAGACTCCATCCATAGCTCTAGCTTTGCTCTGTATTTATACCTTGTTATTATTTTCTTATCACTCTAATCTCTTCTCCCCCTCATCATGTTGTCCAGAGCAGCCCAGGCCTCGCGCTTGGGCTTGATGGCCTCTCGCCTCGCCCGTCCCGTTGCCACTCCTGCTCTTCGAGCTCGTCCTATGCCTCCTCCGCTCGCCGCCTCTTCATTGATTCGAACATATGCCGATAACAAGGGCCCCTCGAAACGCAACCGCTTTGATCAGTCATCGCAATCCGCCAAGCCCAATTCCGAAGCCGAGCAACAAAATGTCCGCAAGACCGAGGACAAGACCCCCGAATCCGCGAAGGAGTCCGAGGAGATCTCCTTCGACAAGCTTCCCGACCTGACCCAAGGCATTCCATCTACATTAGAGTATGAATTGAGAGGCAAGGATAAAGCTTCGCAAAATGCTTTGGAGGAAGCTCCCGAGTCCGAGGGCTCTGGTGGTGAACAAGGTGGCCGCGAACGAGAGGAATACGTCTCAACCTCTGAGCGAAACCGCAAATGGTGGACGAGGTTCTCTCTCTTCGCCACGGCTGCTGGCGCAACTGGAACCCTTCTCTACTTTAGCCGCAGCTTCGATCCCGTCGAGGCCGAGCGATTCCCCGACATTACCAACAGCCAGGGCCCCGTCGGCTTTTGGGAACGAGCCATGGCACGATGGAACGATTCGGTCTCCTTCTATCAGGAACCAGCATTTGAAAAGCTTCTACCCGATCCCGACCCCAGCTTCGAACGTCCCTACACCCTCTGTCTCAGCTTAGATGACCTTCTAATCCACAGCGAGTGGTCTCGAGAGCACGGCTGGAGAGTTGCCAAGCGCCCTGGTGTTGATTACTTCATCCGATACCTCAGTCAATACTACGAGCTGGTTCTCTTCACTACCGTTCCCTTTGGCACCGGCGAGCCTGTCGTGAGAAAGCTCGACCCTTTCCGCTTTATCATGTGGCCTCTGTACCGGGAAGCCACCAAGTTCCAGGATGGCGAGATTGTCAAGGTGGGCATCTTATCCAACTTGGATGATGAAAGTAAATTTTAACATTTGATAGGATTTGTCATACCTAAACCGAGACCTTTCCAAGGTGATCATCATTGATACCGAGGCCAAGCACGTCCGCAACCAGCCCGACAATGCTATTGTCCTCAACCCCTGGAAGGGCGACCCCAACGACAAGGATCTCGTCGGCCTTATCCCCTTCCTCGAGTATATCCACACCATGCAGTACTCGGACGTCCGAAAGGTTCTCAAGTCTTTTGATGGCAAGCATATCCCCACCGAGTTCGCCCGTCGTGAGGCCATTGCCCGCCAAGAATTCCAAGCTCGCAGACTTGCCGAGAAGAACCGCCACCACTCCTCCGGTGTCGGTGCCCTAGGTAGCATGCTTGGCTTGAAGCCTAGCAACATGAGCATGATGGTTTCCCCCGAAGGCGAGCAGAGCGCCAGCGAAGCATTCGCGCAGGGTAAGATGTTGCAAGACATTGCCCGCGAGCGTGGCCAGCGAAACTACGAGCTTCTCGAGCGTGAAATCCGTGAGAACGGCGAGAAGTGGCTCAAGGAGGAGCAGGAGATGATGGAGAAGGCACAGAAGGAGGCCATGAGCTCGATGATGGGTTCCTTCTCCGGCATGTTTGGCGGTGGTCCAGAGAAGAAGCCATAAAACGCTTCAAAAGGGGGGAACGAAAATCTCCGCTAATTATGTTTTGTAATTATACCACGCACGCAGGCTTCGGACGACGGACATCATCGACATCGAGATTGGGAAGGGCTCCGCGTATAGACTCAAGTATTGTATCGGGGAAAAAATGAGGTGTATAGGACTGGGCTTCTTTTTGACATGTAACGGAAGAGTTGTATGTTGTGTGAGAGATGGGACGAATGAAGACGCTTGTATATTAGGTGTAATTATGACCTAAGGTGACGTGTAAAATAAAGAGAACATTTTATGATGAACTGGGAGTGTAGGCCATATGGTACCGAGCCTTGTTCTTAAGATCGACCCAGAGTATTATCAATATCATTCCTCTGGGTGTTCAAAATGGCTTCCAGGTTTACAGAACCGACAATTTGGGTTCGTAATGCACTGGAAATACCTATCACTTCTGTAAGCCGAAGGCGTCACAGTAACTCAAGCAATATGGGTACATAACGTACTCTTGGCTCTCCTTATCCTTGATCCACGAGCAATCGCACTCACTGGGACACGGCGGCAAAGGAGTCGGCGACGCCGTCGTCTCAGTCCTGGAAGGGTGCTTCATGGTGGTTATCTTTTGCACCGCCGTGACAACGATGATGAGGACAGAGCCGTCGGTTCGGGTGATGGTGTATGTTCCTGGGGACATGGTTCGGTAGTCGGTTACGCTTGGGGGGGTGGTCGTGACGGCTATGGCGCTGAGGGGCGGGCTTGTTGGCTGAGGCTGGATGGTTGGGAGGTTGCGAGGGAGCTGGGGGATGGCGTGGGTGAGAGTGAGGAAGGCGAAGAGCGGGATGTGTTTGAGGAAATGCATGGTGAGAGTGACAAGTTGAGATGAGACGGAGGCCGTAGATGCGATGCAGAGCAGTACAACGTATAAGTCACACACTCAAGATAGCTGCTCTGGATCAGCAGTCCATACTCTCTTAAATATTCCCCCCTTGGCTTCATGTGCAACTAGCCACATCAATAGAACCTCTTCCACGCAATCCAGTCCCACCCTTCGCGTCCATTACCACGGCGAGGCCTCCTTGCGGACCACAGCGAGCATTGTGGACAAGTGCTAGATAACTCAAACACCATCTCAAATCGAAAGCAAACGTTCCCTGGCAATCTTATAAGTGTAAGTGCTTGTGTCACAAACAACGGCAACGATGACGAGGCAACGGTGGGACAGGGAGCTCTGGCAGGCGAGATGCCATGCACGTAAAGAGCAGATGTATTTTTGTAAATTCAGTCTCGTTATCCTGTGGGTCATTGACGCTCGAGTTGCAGCGCCATGATGTACCCGGCTCGAGTTCTGTACTTGTCCGCCGGCGGGTTCTCTGGAATATCCTCCCCGTTGACGCTCAGCGCCTCCTCCAGCGTGCACATGCCCGCCTCGACGAAGCCCATGGACCGGTACAGTCTGACCGTCACTGTGTTTTGCGGCTTAACCATGATCCTCACGCGGATATCCCTCGGTCCCCCTCGTGTTTCTGTCAGATGCTTGAACGCCTCCTTGCAGAGTATCTTCCCCAGACCCTTTCCTCTGTAGTCCGGAAGCGTGTACAGCCCAATCATCTGCCACTTTTCCTCCTCGTCATCGCTCTTGACGGCGGGCTGGCCGGCCTCGTCGGGGAGCGTATACGTCGCCTTGGTGATGGGGCCGAGGAGCGTGACCTGCGCTGCCCACGTGCCGTCTTCTTTGTCGACGCAGATAAAGGTCTTCTTTGCTGGGTGGAAGATGCGCCCGAGCCAGGCGGCGTCGGAGTACTGCGACTCGTCGGCGTAGGTAGAGGAGAAGGCGTCGGGGGAGAGTTGAAGGGCGGTGAGGCGGAGGGACTTGTATTGGGCGGCGAGATGGGGTTTGTTGGGGGATGAGGAGTCGAGTTTTATAAAGTCAAAGGATGAGGCCATTTTGAAGCTGCGTTGCAAGCTGGATATCTTGTTCTCTAGGTAGGGAGTGATTTGCATCGCTCTTCAACTGTCAACGCTACACTACATCGGCCACGTCTTTATACTTGACTTGACTCATATGCAATGCATCTCGTCTTCCTGTCTTTGTGGGGCTTGTTATCTTTGAGTCGTTCGCAGTCATTTAATAACTCGGTCTCGTATGTAAAGCGTCCGTTGATGATCACTAAACAATAAACGATTCGTGAAAAGTGGAGTCTCGGTGCGCCCTTCCTCTGAGAAGGGAGAGATTGATCACACGATGAGCTACGGTGCTATTTTTGGTGACAAGATTCTATGTAAGATGCTGGTCCGGTCTTCTCTGGGGAGCCATATCGTGGGCTTAGAGGGGATGGTAATGGGAACTCACTCATCCCGTTGAGAACAAGGGTTGTCCTGGCTGTCTGGTTTAATCATGATGCACGTCTCATCATGTTCTCGTTATAGATCAAATCATGCAATTGTGATATGCTTATGCCACCTGAAAAGGTATTCTCAAGTCACTCACACCAAACGGTTTAACAGTGCTGTCATTTGTACGCAAATTGATATTACATGCCCTCGTTTTATTTGGCCCTTTCCCTTTAATCCAATCATAACTTCTCCTTCTTTATCTTCCCATTAACCATTGATTCCCTCCTCCTTCTTCCAACCCTCTCCAGGATCCAATCCCACGCACAACTCACACCCTTATAAAACTCCGCGTCGACATCAACCCCCGATCCCACGAGGAAGTTGACAACCCCAAGCACAACGATCCATACTAATACAATAAAGTCCACAATATGTACAAACCACCACAAGTGCTGTGTGCCCAGCGGACACTGCGTCCACTCGTACTGCCACTGCCACGCCTCAAAGTCGAACCACATGCTCAACAATCCCGCATTGCCGCCAAAGTCGCCCATCATGCTGCGCACCGTGATTTCGCGGCGGCCCGGGATGAACTCAGCACCTGGCATGTTCTTGGCTTGGGCGTCGGCCCAGCGAGCCACCTCCCAGGAGCGAGCTGAGGCCGATGTGCCGTTGGTTTGGTTGATGAAGTGGTATATATCACAGCCTTCGTGATCGTGACCGTTCAGCATGAGGCCTGGACGGCCATACCCGCCATTGGGAGCGCCTTTCCTTGCCGACATCCCCCACATTCCTTCCAAGAAGCCCCTGCTGGCGTCCGCGCTCAGCTGGTTTTGCTCTTTGAGACCGCCGCCATCTTGCTTGCTGTGAAAGTCGAAGAAAGGGGAATCGACACAGATTCCAGCAGGTTTGTATAGGGGGATGTGAGTCAGGATGAGGGTGAAAGTACCCTTGTGTTCAACATCGCCAGACGTGGAGATGACGCCGTTGATGAAGTTGTATGTCTCATCCTGGAGAGCTGACGAGTTGGCCGGAGTGTCGAGGTTCATGTCGTTGACAACCACAACTCGAATCTCGGGGGTTTGACGAATCGAGTCGTGATTTCTCGCGGGATCGAACATGGTGGCCTTGTATTCCGGGTTGGTGACAGGGAGTTGGAAGTGTAAATCATAATTAGCCTTGCCAAACGCCTTCTCGAACCGTTCCAGACGCTCCTCGGTCAAGTCTCCCGCATATCCAATGTCATGGTTCCCTGCCACATTCAGCAGCCTCTTCTCCCAGACCTTCTCCTCCTTGCTGCCATCCAAGTACCCTGTGACAGTGTACCCCTCAACTGGCCATTGCGCCACCTCATCTGGGAGCCTCTCAGCTCCCTTGAATGTCCTTTTCCAGAACCGCTTGCTTCGCTTCGCAAATTCGGCGTCGTCGATCCATTGACTGCCGAGGAGATCGCCAAGAACAGTCACGTGAGTGGGTTGCGACCACCAGTGGAGTGTGCGGTAGATGTGCGCAAGGTAAAAGTCGTTTCCGAAATGGTCGAATCGTTTACGAACAGACTCGAGAAGGTAGAAGACATCCTCAAACACAACATCGACGAATTCGTGTGTGACTTTGCGGACTCGTTCTCGGATCGAGGAATGGCTGGTTTGGAACGTCGCATGCTTAAAAGCTCTCTTTAGGTGAGGAAACGTGCCGAGGTAATTCGTGGGTATCGAGGTGTCGCCCTCGAGTTGCGGATCGCCGAAGGTCAAGAGTCGAAAGGGTGCCAACTTTGCGCGGTCTTGTTCGGTCAAGCCGTTCATCGAGGCTGGCCAATGAAGCTTCTTTGTCAAGTCAAACGCATTCTTGCTCGATCCCGACTCGATTGGGAATGCGCAGCCTTGGAACACTGGGTACATGTACAGGTAAATGGTGATGGCGACCGCCAGCGGCACCACGAGGCGCAGGCCATGGCGAAGAAAAGCCACGACGGACATGTAGTCTACTGCATGTGCAAGGACCGCGCAGATTCGCAAAGAGAAAAGAGCTGTGGGTGATTGGGTGTATAGTACAAGGAGAGACGAACCACGGAAATGCGACTAACAAAGCAGGGGAGGGGGAAAGAAAACAAAGTGAGGAAAGGGGTTGAAGCAATCGCCAAAAAGTTGGAGACCCCTGCCGCAGCCAGCGGGGACCCTTTGAGAGGGATGCGCCCACTTCAGGCGCAACCCCCCTTGCTTAGTCAGGACGCCACGCATGCTTTCCATCTGGCGTCGCCCTTGAATACGCGTACTCCGTATTGACAGATCTTTTCTGTTGTCGAAGACTCCCTCTCTCCAAGCTTTTCTCCTCACTGTTGAAACGAACATTTTCTATTAAACTTTGCATGGTTGCCTCTGACACCGGCTTTGATGATACCAAGTGAGAATATGTCGGCCTCTCACATGTTACAACCCTCGTCATCCCCATTCCACTCATGAAGAACCATTTCGGAAAAGCCAAGCGCCGTGGTAGAAGTGATAAATGCCATGCAGCTGCCATTATCCTATCCTTCTTCCTGACCATTTCTAAATAGCATGCCGCAATTCAACGGTCTCATCATCGGGTTGCCCCGGTTCTATAATATCCCCCCTAAGCACCATACTGGTCGTTCTCGTCCTGAGGGAATTCCACCTCGAAGTCAACCTCATCGTCCTGGTCCTCAACAAAGGCGAAAGCAAGGATATCATTGTTCTTCAGTCCCAGAGCCTCGGGTGTCGTTTCCATGAGTCTAGACTCAATCCGCTTCCATTCTGCAGCCGATTCGTTGGACACTTGTACCATGGTGGCGTACGCAATGTCGGCATCAGACCCTGCAGGCACGGGCACAGTCTTAGGTGGGTTGAGGGACGCTTTCATGCCGTCAGGGTATCGTTCCCGAAGAAGCTCGAGAAGCTCAGGTGTCACGGCACTGAAGGGTTTAAGGGTGTCGACGAAAAGGAAGATGGCGTGCATGCCAAGCCTGAAGCGCAGGGTTATTATCGTGTCGTTGATTTCAGTCTGAGCCAAGTTAGTTTTCATGAGTTTGGGCGGTCATAAGGGGCGAGCATACCATTGTGTTTGTCTGGGCCAGTCCTTCCTCCTTGCGCTTGTAAGGATGACGATGCGACACGCAGAGGAGGGGCAGTTGGATCGCGAAACTACTTTCGCGAAGTCACGTGATAGCGCGTGTCTATCTTAAGTGCATCATCGTTGGATGCGAAAAGATTTAATGATGAAGTTTCGAAAGTCACTAAGAATAATGTAACCAGGGAAGTGTCAAGAATTTGCCGTCAAAAATTGTCAGACAATGCATAGGTTTCGAGTGTATGGGTTTATATTCGAAGTATCATAGATACAGTTCAGCACTCGGGGAGTTAACATGTGAGACAATCATCGAATCTGCAAAGTCAGGCGCAACAAATAACTTAAACAGTTGGAAATTATTCTCGCTTCTAAAATACGTCTCACTTTACGCACATTGAAAAAAAAAAACTCTATTGTTTCTCAGTTTGCCGGTAAAGCTGAGTCAACTCATCGCCATACAGTGTGTAATACAGTGTCCTATAGATATCTGCACTATCAAGAACACCACCAAGACGGAGACAGCTTTTTCCATCACGGGGCAGAACGGTCCAGCTGACCAGCGATATATTACGAGCTCAGCCCGCCCGCAACAGCTCAATTCCAAACTCCATCGACTACAATACCTGCAGCTACTTCGGTGGCCAATCTCGCATCCCCCAGCAACTCCGAGGTCACGAGGCTCCCCCACCGAGCGACAGCTGGCTCTTCAAATCTCCATCCGCGATCCCCATTTTCTTCCACCCAGCTCCATTTCTCTCACGATTCTCTCTATCCAACCATGGGCGCACTCAACCCTGCCCCGACCGGCCCGGCTCCCTCGATGGCCGCAGTCGCAGATACCCCGGCATTCCCGCACGACGCATACCCTCGCCTCTCCATTGCCACGCCGTCCCGGCTCATGATGGGGACCATCTCGTCGGTGCTTGTGGGCTTCACGCTCGGCGCCACGCAGGGAGGGCAGATGGCCCAGCTGCGCTTCCGTGCCGAGCACGCCCACAAGATGCCAGACACGACGACGGGTTGGTACTTTTACCACAAGTCGAAAAACTACCACGCCATGCAGGGCGGTATTCGCGAGGGCTTCAGGATGGGTCTCAAGACCGGACTATGGAGTATGATGGCCTTATCGCTGGAAAGCACCGTGGATAGACTTCGAGGATCCAGCGATATGTTTTCAACGACAATTGCGACGCTGACGGTAGCCGGGGCATTTTCTCTTTGGCGTAAGTGTCTTGTTCTTATTGGTCATGTCTAGTCTGTCTTTCGGCATTCCTGGAGACTCATACTCCTTCTGGGGCTCCTTGCCTCATGCCGGGGTTCATATCAAAAGTGCAAAGGATGGAAATCAACGGGCATATATTGGCCCCAGAGTGGACCATGATTGCTAACAGGTGGCCGATAACGGCGTTTGCATCCAGATCGTCTTTCTATCACAACCGCAGCGCGAACAGCACGATACGGGCTCATGTTTGGACTCGTGTATGGCGGCATCCAGGACCTTGTCGGCTTAGCCCGAGGCAGACCGATCGGTTACGTCGATTTTATCAAGCGGCGGACGGCCAAGTCCCACAGCAAACAGCAGGACAGCCAACCAGCAGCTTGAGGCGAACGGCCGAGGTGGAGACGATTGAGCTGGAAGCCCGGACGCTGCTCTGACGCTTGTGGTACACCTCCTCCCGCGCCGATGCCATGCGCGCGGCCACTGGTCAAGTGACATGCTTTGGCTCAATATTTCTTCTTCTTTTCCTTTGATGACCCTGTCCGGCGGGCCGGCGGCGGCAGACCATCATGGCAAGGACCCATTCTCGGCATAAGGACGAGCGAAACTAGAGAGAGGCCTATCTCCAATGCCGGCGTCTATTCGTGCCGTTCTCCCAAAGAGCCGCAAGGTCGTCCTGTCGATGGATCATGGAGTCGAGCGAGGACGAGACCAAAAGGACTTCCCCAGCAATCCCCACAATCGTTCGTTCGCTTCAAGAACCCATGGCCGATGTCGTACAGGAGAAGGAGAAAGTCAATTCAGAGCAGTTGCTATGACCAATGCGACCCCAAACGTGCACAATCAGCCTGGGCGTTGCCGTTGCCATTGATGAGCACGACATGCTTGCAGTGGATAGCCTCCCCTGCGGACAGAATTTTCCAATGGGTAATTGTCATTCTGCATTCCTCGCTATCAATTGCTATGTACGTATGTCCGATGGCAAGCCCGATAGCCATTTTCGTGGTGGCTCATTGATGAGACTCGAGAAGCCAGAACGAAAAAGGACACCCCCACGGCGGCTACACTCGGCCTTTACACATTCTCCACGTCTCCCCCAGCCCAGTGGTTTCGCTGCTTTCTGCCAGGGTCACCACGTGACGCTGATAAGCAAGCTCCCACTTGGCGCTTGCCTAGCCATCGTCGACCTTCGTTTGCCGTCGGCCATTGCGGCGATTCATGAGACAGGCCAGCCAAGTGTTGCTTGGGCATTCGCGGTTGCGGCTTAACGGGCCCTTTACTAAGTGGAGGAGAGATTGGAAACTGGGGATAGCGCCACCTGGTGACCTTTTGGCTTTTGCCCTGGATTGACCAACGCATTTCCCGAGCAATCCATTGGATCCTTTTTAGCCTTACCCCTCGGGAGCGAGCAGGGAGGAGATGATTAGATGTGATCTTGCACATTCGTGTATAATAAGCCTCCCCTTCCACGATATCTCGCCTTGTACCTGCTCCGTTTGCTTGTTCATATATCACCTCGATTCCTGCCCCTGTGCTGTCCATTGGAACTTACTCTTGTCCTTATCAAGACTTCTCACCTATTTGTCTCTGATTCATTGGCCAAGTTAGACCTATATCTCTCCCGTCTCCCTTTGACATCATCACTCCTCCACGCCTAGCGTCTACCCTTCTTCGAACCACAACAAACCACAACCACACATAACAATGAGTCTAGCCCGTGGGCGAGGCTCCTGCCGGCCCCTCCGCCTGGCCTCCTCTCACATCACCCTCGACCCTCGTCTCGCCTCCATCGCCATCCTCACCCTCCGCGCCTCGCCCTCCTCCCGCCGCCTGATCCACTCCTCCGAGAGGCGCACAAACACCCTCGCCGAGTCACACATCCCGCTGCCCGACCCCTTGCCTCCTAACATGGGCTCGTCGTCACGCAGCGCGCCATTGGGCGTCCTCTCGCTGACCATGATCCTGCGCTCGCTCGCTACAACCATCGTCTCCTCGTCGCCCATCCTGCTGCCGCCGTCGCTGCGCATCATGGGGCTGCTGGCAAACTCGTCCAACCCGCTGTTGAACCCCGATAAGAACCCATTGTTGCGCTTGTTTCTCAAAAAGACGTTTTATGCGCAGTTCTGCGCCGGCGAGAACGCGCCCGAGGTTCGCGAGACGATTGCGAACTTGAAGCAGATTGGGTTCACGGGCGTCATCTTGTGCTATGCCAAGGAAGTCGTGTTGAGCAAGGAACAGGCGGCCAACTTGGGCGTGGGCCAGGAGACTGAGGACGCTGTCAAGAACGAGATTCTTCCTTGGGCCGAGGGTACGCTGGAGACGGTGCGGTTGGTCCACCCCGGGGACTACGTTGCTCTCAAGTAAGTTCGATCTTGGAATATCATTTTGGTTTTAACGTACTAATCTTAGATAGATTCACTGGTGCTGGCAGCGTTGCTCTCGCTCAGCTCAAGGCCCGTCAAGGCGCGACCCCCACACTGCACAAAGCCATCGACGACATCTGCAAGCTCGCCCAGGACCGAGGCGTCCGTCTGTTGTTCGACGCCGAGCAGGACATGCTCCAGGACGGCATCGACGACTGGACCCTCGAGTTTTCTCGAAAGTACAACCGAGACACCAAGGACCCCGTCATCTACGGCACTTACCAAGCCTACAAGAAGGGTGCGCCTGAAATTCTGTCCAACCACCTTGCTCTGGCCCAGAAGGAGGACTTTTCGCTGGGAGTCAAGCTGGTCCGTGGTGCATACTTGGGCTCGGATCCCCGCCACCTTTTCCACGATACCAAGGAGGATACCGATAAGTGCTACGATGCGCTGGCTGCCAGCGTGTTGAAGCGACAGTGGACCAGCGCTGTCAAGGGTGAGGGCGAGTATCCCGCCGCCAGCTTGATGATTGCCTCGCACAACGCCGAGTCTGTCCGCCAGGCCCGTGCCATCTGCGATGCCGGCGCCGCCAAGTCAGACGTCTCGTTTGCCCAGCTTCAGGGCATGGCCGACGAGGTCAGCTGCGAGCTGGTCGAGGCTGGACAGGTGGCGCGAGAGGAGAAGGGCGACAAGGCCCCTGCTCTGCCCGCTTACAAGTATCTTGTCTGGGGAACGACGGGCGAGTGCATGAAGTACCTGCTCCGACGTGCGCAGGAGAACAAGGACGCCGTTCAGCGAACCCGAGACAGCAGAGATGCCATGTGGGGAGAGCTGGTGCGGCGGTGTAAGAGCGTGGTTGGTCTGGCTTAAGGGAATAGAAATCAGAAGGGAAGGAAAAGGAGCATTGATGATTATGACTTTTGCATCATGGGTAGCGATTCTGGGAGTCTGGTCGTGATTTAGGACGATACGATAGAGCAGGACGCATAGATGAAGATGTGGGCTTACGTTTTGTTCCGTCAAAATAAAATTCTTGAAGAACTGAAGTGCATTTTTTGTGTTTGTGACTCCTGGCTTGGCTCTTTACACCCCCCGCAAGGCCATGCCATTCAGTATCAAGGTCTCTACCTCCCTGGACCTAGCTTTGTCGTCTTTGATATCGTCTAGCCACTTAAGGCCATTCAGCTTGTAATACTTGCGCACCTTGGCAAGATCAGTCGCGGCAATGATGTTTTCTTCCGTAGGGTCCAGGGCTTCCCCTTCGACATTGGCCTTGAGGTGCTCCCAGATCTGCTCGGGCTGAATGGGCGGGGCAGCATTGCCAGGGAAGGTGACGCGCACGACGACGAGGTCTTTTGTGGTTGGCGAGATGCCAAAGCGTCGGTAGGCGTCAGCGATCTGAGGGTGGAAAATCAGTCATGACATGACAGGGCGGGGTTAGGGTTGTGCGCATGGATACATTGTTAGAGGAGCTCAGAGACGTCACGATTTCCGAGTGGACATTGGGCGTCTTGAGCTCGTCATTCACAGCAGCGAGGACCGCTCTGAAGACGGCGGAGAGGAGCTGGGTGCGCGAGAAAATCTGTTGGGCTGGTGTCAGGCATATTCGGGCATGTTTTCCTCAGGCATCACACACGATAGAGGCGTCAATAAACGCATACTCGAAATCGGCATTGCGTGCGAGGAGCTGCTGGTGCAGGAAGGGCGAGTTCTTGACGTCATGAAAGAGGGCGAGATGCGCCTTGTATGAAGATGGAAGGTGTTCCAGGGTGATCGCTTCGAGAGACATGGTGGCGGTCTGATTCGAGGCTGGTGATGTAACCCGCGATGTTTTTTTTTCCTTGTGAAAGTCTGCAAAGGCTGAAGGGGGGTGGTGGCTGACTGGATGGAGATTTGGAGGGGTAAATTTGGGGGGAGGCCTCAGGCGGGGCAGGTATGAGTGGTTACGAATCGTGCAATTTACGTACCTCGTATGCCATGACCCAATGGGTGGTGTCTAAGCGATCATGACTGCCTCACGCCCAGTTCCCATGGCTTCCAGCTCAATGCCAAGAACCAACCAGCCTCGACCCCAATACGATTTTCATGTGACAATCTTACAGATTTTCTTCTGGGCGATTATGTAAGTTGTAACCTGGTAGCCATTGAACCTCGCCGAAATCTACTGCCTGACCAGTTAGTCATCAGTCAGTAGATGTTTGAAATTTTCATGCAGCCATTGATCGCTACTCTTTCCCTCGTGCAGGCTTCTCTTGGCCACGCAATTGTCTCAACGCTAGATAGCTTCATGCTCCCCAGTCGTGATCACACGTTGAGAGCGAGAGGAGTGTCCTGCCCCAACCAATCATAGCAGGCAACCAGGCACGGTCAGCTTCCAACAAAAGTCAGTTCTTGTTGCCTTGGCATTTACGGTAGATTCCGAAGGATTTTCTGCTAACAATTTCGAGAAGCATTGGTAGTGTTTGCGCTAGATTTGACACATGCTCGACATCTCGTCCGATATAACCAGACGGCAGTATAACGTCCACGGGCGGAATCCCCCTTCTTGCCTCTTTCAGGGGGTGTTGTGTGGGCATCAGGGTCCTCCATGCGCAATCACTCACAGACCTTGGCAACGCGGTCTTCAGTTGCATTCTATTTTGAGTGGTAGTTGGTAACCGACGTTAACCTCGCGCTTTGACAACTGAAAGGTCTGTCCTCAAGTTCCTCGAGCGACTCGGTTCCTCTACATGTGCTCGTTCGCCGAGGCTGTGATCAGAGGTCTCCATCGGGCAAGCGAAGCCGAGACGCCAAAGATCTAGGCGGATGTTCGAAGATACTCCAAGGAGATCCGAAGACTGATGAGGACAGGCATGTGGTTGCTGTCCAAACGACCTACCTACCCTGACGGCCACATGGTGGCAGGGTTCGGGGAATAGGCACGGGGCAGATGTCCATTGTGGGTAAATTCGTCACCGTTTACCGCTCAGCCTTATCATCAGCTATCTTCTCTGTGTCAAAGTTGTCACGCCAAGGCCCAATGCGTCGGCAGTTGATATCGTTCTCTACGTGATCCACACCACCATCGTGCCTATGCTCCACCATCACAACCAGAAGAGATACTTCGCAGATTGAGACAGACTGGCGTGTTATGAAATAGTACGATAGTTTTTGGTGACGTTAATATCGGCCCGTAATGCAATTGATACGAATGGTCTGTCAACTCTAACTGAAGAGGCGTGTCTTGTCGACTGCGACTGCCCCATCCAGTCACCCAGTAAGTTTTCCCTCATGGCAGCCCTGAATTCGGAAGCAAGGCACCTTGAAGGCCCAAAGTTTGCTTTGAAAGAGATGACTATAAGACTACTGGGATCTTCCTCATCTTTTTTCCATTCATCCTTCGTGACTCTCCCTCGTCAACTACCACCAACGAGACTCGCCTACTTCAGGCTCCCCAACGTCAGTGTCGATAACTTCCTCCACTACTGAGGAGCACGACTCAATATCGTTTTAGACACTTCGATATGTACGTAATCCCGAACGCAGACAGCCTGCAGGGACTTGAGTCTCTCATCGTCTGATGCCAGTATGTTGGTGCCTTGCCTTCTGACGAGATCAGACAGAACAACCAGCGTAGCCCATGTGTCTCCTAGAGCCACACATAGCAACCCATACTACTCCCTTCATCGCAGGCATACAACACAAATCAAACTACAACAACTACTCTATGTAAGTGCTCCCGTTTCAGCAACAGCTTTGTCTCGTGGTGGTCGAGTGCTGACCCAAGTCGACCTAGCGCACCCTTACACGCAAAGCTACGCCACGCGACGATCGACGTCGTCAAGGATGGAGCTTCACCAAGCCAAGCAGCATCCAGCCAAAGGGCTGGGCCAGTCTGGCCCGCCGCCCACCACTAACAATGCGCAATTTGGCCCCGGAGCGTTCCCCGCTCCCGCCAACCTGGCGACCCCCTGCAACCCGCAGCTCCAAGGCGGTGCCCTCAATGGCCAGGTCATGGCTGGTGTGGGTGCTTCTCCAGCCATGATGGCCACTTTCAACCCCAATTGCTTTAATTCGGCCCCGCCTGCCCCTTGCAATGGGACCCCAGCCCGCAACTTGATCAACACCAACTACACTCCAGTCTCTCCCCAAGCTCTGCTGCACCAGCACCATATACGACATCACCAGCAGCTGCTTGCTTCCCCAGACAAGCCATTCCTCCAAGAACCGGCTTACCCCACGTTCCCATCCACGTCCACTCCTGTTGCTGGATGGCCAATCCCCAGTGCCAGGGCGACGCAACATTTTTCGCCTGCCGGTGCCGCTCCCGCTGGCTTGTCCGCGGCCTCATGCGCTGTCTCTTTGCAGCCCGCTGAAAACGCTGCGCGTGCGTACCCAACCGCATCCTGCTTGCCTGGCTCATCGAAGCCGTCTCAGCTTCTGCTGGGGCCTTCCCTCCCGCAATCCAAGCTCGGGTCAGTCATCGCGGCCCGTGGCCGCTCTAAGAGAATGCACCCCGGTCAGAAGAGGCCATCCGAGGATGACGAAAGTAATCCCGGACAGTACCCCAGCTCAGGCGGCATTCACTGCAATGACAATACCAGACTCAAGCTCGCTCGCCCCGGCAATAATTCTGAGAATAATGACTTCTCGGCCCTCGTCAAGCATCGGCTTGCCTCCTACACTCGCACGGGTCAAGCATGTGACAGATGCAAGGTGCGCGCTTACCCCATTTAGCCCCCCCCCCTCACAATGATGTTAGTTAACACGCACTTTGGCACCAGATTCGAAAGATACGATGCGATGCCGGCCCCGACGGCTGTCACCACTGCAAAGGTGGGGGCTTGGGATGTTTTGTCACCGACCGCGTAACAGGCCGAACCGAACGTCGAGGTTATTTGAAAGAGCTGGAGAATCACACAAGAGTTTTGGACGCTCGAATTCGCGATCTCGAAAAGCTCCTAGAGCGAAAGGGGATCAAAGTCAAGCCATGCGAGAAAACATTGGAGCTCAGTCCCTCCCACGACGCTTCTAAGGATGACTCCCAGCAACCCGACGAGGCCAGCCCCAGCGAAACCATATCCGACGAGGCCAACCCCAGCGAGACCAAACCCGATGACGGGGATGATGGCCGATGGGAAAGGTTGGGCACCGTCTTGTTTAGGGACATCTCATCTAACCCTGTCCTCAATCCGGATCTCCAAGAAGCCTTGTTGGTGTCCCATCCCGCCGAGCAGGACACGCCTAACAAGAACAACACGCCCGATCCACGTCAATCACTTCCTGCGCTCAAGCAGGAACAGTCTTGGCCGAACCCTGGGGTTGTCACCATGCCGACATCACAAGCCGCGCCCGCCACAGCGGCTTTTGTCCCCGACACGATTCCGGCCGCAGTGCCAGATGGATTGACCCAATCTGGAGAAGCACCTATTCAGTTCTTTTCAGAGCCCAATTACTCACAGCTCCCATTCAACGAGCAGCCACAGAATAACTTGAATCCGCCGACATATGGCCCTGATGGTTCCCTTTACTTTAACCAAATCGATTAGCTTTGAGAACCCGGTTTCTCGCGAAAAACCGTAGGCCATGTGTCAAGTCTAGTGAAATCAGAACTAGACTGAAGCGGCAAGGAAAGTCAAAGCGGGTAAAGGGATGGATGGTATAAAAGTTAAATTCGTATTTTGTACAGCGTTTATGAATTGTGAATAGGGAAGGCGTTAAGAATAGAGGTATTTGTTTAAAAAAAGAAAAAATAACTTTAGAAAAAAGTTTTAAAATAAAAGGCTTTTATTTATTTATTTTTTTATTATTTATTTTAAAATTTTAATATTTATATAATTAAAAAATTATATATAATATAATATAGTATTTAAACTTAAATTAAATATATTAACCTTTTAATTATAAACTATTGTTTTTTAGTAATTTATAATTAAAATTCAGATATATGTATTCTCTTACATGAATTCTTATTACTCTATTTTAGAAGCCCCATGTGTGAGCTTGATCTCCAATGGAGAGTGAGCCATGTTGGCACATTGGTCTTAGCCGGACCTTAGCCGTCGCAGCTATCCACTCTTCTTTCCCATGTCGCGTTCCAAGCTGCTCGAAGCCAAAAGCTCACTGCGTTCAATCACCTCCGTCCTTCAGCAGAGAAAGCTTTTCCCCGAATCGCGTCAATCTCGATACATTTCAACAGATAGCGATAGACCACCGTCGGCGACAACATGGGAAAGAAGAAGCGCGGCCACCCCGACGTCGAGGAAATCCTCCATCGACCTTGGTGCTACTACTGTGCGAGCCCTTTTGCGCCTTTCTTCCAGGAGGCAATGGTTAACTAACATTGGATCGCCAGGTGAACGCGACTTTGAGGATTTGAAGCTTCTTATTTCTCATCAGAAGGCGAAGCATTTCAAATGCGACCGCTGCGGTCGTCGTCTGAACACGGCTGGAGGTCAGAATCTCTTCATCCCCTCGCGCTCGATTGACGCTGACTTTCTTCCTCCAGGTCTTTCCGTGCACATGAATCAAGTTCACAAAGAGAACCTATCCCAGGTCGAGAATGCGCTCCCTAACCGACAGGGCCTCGAGGTCGAAATTTTCGGCATGGAGGGTATTCCGCAGGAGATTCTCGACCAGCATCGCAATCGCATCATTCAGAACTTTTACCAAGCGCAGGAGGATCGGCGGATCGCTACGGGAAATCCGCTGCCGGGTCAGGCGATGAACAGTAGTCGCAAGAAGCTCAAAGTCGAGGCGGCGGGCGACTTGAAATCGAGGTTGGAGCAGTTTAGGCAGCAGAAGAAGAATGCGGCAGCGACCGGAGGTGTCGACGCCGCTGCACAATCTCCTTCTGCCAATGCACCAGCATACGTGAGTTTATGCGGCATATCCGCAACCTGGACAGCGCGCTAATCAAGGTGATAGAATTACGAGCAGCAGCCCAGTTATCCTGCCCAGGCCCCTCCTGGAGCAGCGCCCTACGGATACCCAGCAACAAACCTACCCCCTCGACCGAGCGGAAACCTCCCTGCGCCGCCTGGCCTTCCCCAGCGACCAGGCAGCGCCGCTTGGAACGACAGCAGCGCACCCGCTGCTGTTGCGCCCGGCGACGACATCGACCGGTTGATTCGCATGGCGGAAGCCGGCATCAAGGCGCCGCAACAGGCTGAGGACGGCGAGAAGAAGGGCAAGAAGGACAAGGACAAGAAGACGAGGATGTTCTACGATGACAGCGAGATTAGCCCTGAGGAGAGGATGGCGGGGCTGGCTAGATATATGTGGACGCCTGAGGTAGCTGCTGCTTGAGGGCTGGGAGTGAGAAGGGAAAGCAACAGTATTCAGAATGGGATGGGGGACATGGAAAGTTGTATGTATTGCTGATGGGTTGGTAAGGCCTTGTGTTTGCATGGTTGGCGTTGAGGGAGTGTAAATTATAGGGATAAATGTGATTTGTTCACTAACAGATTAAGATCTTCCTCGTTCTTTGTAGGCGCTGGCGCATGGAAAGACCATATACAGGAGCTGAGCAATGCGGCTTGCTGGGTTCGCTGGTATGGATTGGCAATTTCTAATGTGACTTCTGAACTGACTTGGCAAGATTGATTCCGTGTGTGTGTTGCTATTTAAGTTAATTGATCATGTGGTGATGCCCAATTACTGACAGGTGGTCATCCTGTTCTGAAACTCTTGATGTCATCACCAAGCTTCTTCATCTTTTCTTTGACCATCACAACTTCCCGTCATCAGGTACTTCCGATCTCCACTGAACGATTGGGTCTACTGTTGCAATCAACTAACCCGTCGGAACATAGTGAACCGTCCAAATCTTGAAAAGCAAGTTATAGCAGATCATTTCACGGTGCACTGAATGATGACAAGCTTTTGTTTTGGAGGATTTACAGCTAAGCGACATGCCAGTGTGAACAAACTCCAGTCTATCTAAGAGTTTAAGCTCTCACACCGACTGAGTAAAACCAAAGACAATTAAAACACGGCATAGGCACTTGAAATCGATAGAGCTCTTAGAAAATTCTTACTGTTGCTTCTCGGAATGCGAGAAAACCGTAATTTCGAAAACAAAGTGTAGGGTAGTCACAGTGGATGCCATGTCACACGCGCCGCACCGCGATAAGGGTACCCTTGTTCAGCCCCTGACACTCCTTGCCGCCCGCCCAGTTGCCACAGCAACGCGTCTCGTCGGGTCCTAAAACAACAAACTAACCAACGTCACCCGCGCCCGTGCTCGGCAGTTCAGAACTTGAAAGACGCTCAACGCCGACCGTCCGTCGTAGCTTTAATCCTGTCTTTTACTAACTAACCACAGCAGCACGCGGGTCGAGTAATTTGACAGCTCCCCGACTTTTCTTTTCCTCCCGAAGCATTGATCTCATGGTTGTTGCCCTGGGGAGGAGCAAGACATTCATTCTTTGGCATTCACGTTTGTTTACTTTGGCGTGAGAGCTGTGTTCGCTTCGTCACCGCCTGGTCAGCGCCTTTTGCAGCTTCGAATCGACATAAGCTGTGGCGCGAAAACACAACCATACAATGGCGGCTCCAGGGGCGTCTTCTATCACTGTTGCTGGTACGTCAGAGATATGGTGCGCACTATACGTAGATGACCGTTGCTGACCACTTTCCAGTCCGAGTACGGCCATTCACAATCCGAGAAGCGGCGCAATTGTACGAGAACCTGAGAGACGATATACCGATTTGAAACTGACACATTTCGCAGACAAAAGACAGATGATGGCACCGTCTTTCTGGGCGACGGCTCTCTCGCTGCGGTCCCGACGCCCAAACTCCATCAGCGTGGCATCCGCAATGTGATCAAGGTCGTCGATGACCGCTGTTTGTACGGCAACCCCCATACACACATGAACAACGTTAACCAGTCATAGGGTCTTCGATCCCCCCGAGGAAAACCCCGTCCACAAGTTCGGCCGAAGCGTACTTCCTAGATCGAAGAAAGTCAAGGACCAAGTATTCGCTTTTGACCGCGTCTTTGACGAGAACACTACACAATCAGAAGTCTACGAAGGCACTACCAGGAACCTCCTCGACAGCGTCCTCGATGGATACAATGCGACCGTGTTTGCCTACGGCGCCACAGGCTGTGGCAAGACGCACACGATTACGGGAACGAGCCAACAGCCTGGCATCATCTTCATGACCATGCAGGAGTTGTTCGAGAAGATTGACGAGCGCAGCCAGGAGAAGCAGACGGAGCTGACGCTCAGCTACTTGGAGATTTACAACGAGACGATTCGGGATCTCCTGGTTCCCGCTGGCAGTGCAACTGCCCCCAAGGGCGGGCTGATGCTTCGAGAAGACAGCAACCAGGCCGTGACGGTTTCTGGTCTTACCAGCCATCGCCCCAAGGACGTGCAGGAAGTCATGGACATGATTGTCCAAGGAAATGAGTATCGAACTGTGTCGCCCACTGAGGCCAACGCCACCTCATCGCGATCGCACGCCGTTCTTCAGATCAACATTGCCCAGAAGGACCGAAACGCAGACGTCAGCGAGCCGCACACCATGGCCACCCTCAGCATCATCGACTTGGCTGGTTCTGAGCGAGCATCTGTCACCAAGAACCGCGGGGAGCGTCTCACCGAGGGCGCCAACATCAACAAGTCCCTGCTGGCTCTCGGAAGCTGCATCAACGCCCTCTGCGATCGTCGACAAAAGGCCCACGTGCCCTACAGAAACAGCAAGTTGACCCGACTGCTCAAGTTCTCGCTGGGCGGTAACTGCAAGACGGTCATGATTGTGTGTGTGTCGCCTTCAAGCGCCCACTTTGACGAGTCGCAGAACACGCTCCGATATGCCAACCGGGCCAAGAACATCCAGACCAAGGTGACGCGCAATGTCTTTAACGTGAACCGCCACGTCAAGGACTTTTTGGTCAAGATTGATGAACAGATGGCTCTGATCAACGAGCTCAAGGCTCAGCAGAAGGATGCCGAGAAGATTTTCTTTGTCAAGTTCCAGAAGCAGTGCGAGAAGCGAGACTCGACGGCCCGAGAAGGCATCCAAAGAATCCGGGCCGCTTACGAAAACTCGGCGCAGGACCGCCAGGAACGCCTCAACAGCATGAAGAAGCTCAAGGCGATCGAACGACGAATCAGCATGCTCTCAGGATGGATTGCTGCGTTTGACACTATTTGCGAGCAGCGAGGTGATGAGGACTCGATGCCCCAGAACCTGACTTCTATCCGAAAGACGGCCCAGGGCATTCTTTTGGAACTGGAACACAGCCGACATCACATTCACCAGAAGTTGGAAAAGTCGAACTGGGAGCGGGCTATTGACTCGGCCCTTAACCACAGCCTACGACAGCTCGACGGCAGTGAAGGAGCGGACACGGGTGAAATTACGAATCTGACCCGGGAAGCTGAACTTCTCAAGGCCAACTTTAACCGCGAGGCGTACCAGGAGGTTCTGGAACAGGACAAGGCCGGCCAGGCTTCCATGATGCAGATGCTTCTCACTGCGCAGTTCGACATCTTGTCATCCCTTGCCGACACTATTGGGATGGACGAGGAAGAGGCGGTATCGCATGCCAAGGGGATCATCAACCGCTTGCTTCAGACTGGATACACTGCTGCTTCGCAGGTCGTCAAGCCAGATGGATCTCTTTCCGTCACTGAGATTTTCCCACCAACCCGAAGAGGCACACCCAAGCGCAAGAAGACAGCAGTTGTGTCTGTCAAGCCTATTGCAGCCCCCGTTTTCGCACCAGCTGCCGTTGAACACCACTTGAGCCCAATGAAGTCATCGCCCCGGCGACGTAAGGCGTTGGGAGCGGCTAAGAAGGGTGTGAGCTTTACGCCGGTGAAGAAGAACAAGAAGGGAGGCGTAAGATGGCGAGATGACGAGTCTGAGAATGGAACCTTGGCCGACTTTGAGAAGACCCCCCAGAAACTGTTTACCTCTTCTCCAGCGCTGCCGTCTCCTGAAAAGAGTCTTGTTGCCCCCACTCTCCCCGCATATCTTCAAGAGCCAGAGCAGCCTGACGAGCCCGAGGAAGAGGATATGGAGGCAGAAGAAGAAGAGGAGGAGAAGGATGAGACGCTCAACTTGACGGCTAACTTGACGGCTGACTTGACGGCTGACTTGACAGCCAACTCGACGATCAACCTGGAGTCTGAGTCGAGCCCAAGTCTTGAGCTTCCCAAGGTTAGGAGTCTGGTGGCAAAGCCAAGCCGATTCCAAGCAGGCTTCCTGTCCAAGGCGAGGCCTTCTGTTGGCGGATCACCATCTGGCATTCGCGCTCCTTCGATGAGCCTCAACTTGCAGTCCAGCTCCCCCGAGACTCAACGAACGCCTCCATTGCGATCTCTGGATGTCAGTAAGACTGGCAACCTGTCACCATCCCCTTCGAGCCTGGGAGGCATTCCAATTCGATCTCTTCGATCAAGGCCATCTATCATCGACGAGAACAGCCCTCTCAGCAAGAGCTTTGGATCTGGTTCGGACTCGGAAGCTAGCAGCATTGATGCTCGTAAGCTGCGCACGGCACTGCACTCTGCCATGAAGGAGAAGGTTCGTAGGGCGAGCCTTATGACTGGCAATGCTTCCGCAAACGCGAAGCGACTCTCCTCAATGGGCTCAGCAGACGGCGGCCGAACCGGACCCAGGCCTAGTTTGCCTGCCATGGCCAGCGCCACCAACGGCATCTCTCGACTTCGTCGTGGTAGCACCGAGCGAAGGAGGAGCCCGCCCATGACGTGCTCTCCGCCTGATTGGAAGGGTGAGCGACTTACGCCTGGACAAGCCCGACGGATGAACATGTCGGGGAGCGTGAGATTGGAGACGATTTCCGATAGCCCTCGTGCAGGCTTTGCTGGTGACAAGGCCCGACGAGTCACTATTGGTACCGGATCGGGAGCCCAGGGTCACCGCAGGCAAGGTAGCACGAACTGGCGATAGATGATGAAAGGAGATGAAAATGGCAATCGGCTGATATTAAATTGTTAGCGAGGGAATGAGGAGAGAGCGTCCTTTTGGTCTTTGGATGGGATTGAATGGATGATTCATGTGGACTATTTTTCAAGCCTGGAGTTTCGGCCTTTGGAGTTCCGGAAGGTACGGGTTAACATTGGGACGTATGAGCCCTCGAGTGCATGAAATTGTATTGAATCCATTATTTGACGAGTATGATGGCCTGTGAGCGTGACTTGCGAGGTGTTGGTTGGCGAGATGCAATGAGACTCTGACAGGAGTATTAGGTCCGCTGTAGCCGAAGCCAACGCATCCATCACAAGCAATTGGCGACAGACAATACGCAACTTATTTGCGGCTGAAAAGACGAGTCAACCAATCGGCTACTTCCTGTGCAATTGTGGCGTTCTCTTGGGTGCGTCGGAGCCGGTTAATTGGAGTCTTATCTATCTCCGAAACATGCCTGTGCTATCTCCAACGGCGCGGCGTTTGGTGTTTCGGCGTTAGGACAATAACACAATCCAACCCAGCGTCTTCATCCACACTCCTTCGACATGCAGTGAGAATTAAGTTGACCTGCGGGCGGAGCGACGTGACCTTCGGCGAGTGGCTTGTTTTGCTTTGCTTTTAGTCGGCCAATGATGGGACCTGTTTCGGCGGGAGAGGCTTTCGGCGATACGTACCGTCATTGCCGGGCCATGTCCGTTGGAGTTTAGACTTGTGCGTGTGTGTAAGTCCGCAGCCAACAATTGAAGAGGATGCGAAGAGGTAGAGAGGGGTTGGCGATATATAAGAAGCGTGTTGTTCGTCATCGTGCTTTCAACACTTTCTCATCAGCAGTCTCAACAATTAGCAACATCTTCCACTTACACAGCACACACACAACTACACCCAGTCTCACCACATCAAATCATCAAACCATGTCTTCTCCAACTCCCGTCTGGTTCATCACCGCAGCCTCATCCGGTTTCGGCCACGAACTCGCCCAAATCGCCCTCGCCCGCGGCCACATCGTCGTCGCCACCGCCCGCAACGCCGCCCGCATTAAGGACCTCGCGGACCAAGGCGCCCACACCATCTCCTTCGACGTCACCGCGCCCCTCGCAGACATCGAGGCCGTCGCCAAGGACGTCTTTGCCAAGCACGGCCGCGTCGACTACCTGGTTAACGCGGCCGGCTTCATCCTCGACGGCGCGGTCGAGGAGATGAGCCCCAAGGAGGTCTACGATTGCTTCAACACGAACGTGTTTGGCGCCGTCAACACCATCAACGCCTTCCTGCCGGGGATGCGCGCGCAAGAGGTCGGGCTGAACGACACGCGCGGCGTCGTGGTGACGTTTGGCAGCATCGGCAGCTGGAGCGGCGGGCCGGGCTTCGCGGCGTACTCGATGACCAAGGCGTGCGTGTCGTCGCTGGCCGAGTCGCTGCAGGCGGAGCTGGCGCCGTTCAAGATCACGGCGACGGTGGTCGAGCCCGGGTATTTCAGGACCAACTTTCTGAACCCCGGGGTGCGGGTGCGGACGGAGAAGACGCTGGCGGCGTACGATGACGAGAAGACGCCGACGGGAATCACGCGAAGGCAGCTGGAGGTGACGGACGGGAAGCAGCTGGGGGATGTGAAGAAGGGGTGTGCGGTGATTGTGGATGTGTTGACGAGGACGGGGGTGAGCGGCGGGAGGGAGGTGCCGGTGAGGATTGCGCTGGGGAGTGATTGCGATGCGTTTATTCGGGATAAGTGTGAGCGGACGACGAAGCTGTTGGATGAGTGGAAGGAGGTTACTGTGAGCACTGATCATACTGATTGAGGGGGTTGGATGCTCTGGCTTTGGGTGAGGGTTGTGTAAGTGGATAGTCGAGGAGTTGTTCGTTGGAGAGATTGTCTGGAGTGACTCCACGCGTATCATTCAAAATAATAATCTTGTTTCACAACGCATAGAGCCTGAGAAGTGATTAGCCTATGACGCATCTAATGAAAGGAGAGCAAAGACAGAGAAAAGTGCCAATGAAAGGAAAGTTGAAGAGTCGTGTGATGATGATGCAGCCCAATGCCGTACACAGTCAGCTTTGGCAACGCGCTCAAGGAAGCCGTTGAGTTGGACCCGTCCGTAAGAGAAGACAGAATAGCAGCTGTAACCAAGCGCAGGGACACACTCATGGATCATCTGATGCCTGTTCACGTTGCTGCTGGCGCGGGGACGCACACCAAGCACATCCCTCCATGGATCATCTAATGCCTATGTACATTGCTGCTGGCTCGGCGAGATCGGACTGGGAAAAACAGACGTGGACTCTTCACGAGGGTAGCTTAGGTTGGGCGCAATATCGATTTGGAGACGTGGCCTCCACGGGAAATCAATAATTGCCACGTATTTCTTCTCATTGAATAACCCATTACTGTTCAAACACGTGTGATACTACATGTGATACTCTCACCAACTTTGCCGGAAAGATGATTGAAGTGGATTGAAGGTGTTATCGTCGTCGCTGCTATTGCTATCGTGTGCCGAATCGTCAACGCAAATCAAAGAGGCAAGGTGGCGGCGTCAAAGCAGTGAGCCGAAAGTACAGTAAGAGTTGAACTTATGACATTGAACTGAATAATTGTAGCAATTAACTTTATAGATTGAAGATATAGAATGCGTACTTACCTTGGCGACCAGCATGGTCTCGATAGTCGATATCATGGATGGCAAATGGAAAGTGCCTGTGGTAGATGAGAGGGTCAAACCGGATTCCATAAAGATGTAATTCATACGAGGTATTCTTCCATTTATTTTGTTTACTGAACATTTTGACCCCCTTTTCGCTGCTGACTTAGACGTCAGGTTGCCATTGTATGGAAACCACCCAGATAGAGATCTGAGCTATTAATACAAATCGTGCACAATAACACAGTTAATACATACAGTAGAACTCTTATTTCAAATTGATGATGATGCATTCTTTGTTCATCTCAAATGTAGAATGATTTAGGAGTAATAATGTAAGTACGAAATCACTTGGAGGTGGGAGAGACTTGGTCGGGGAACAGTTATTCTCAATAGAGAAGATGTTGCTGAGCGTGTATATAAAATTGTAAAATTGAACTGTGTATACTGTGTGGTCCTTGTCGAATAACTCCGAGATATCTAAAGCCCAACGACAACCCAGTAAGGTAGTATGATGTACGCAAGACCCATACTATTAAGAACAGTGTGCACAAAGAGCATGGGTGGAATGAAGGTGTGTTGGATTGGCTGTATGTCCTCTGTTGTCGAGTGCTTATGCAGTCGAACCTTGCTTGGCAACAACGGACGAGGCGTCCTGAGACTTGTCGGTGGTCTGGTGGTTTGGGATCGTTGGAGAGGAGGTGTTGTTCTTGGCAACAACTAATGGGGACCAAGGGTCCTCGGCGGCGGTCTGGGAGAGGTATCGAGACAAGGGAGTAAGGGTGATTTCCTCAGCCTGCTTCATTCGTGTTAGAGACGTGATGGAGTGACAGTGGGGATGAATGGTTGTTGTTCACCTTGATGTCTTGAAACGAGGGTGTCTGAGGGTTGTCTGCCGGCATGATGAGGTTGACTTTCTGTGGATGGGGGAAGGTAGGCGTGTGACATATGGGTAATAGGCTTGTAGGAAAGGGATGGAATAGTAGAACTTGGAAGAAATGCAGTCTGGCGAGAACGGTGGTAGATTGGCAGAGAGAATCTGGGGGGGCGCATCCCTTTTATCAAGGCACCTACACCCCTTGGGAAGATTGGATGATACTAAAGCATTCGAATCAGGGCCACCCATCTACCGAGTTCATAATGTGGTCGCTTGCTTCCAATGCTCTTGTGCCGAGAGCAAGCTCAAGTCAACATATCCATTAATCGGGACCGCACAGCCTAAGACTTCGGGATTGGCTACTCTCCGCAATAGCGGCTCCACAAAAGGTGATCGCCTCCGCACAGACCCCTGGACTGTCGTGGGAGCGCTGCCCCACGACATCTGGACGACTCAGGATAAATATACTACGCAACCACAGCTCCACAGGGATCCCGGATCCACTGCGATTGAAAACCGCGCCCAACACGTCACTGGGAGAGAAAACCGCAGATGGAGAAAACCCAGAACGCACCTGCACGGGCTGTTAAGTTGTGTGCGCCTCCTTTCGACAGCGCACAGCGCACACAAGCACTCTCAGTCACTGGAATGGATAGTCGCACACCGCTGTACGCACCACACCGCACCCTACTTCTATCATCCATCTCTCCCATGGCTCCAGCTTATTGTTTCAGAGCCGGCCCAACGCAATTTGGCGAGTCGGGGCGCAGTGAAACTCCATAGACAGGTTCATGACGTGGCTGAAGGTCAGAGAAGCTCTCTCCTCTCACACGGGCAGGCTTTCCAAGCAGGTCTCTCAAAGGGGCCTTCTAAGTACGTCTCATAGAGGCCCTCACAGAGGCTTTTGAGCAAAAATAAGTGCTGTTTTTCAGCCAAGAAGCTCTAGCTTCGCTCAGGGTCATGACAATGCAGACTTAATTGCAATGGCATCCCGACGTATTTTAAATTAGTGCGTAATAGCATAGACAGACCCCGTGAATCCGATTACGAGGTGCCTCTCTGTTACGGTCCTTACCGTTTGTACTTTGCAGGTCTTACTCCTCTGGGCCCTGCATTTTTTTTCGAGCTCTGGTGACATGGATGGTCCTCAGCCGCAGAGCTTGGGCGTTTGGCCGTCGATATGATGCCTTTGTCGCCGCACCGTTCAGCCCCATTTCCAGGCACCCCAACTTTAGGATAAACGCCGGATATCTCTGAGCTCGCCGCCCAATAGCCACGATCAATCCCTTCCGCCCTCCCCGCCGAGAGCTCCCATATTTCCGAACCCCAAAATGAATTACTGCAAGAATTCAATCCGTTTATATTTTAAATATGGCTACTCGAATCTGATTCCTAGAAAACGTGGTCTGTTTGGCCATCAGTGTGATGCATTGAAAGCGGGCCGTGTGCCTCCCGTGGAGTGTCACGGCCCATGCCATGACCCCGTGGGGGACCAGGCGGTCAACTACGGCAGAATCCAGTGGACCCATAAAAACTACCCTATGGGCGTGACGCACCATATGCATGTCGAACCAGGTCGGTTCGACTCAACTCGACTATGCAAGTCGAACCAGGTCGGTTCGACTCGAGTCGACCACGATTGACTCACAGAAGTAGCCAGTATATAAACACATTCATTCAGCACATCAGATAGACACAGCTACTTCAGCTTTCAATACAACTTGGTTACACTCATCTAATTTGAGCACATCACCAGACGTAACAACCTACTACATTGCTCAGACCTTAACGCCCTGATCTCTCTGCCAACATAAACCTAGAACCCTCTAGTCTTATCCGTTGGGAATTGACCAGATCGTTACATGGAGTGTCTGCCCCTCCTCGTTCTTATTTGTGCCTGAATACCTCAGCCTTCATTGTTGACGATGCTTGTTTTCGGCCTACCTACAGTATGGCCCAGGAACGGTGCACTCCGATGGCCTGCTTTCTGGAGGCAATGGTTTGCACCTAGAAAGAACGGGTTTGACCTACGGAAGTGGGTTGCGCCGGCAGAATGATTCTCTTGCTGAGCATCCTGATGTTGATGACTGACCTGTACCCCATCTGAGAAACGCGAGGTGCCGACAGATTTAGTGCCGTTGTGACGAGTTAATCGGCCGTTGGAGATAAGTTTAGGCAATATGCTCTGTCTGAAAAAACATACCCTCTCTTGCAATGAAGAGAAAATCCTTATATTTGTTGGCGTTTCGATGCGGCGTACCTATGGTGAGGTAGTTTATCGCGTGGAATTCATATTAGAGGAGAGTTCGAAGAAGCGTTCTAACTCACGTAGGGGAAGGACGAAAAGACGACCGCTGAAGAGAAGGCCGTCGGTTTAGAGAGTATGGCTTTGGAGGTCATCAATCGCACCACTAGCCTCGGTTCGTTATGTGTGGTTAGTAAACCCTTTATTAGATTGTAACAAGAGAGGGTACTCTTTGGTTTACGGGTATATTGTGCTTGGATGTTTTGGGGCCATTATACTCGTATTGGTCGGCTCGGTTGCTTCCTTTATTACATGATTTCATTATTGTTTAACGCCGAGTATTAAGGCAGCTTGATAATCGTCTGAGCCACCCGTGACTATCAGAGATCGACATTGTCAAAGTCCATCAAAGCACTTTGTCAGTATTAGATTCGTCCTTTTAACTCGGTATAAGCACCCTGTATAGCTATAACGGACGCAAAACAATAACGTCCCGGTTCGCTGCAAGCATGGGTTCCTTTGCCTCCTCCAGTATCGACTCTCGAATACCAATATTATAATGTGTTTCGAGGCATGACAGGCAAGTGATAACACCTAGCACACTCCATAATATTAGATCAGAGCCTGTCATTCTCCAATTGACTTAGTATTTCCATGTTCATCACGATTCACCCAGAGCTATGGTGCCTACCTGAACAAATAGAAAGCCAGATTGAATCGCATAAGACCGAGCTATTGCAAGGTTTCGAGGTCCTAAGGTCCCTTTCTAACATCGCCGTTACCTCAAGACATCCTCGTTGCTTCTGAACACTACGATTCCGGTAATGTCTACGCTTGGATCCTCTTCTGCCGAGTGGGTGGCTGACACATTTCTGCCACCGAGTCTTTAGCCCTTGTAGTCTTGCAGATGCTCCCAAATCTTGCTATCCTGGATTTAGCCAGGTATTTGTGACAACGGCTTTGTCCGGTTTGGAGTCTGGTTCCAAGTTCAACTCTAAACTGACGGCGTCTTGGAGATGTCCTTCTGAATCCCCTTTTCTGCGGTTCTCATTCATTTGAAGTAGACCATAATTGCTGGAATCCGGCTCGTTGGCCCGCGAAGACATTTTTAAACGTCCTGGTCCTCGAGGCCCAGCTTGAGCTGTGTATTCCTGCCGCTGTCATCGGATTATGCTCGATGATCGGTTACTTGTGCTTGTTCTCTCGTCGGGAAGCTAATTTGAGACGATAACAGCTGAAGATAGGACTAAGCATCAGCGAGTAATTAAGCATACGGTTAAGGCTGAATTTAGGGCACCTATTTTTAGACTTACCTCTGTCTTTGGCAGGCCATGTTTCTCATTGGGCGTGGGCTTGATGAATCCGAGCTTGGCATTGTTTCAGCTGCAAGTGAGCTGTATCATGTCCTGAAATGCCGAGGACCGGTTGAGAGTGTAGTTTTGAGACGGCGTGTTCTTACTTGTTCGTGCTGTCTATATTGTGGAGTGTGTGACTACCTACCTTAAAGGGACTGTTGTCGTTGGCTGAAGTCTTCATCAAAGCCATCCTGTCAAAGTGGACTTGATCGTAAGAAGAGGTCAAGTTCCTGGTTCCAACTTGGTTTGTTAATAATGATAATCAGACACCGTGATTTATCTGTGTTGACGGGCATTCACTTGGTCAGCAGGTTTAGGATGCACTTGTAGGCTTCATAGTAATTACCCAATGTGCGTTCAGTCCAACGATCCAAGACACGACCCGGATTGACCAGATCCAAGTATCAAGGTAGTATCGTCCTATATTCGGCTGAGTTCGGCATCCCTTCGTATCTTGCCGAATTGCAGCCGTTGGCGCTATCTGCTCTCCATCTGGGGCCTCGCATCCTATATGATTTCACATGAGTGGGATGTTTGTTGACCGCCTGACCATTTATAGTGTTGCCTGTTGGGAGGCTGTTGATAAACCATGCCTGTCCCTTTCCCAGTGCATCTTACGTTTTCTACGTTGACATGAGTTTTGGCGAGGACCTAGACCAGGCCATCTTTTACCCCAGACTCGCTCGCCTAGGAACCCCGGGCTGTCTCTTCGGGGATACCCTTGGGTCTTCGGGCTCCAGTATAACGTCCCGATGAGCGGAGGCTTTACTTTGTGATAGAAATGATGAGCTGAATGTCGGGACCAAGACGCAGTCCTCAACCATGGGAAGACTTATAACCCCATGTTACGAAAAGAATCGAAAACACTCGTCTTGAAGTACCAACTTTTGACATCGGAAGCATCAGTGTGTTCGAACCCGTCGTCCAACAGGCATGCCTCTGATGGCCAACGACCCACATCGGTAGATATCACGCGGGCAACATATCCTTGCAAGACCCGACCTCGCACCTCTCAAGGGAACGAGTCAAACGATGAATCTTGCAGGGCCTGTCCGAAAACGGCATCGAACACATATCTATACGGCTCACGAGTCCCACGAGGCCATTATCTCCGTCGGACGGACCGTCGCTCGAATGTGCGGGGGAAGAAGCCAATGTCCAATGAGAACAGCAACGGCCCGCCTTTTGATGATCCTTCCAAAACAACGTTGCACCGCGTCTTGGTCCAAGACAGAATAGCGTCACTGCCCATCATGCATCGGTGGTGTCATTAGAACGAACCCTTATCGTGGGCCCTCTCCGCATGTGCGCTTGACTGAAGATGGTAGGTTAACAAACGGAGATTGAGCTGATTATCATTTCCAAAGGCGGTCTTATATATAGGCTGAGATCGGCATGAAGTAAATCTCTGTTGCGATTTTATCCTTTCGCCATATTTTTCGCAATGGTGTCGTTCAAGTTTGGGCGCAGCCCGCTGCAAGTCCACCATGAACGGACTCACGAAGAGAAGGCATTGGTTCGACGCCTTGACATTTTCCTAATGACGTTTGGCTGTATATCTCAGAGTAAGTCATAGCATTGAAGGGCAGGAGAGACAGTAATTGACTCATGTAATAGTCATCAAGTATCTGGATCAGTCAAACATTAACAATGCCTACGTTTCAGGTATGAAGGAGGACCTAGGACTGTACGGCAATGAGCTCAATTTGTAAGTCCTGCAGACCAACTTCATAGGATTGAAGACTCACTGTGCAGCTTCTCGACGTACTTCAACATTGCATACTGTCTGATGCTCATCCCCTCCCAAATCATCTTGACCTACGTTCGACCGAGCTTCTGGCTGCCGGGTTTAGAAGTGGCCTGGGGTCTCATCACTGGGCTCATGGCCATGGTCACGAGTGCGAAGCAAGTTTATATCCTTCGAGTCTTCCTCGGCCTTTGTGAGAGTAGCGCTTGGCCTGGAATGATGACTCTACTTAGTATGCCAACCAGCCCTACCAACTTCACGAACAAAAGACTGATTGACTACAGTGCACTGGTACACCCCAACCGAGCTCGCAAAACGAATGGGTTTCTACCACTCCTGTCAAGCCGTCGGATCAATGATGTCTGGCGCACTCCAGGCCGCCATCACAAAGACCATGGAGGGCCACCACGGCCTCGCCGGCTGGCGATGGCTCTTTGTCATCAACGGCATCATCACAGTCGTCTGGGGATCTGTCGGACTCTTCATGATGCCCGATTACCCCAACGACCCTAACCCCCGCGCGTTTTGGTTCCGCAAGGGCGACGCCGAGCTCTCGATGCTGCGGCTGGCGCGCAACGGACGCATGGAGCCCAAGAAGATGACGTGGGCAGGCGTCAAGCGCACCTTTTCCGGCTGGGTTGTCTACTTTATCGCGATCCTGTACGTTGCGAGCGTTCTGGGGACTTACGGAAACGTCTACTTCTCGCTGTTCCTCAAGTCGCTCAAGAATGCCGACGGCAGCGCGAGATGGAGCGTGGCGCAAGTCAACGCAATCCCGATTGGAGCATACGGCATCAACGTGGTGTTCGTCTGGATCTGGGCGCTGCTTTCGGATTTCCTGGAGACGCGATGGACCATCATTGAGTTCCAAGCGTGCATCGGTATTATTACTTGCATCATCATGAGCATCTGGACGTCGCATCCTGACTCGGTGGACTTGTCGGCCGCATACGCGTCGTACTTTATCGCCTTTACTTGTCTCGGCACGGCACCTCTCATCTTCTCGTGGCTGTCGGATCTCATTCCCCAAGATCCCGAAGCTCGCGCGTTGATTGTCGGTGTCTCGGTTGCGTCGTACTACGCCATTTCTTCGTGGTCGCAGGTCTTGACTTGGCCTGCGTCGCAAGCGCCGTACTACAAGTATGGATGGCAGTCGGCGCTTGCTCTGTTGGTGCTCATGGTCATCATGACGTGCATCCTGCGCTTTATTGATCTTCGATATCTTTTGCCGAAGCGTATTGCGTTCTGTGAGACTTTGCATGGCCATGTTGTGAGAGACGGGAACAATGTGACTGTGATTCCGGCCACAAAGGACGTCGAGGAACAGGGTAAGGACGATGACTGAGGGAACCGGTTCATGGTATTGAATTAGGCTGGAGTGTCCGAGTTTTTCATATAGATGCGGGAATAATTAAGACATGAGGATTCGCTTCTTCGTCCGTTTCTTCCTCACCTCAATGCTACGAACGGCGAGGCAACTCACAAGCAACAGCCTATTTAGTGTAGATAATCAACACTTGCTCCATTAGCCATTCCAGCCGTGAGTGGATACTAAATGTACATGTACGCTACTGCATTCTTACCGCCCGATTATTCCACCTTCTCTTCTTTGACGGCGCTTAGAAGTAAGCGAACCCAGGCGTCAGATCCATGGCAGGATTTGCAAGCCAATCAGCAAATCTCGAGTTTGAGAGTCGGGAGCATACACGCAATAATTGTGACATGACCACAGGTGGTAAATTCCACCAAAAGCTTGAGTCGGGAGGTCCATATCACCTTTTGAACTTTTCCATACCCCGGGCATGCCAGTTAGGTATCTCCTCTGTCTTAGTTCATATCAATAGTAGTCAGTGGACGAGTTCGTATTCACATAATGTTCAACCTACCAAGGAAGAGAAACACGCCCACCCCATCGACAGTTGGGGAGCCGCCCATGATTCGAAGATATTTTAATCTCTGTCAACCTGAAACTGAGCGCTTCCGGGGCCATGCAATGTTGCCATTTACATCGAGGTAGGATTGGGGCCTGTTTCATTTGTTTACTTGGGCGAATGAGAGCATGGTCTTTACCGCCAACCCACAAGCGGCCAGCCCAACCAACAGTCCAATGTATAATAATGGAACTTATCACCGTGAGCTGAGTCTCTGTAAAAACCGTCAATTTTCTTTATTAAACTTACCATATCTGTCCCTATATAACTACCCTTATTTCTGTGTTTTGGGTCTGTCTTTTTTCATCAATCAATCAACCATTCATTCCCTCACTTCACTTCAAACTACTTACCAGACTCTCTTGCCCCATTATCGATCTAATTCACATATACGCCAGGATTAAAACACCTTGGAAACGATTATGGTACGTTTTAGCACTGTCGTAATGGTACATTTACCTTATTAACAGACAGTGTTGGCAGTCTGACGTAAACTCGAACTTCCTTCAGATCGTCCACGATCCTCCACAGAGTGAAATAGAGTATGGCCCCCTCCTTCCTCTAACACCCTCACTTCAGTCTTGATTGAGTTGTTGACATAATAATAGTATCGTTGCTGTTCACGGCCTCCACCCCTTTGGATCCGGCTCCAACTCATTTTCGACATGGACGGCCAGGCAGGGTGAGGAGAGGCGTAACTGGCTTAGCCACGCCGAATTCCTACCCAAGGAGCTCCCAACAGCTCGAATCATGATTTTCAGCTACAACTCCAACGCGGTGTTTCAGGCCTCCAGGGCTGTCATCACTGATCATTCACGGAACCTACTCGAGAGGCTTAGGCAGAAACGGAGCAATGTACGCCACACAAACGCTCACATTGGCGACCCTTGCTAACTGTTTGTGTAGAACGCTCCTAACAGACCTTTGATGTTCATCTGCCATAGTCTTGGCGGTCTTTTGGTGAAAGAGGTATGCAAATATTCTGGCATTACCCAGCACGGGAACGATCTAACAGAAATCATGTTTAGGCATTGTTCCAGGCATATTACTCGAATGAGACGCATCGAGAGGTCATCTACAACTGTACCAAAGGGATTGTGTTCTTTGGGACGCCTCAAAAGGGTGGAGAGAACGTTGTAATTGGAAACCTCGTCGCCAACGTGGTCAGGGCCTGTACTGGCGGGCTAGACAACAAGTACATGGAAGTTCTGAAGGGAGACACCCTTTTCAGCGACGTGACTCGGGATTTCTTCGAGAGTCGTGGACATGACATGAACTATATTTCTTTTATCGAAACCAGGAAGACGAAGGGAACCATGGTAAGCTCAGCCCTAAGAAAGCCCATACGTCGAGAAAATGAACTGACCCCATCGCACATGTAGGTTGTGCTGAGGGAGAACTCAGTTCTAGGTCTTCCAAATGAGCAGCAAATTCCTCTTGATACAGATCATGCACATATGTGCAAAATCTGGGATCCCCAAGGCGGAATTTGGTTCCAGGTGAAGGAGCCCATATGCCGGATGGCTAAGGATGCTATTAGCTTGACTCCCTAAATTCACATCGTGCCGGCTAAGGAATGAAAAATGGTTACTTTCTTAGCGAGCAAAGAGCCAGACACATCCATCTTCGCCCTCCCTCTCGTACGTTTTTTCTTGTTCTTTTTACACTTAATTTGAAGCAAGTCACACTTGAACTATTATTTACTGCTCTTTGTAGATAGGTAGTATGCTGCTATTAACAAAAATAAGTACGTCATGTTATGCAACCGCTGTATGCAACTCCACGTCAGACTTAAAGAAGATATCTGAAGCCTCTCTTCATCCGCAAAGCCTCATCCGTACTCTCCATGACCTCCACCTGAGCCGTGCGCTCAGTAACATCCCGGTTCGTCTCCCACGCAGATTCACCCGCCTCCAGCTTCTTGTTCAAATCAACCAAGATCATGCGGAACGCATATGAGCCAATGATAGTGACACCAAACATGGCGAGCACGATGCCGTAGCTCTTGCGGTATCCGTTGTCCTTGAGAGCCCAGACGTACGAGCCCGCAACGTTACCCAGCTGGCCGAAGCCGTTGATCATGGCGATGGCAACAGCTCGCTTTGCGGGGGGTCGGGGGAACGAGGAGCTGATCCACGAGTAAAAAGTGATGTAGCCGGCGTAGGAACTCGCTTGGAGGAAGAGGGCGACGTATCGCGCGGCGACGTTGAGGGTGGACATGCTGATGACGAAGCCGACCATGCCGACGGCAATTGGGCCTGCAATATGCCAGAACTGCCAATGATGTTAGTGTCTGTTGATGTCTGCGTCGAGAGTCATGTTAACATACTCTTTCTTGTGTCCGATCAGAGTGCCAAGCAACGATCAGGGACACGATACAGGCGAAGAGCCATGGGGGCGCACTCATGAGCAGGGTAGGAACATAGCCGAAGCCAAGGGTTCCCGTCAGTGTCGGCTGTCCAGATTATTAGTTTTACAGCTGGCGTTTAAAATGAGGTGACTTACGAAGAAGGCATTGAACGAAAGACCGATGATGTAAGCAATAAAAGTAAACACCATCAAGTAGATCTTGATGTCCTTGACCGCCATCCTCAGACCGTAAAAGACGTCATTCTCCTCCGAGTCGACGTCGGCTTCACCAACATCCTCGATCATTCGAAGCTGGGCAACCTGGCGTTCCTCCTCCGTAAACCCCCTCGAATTGTGGGGGAGATCAGGCAGGATAAAGGCGGCAAAGATTGCAATCAGCATGGTCACGCTGCCTTCGATCCAGAAGAGCCAGCGCCAGGCGGCATGGCCGAGCGTGCCCTGCATGTTGGATAGGACGCCGGCGCCAACGAGGGCCGAGAAGGCGTTGGAGAGGAGGTTGCCGCAGAAGAGGATGGCGTTTCTCTTTGTCAGTTCTTGACGCGTGTACCACTTGGAGAGAATGAGGAGCGTTCCGGGCAGGAAAGCAGCCTCGACGAAACCCAAGAAGAATCGGATGGCAACCATGCCGGAAAAGTTGTGCACGCTGCCGGACAAGGTCGAGATCAGACCCCAGAGCAGCATGACTCCGGCGATGTAGAGCGACGGTCGTTGGATGCGGTTGATGAGCATGTTGCTGGGGATTTGCATCAAGATGTATCCGACGTATAGAATGCTAAGGCATGTTGCGTATTGGGTGTCGTTGAGCTTGAGGTCGTCTTGAAGGCCCTTAAGGCGAGCGGCTGCAATGTTGTTGCGATCCAAGTAGTTCATGACGTAGATCAAGACGAAGAGGGCGCATCGTGCATCGAGCTTGCGCTTGAGCCGTTTTTCGACGACTCGACGATGCTCTGGATCCATTCCATGACCAGGGTGAGAAGCTATGTGATGAGATTCGACGCTGTGCTTGGGGCCATCGGAGCCGTCGTCCGAGCCAGGGCCGGCCTTTGAGATTGGGGCCGACATTGGAACGTGTTGGGGGTGGTTGACCAAGAGTTGAAGGAGGAGGGAGGTCGAGGCGGCTCCGTCCCTCTGTTTATATTGCACTCTTGAGTGTTGCTACTACGTTGTATGTGTGTGCCTCGTGTCGTAGTTCCGCCACTAGTCTCAATGGACAGTGGTGATGCAAGCGGTGTGACCTGATGGTGAAAATGATTGATAAAGGAGGGTCTCAGTCTCCGGCGTCGGCTGCCGGGGTCTCCAGACGAACGATCTGACAGGTTCCCCGGGCTTTTGTCATTGGCCCGTTTGAGGACATTTCGCACTGGCAACGAGTCTAAACCCCAGAGAGACCAGAGATACTACCGTGGCCCTTGTCTTAAGCTGCCAAGTTACGTATATCAGCAAATTTGCTGGGTCATTGGTGATTTCCAGCCGAGGTCGAACCAGTTTGTTGTTACATCACACAGCCAGGCAACAGGTTAAAAGAGATTGGCGGGGGGCTACACACAGACATGAAAAAGTTTTCTCCCTCTTTTTTCCGCCAGTTGGGTAAGGTAAGAGAAAAGCTTTGCATCATGTGTTCCCCCAAAGACGGCGACAACCTCCATTGGGGCAAGATCACCTCGTTTGTTCGCGGGGTAGACAATGACCCCAGGCCCGGCTCTTGGAGAAGGGCAGTTGAACGTCTCGGGGAAGATTGTTGTAACTAGGCGGAGTTGGCGGAGTTGGGATCTGCGATTTTGGGTGCGTTCAAGCAAAGCTCCAGAAGCCGGGCCGAATAATTGAGACTGCGGGGAACAGGGATCACGTCAGTGCAAACAGCCGACTGGCTGAGGGCGACGAGGAGAAAATGAAACGATTGATCCTTGGAAGTGGCGACGCCATGTTCAAGCATTGGTTGTTGAGTGCGACCTTGTCACCGCATATCAAGTTCGGCGAGGAGAAAGGCAAATAGATCGGCAAATCGACAGTCTTCAGCAACCTTTGTCCTGAGCGGCTGCATGGCGAAGAACAGGTGGAACGACCTTCTAGAAGCATTCCAGCCGCCTGAGTCGTGGAAGATGAGGTGCGTGCTTTTTAGATGCGACGATTCATCGAACGCTCGCTCCGGAGCCGCAACTTTGTGGCTACTCAAAAGACTTGGCATTCGACGCTCAGCACTTGTTATGAGAGCCTCTTTGTCACTACCAGCAACACTAATGAATAAGCCTCATGCTGCCGGCCTGATGATTCTCCTCATTGCAAGCATTTCTCCGCATTTCTCCTCACCTTGGCTCCTCAACCCTCCCGTATTCGCGCTAAGTTTCGTAGTTTAGTAAACGACCCTCAACTACCGACTCGTGCGGGGACAGATAAAAGGGTCGTTTCATGGAGCAAAATCTCGCCTGCGCAGTGGCACAGGTCCATCTTGCGGGGTACTCACGGTGAGAGCATGGGCAGATGGAGTGACGGCCTGGGGGTTGATCTTAATGGGCTCATGATTCATGAACTTGCGTCTGTCAACCGCTGACTCGGTATTGACATCCGAGATCTTCCTCAAGTCTCCCTGTAAATTCGGGCTAACACTGACCGAAACAGAGGACTGACTCGCGCAAGTAGCAGCCGTTCACCAACGCAGATTCTCAACATCATGACGTTGATCACATCTTCGCCAGGTACGCAACATGCCCTTAGCAAGCGAGGTTTCTGATTCGCGGTACTATAAATCTCCATGATAGACGTTTATTGGATCTTCAAACAGCATTATTTATCCATCAATGAGCTTCCACTTGGCCTGTTAAGAGATGCGTCAATTTCAAGTCGACTTGTATAGGGTAAGCCAACGAGTCAGTTGGGAATGGCCTTATTTTGCGTCAGCCCATTACATCGGACGAGCAAAGACCAACAGATGATTTAAACGCCAAAGAGGAGCTTCCAGTAGAGCCGTCTTTGAGAGCAGAAGAAAAGAAGAAAACAAATCTGGATAGTAAACACTGGCCAAATGCTTTCAACCCGCAAGAATTGATCTCTCTTAACACCTGTGTGATCTTGTTAGAAGAGCGGGGGCTTCATCTTTAATATTCTGGGCCACTCTTTCAATCAGGTAGTTACCGGTATCCCTCAGGATAAACCCAAAGTGTCATCTATCGGATAACCTCCAATCAGGATGGAGATGAACAAGCTGAAGAGTATCACGCACTTCTCGTCTAAACGAATCCTCCATGCGCCGCATTAGACTCAATCGGGGTACACGTGACGGGCCTTTTGCGATGCAATAAGTCTGGCCAGATGCGGCGGGGATGCAACGGGAATGACGCCCAGAGTCCAATCGGAATCCAAGCATAGCGACATTACCATTGCCTGCCGGCCCGTTGGGGAGACAAGATGTGGCTGGTGTGGGGAGATAACCTACTGTATGGGTTGGTTGCATCTGATATGTCGGTCTTGGCTGTGGCCAAAAGTGGAAGCTCCCTACCGTTTGTATGTGAGGGACCTTTGAAGGAGAGCCAGGGCCCTTGGTCTATAGGTGGTTTGGGGGACCTTTGATTTCGGCGGTTAACTAGACGAGAGAGACGACCATTGAGCTGGGACGGCCAAGACGCAACTCCAAGGGTATCAAGGCATCTGCTGTTTCTCCCACCAAACTGGACTGGAACGTATATCGTCGGGGTTGCAACCATCGCCAAGTATCGCTCGTTTGGACACGTCCTCGATCAAAAGGACCATTCGAACATCGAAATCCAGTCAGATCTCATCCCAAAACTCCCCTTCAGGGAATGCCGAATGACTTAGGTCGGACAAACTCGTTGTTATCCTTGACTCTTCGGAACTGAAGCCGAGTGTAAGATGCGACATCGTCAAGTTCACGATAACCAAGCGACAAGGGATTGACTCTTTGTAAGCTGCAACGCCCGCTGCTATCTCTGAAATGAGTGAGATCGGCTATCGTGGAACACATCTAGACTCATGGCGAGGGCCGCGAGATGAAAATGGAACCCGATTTGCCTTTGCCACTCTCTCCTGTACGTCTTTGCCACGCAAACTCGTACGGTCTGAAAAGTGGTGGTGATGGCTGATCTGCCCGAGTATCAACTTGACTCTGTGAGACAAGACTGGGGGAGAAGGTCGTAGGCAATGGTTCCTCGGGATCGCAAGAACGGTCTTCATCTTTGGGACAGGACTGGCCGAGCGTAGGGTACCACATTGTCCAAATACATTCATTCATCTTGGTTCAATGCTCATAACAGTCCCAATCCTTGAACCATGCGACCTACCTTGGCTCGACCCCCCGCAACACAGGACATCTTGCAGCACGGCCTTCAACATGCGGCTCTCCGATCCATCAAGGTGGAAACAGCATGTTCCAGATTCATCGAGGCATCCGGCTAGCATCGTCCATTGTCGGGTCCGGGGCGGAAGGGAGCCCGTGAACATCCCGGGAGACGATCGACACATGTCAACCCTATACGGTGGGCTTGACGGCCCTCGTGAGCCACTATCTCGGGTTGTCCGCGGGCACGGAATGCTTCCATGTTGTCGTGATTCGGAGAGGGCCGAATGCACTGTTGGGTAGCCGTGAAGTATGCATGTGATTGCGTGAGAACTGGCGAGTCGTGCGTGAGTTATTGGACTTGTTGGCTCGAGTCTCAGACTTGCCTATTCAAGACGCTGATGGTGAGTGTCCCGACAAAAGAGGCTGGTGTTTGCTGTAATCCTACCACGTGAGGGCTCAAAAGTCTTGGCCTCGAAGGAAAATCAGTTTATAGTCAAGAGTCGTTGCAAAGATTCCATCCCCGCCGCCAGCCATCTGGCTCTTCTTGGGCGTTAAGGCCGGCGATGGATTGTCACGCTGCTGGGGCTAAAAGGAATCTCGTATACCTCTTAGTTAGTCGCTTAAACTTAATCAAATGGCTAAAATATGCATGTTTTTAGGGTGTGGACAGTACGCGGACAGCAGGCGGACTTGTACTGGGGAATAGGATGTTGCTCTCGTTACGGTCTTTCGGCCGGCGATACTTGAAGATGCCCCATGCTGGTGGATATTGAGACGCCGATAGGACGGGAATTGGTCTTAATTAGATATTGACCAGCAGAGTGGGAATTTCAAGCGGTAATTAGAATTTGTACCGAGAAAAGGATGAACAGACGCTCACTCTCATCCGATCAAGAGACGCCCGCAAAATCCCCCCAAACCTCGCAGCTATTTACAGCAGCCAACACGCATGCATACTGCTGCAATGCACCTATCTGGCCTCCTATCAAAGGTTCCAGGCCCAGGGGCGACGCCACAACGCCAAGGCTTGCAAAGGTTCCCCGAGTTGGGTTCGGCGCAAATGGCCTGACTTGGACAAAGACGGCATTTGTGCCGATCCAAAGTACATTGGCGAATAGAGCGCGTGCTTTTGTCATTTATTTGGCCAATTGAGTGAGCCCATTGCACGCGATAACAGCCTGCTTTTGGCTTTCTCCCTTGACCGTTGAGCGTCTGATATGTTTGTAGAATCCACTGCGATTGCGATATCAATATGCCAAGCTTCGAATGCGTTTATCTGAAGGGATCTTTTGCAGAGAGAGAGGATCTGGAGGAGTAGGTGTGCCAACCAACCACCGCAACAGCGAATATCCCAGTCTCTGGGTAAGTGGCTGAAACATTTGGATCTGTCCAACATGGTGAAGCCACGACAACAAAGCCGATCAACATCACATTTCGAGGACAGGCGCATAATCCCTAGATGATATGCACCATCCATCGGATTGATATCGATATCTCTTCCCCTCTACGGTGCCACCGTCCGGGGGTGGGGGAGCCAAAAACGCTCTGAGACGGACCCAGGCCCCCAGATCGGACACGTACAAAAGTGCGCCAGCATCGATCGCCGTCCACGCTCCCGTTCGGGAAGCTCGCAAACCCCTTTGGCGGGCCTCTGATTCGTCGCTTGTCGAGATAAGGCGCTGAAATCTATCACGGCGATGGGAACTTCTGGAGCTCGACCCAAACGTCGAACATGCAAGCCGTTGGGGGATTCCGCGCGTGGCCTGCCCTTTTCCCTTTTGTCGTGCGACGGGAATTGCAAAAAGTCCTCTCTGTTTGCTCGGCGGCTTAGTTCTGCGCAGGGGTGTGCGTGTGGCGATGGAACCTTTTGGTCGCTTGTGCTGTTCGAGTGGGTGGCATTGGCACAGCTCGACTGCATGTATGTTGGCTCTTCGCTCTCGTGGTTTCACTTAAGAAGCCCGGCCTCGCCTGCTCTCCTCGAGACGATTCTCCTCTCTTCATCGCAGAAGTATCATTCCATTCGTGGCATCCGCAACAATGGCAGACACGGTTGTTGTTGACATGAGGGCCGACCCCAACATCGCCCGGGCCGGGGCTCCCAACATCTACGACGAGAAGAATGACCACGATGTCGACCTCAAGTCTGAGTCCGAGGAGGACGAGACTGTCACCGACCTCTTCACAAGCTTCCCTCCGACAAAGGGTGTTCCCCATGAGGAGAACCCCTTGACCGTTCGTGCCGTCCTCATCGGCATCATCTTGGGTTCTCTGGTGAACGCCTCCAACGTCTACTTGGGTAAGAGCTCACTCCAATTGCCTGTCTAACATCGATCAACATGGATTGACATGTCCAAAGGCCTCAAGACAGGTTTCACGTTCCCATCCCAAATGATGGGCGCCATCTTTGGTTACGGCTTCATCATCGTCCTCTGCAAGCTCGCCCCCGGCGTGCCCTTCATCGGCCAGACCTTCGGACCCCAGGAGAACTCCATCATCCAAGCCGCCGCGACGGGTGCCGGCGGCATGTCCGGTGTTTTCGTCGCCGGTCTGCCCGCCATGTACCGACTCCAGCTGCTCTCGGACGACCCCAAGAGCGATTTCGGCCGTATCTTGACCATCACCTTTGTCTGCGCCCTCTTCGGCCTCTTCGCCGCCGTCCCGCTTCGAAAGTTCTTCATCATCAACGTCGCCAGAGAGCTCAACCTCGTGTTCCCCACGCCGACGGCCACGGCCATGACGATTCGCTCCATGCACGCTGTGGGCTCTGGCGCGACCGATGCCCTCAAGAAAATCAAGGCTTTGGGTTACTCCTTCCTTGGAGCTTTCCTGCAGATTGTCGTGAGCCAGTATGCTGATGGCATCCTCCACAACTGGCACATCTTTACCTGGTTTTACATCTGGTCGGGACACAAGACGACTGGCTTCCTCGGGCCAGAGAACTGGGGATGGTACATTCAGTTGACTCCCGCTTTCTTCGGATCCGGTATCTTGGTGGGTTTGAACGCGGCCATCTCTTGGTGGGGAGGCACAGTCTTCGCCTGGGCATTGGCCGGTCCTCTTCTCGTCCACTACGGCGAATGCATCGGATACCAATCTGGAGAGCCCGGCACCAAGTGGGCTGAGCTGTACACCTTCAACAGCATGGTCGACGCCTCTAACCCCGGCTCTACCCCGTCCCCCCGATACTGGTTCCTTTGGCCCGGTGTCATGGTCCTCCTCGTCTACAGCCTTGTCGAGTTCTTCCTCCACATCAAGGTCATCTGGAGCGGCACCAAGTACGCCTTCCGAGAGGGGTCTCGCGCCATCAACAACATGCTCCAGACCCATGGCCACAGCAACTCGTTCCTCGAGAAGCAAGCTGCCAAGGCCGACCAGGACGGCTTTGTCGAGGACTTTGCCCCCGATGACCAGCAGGTGCCCATGTGGGTTTGGATGACCGGAAGCGTCGTCTTCCTCGTCGTTGCCTGTATCGTTGCCGAGCTGCAGTTCCACATGAACGCCGGTCTTGCCATCCTGGCCTGTCTCCTCGGTCTCGTCTTTGCCTTCCTCAGTATCTATGGCGGCGCCGTCACTGACTGCACCCCTCTCACTGCGTCTGCCAAGGCCTCCCAGCTGGTCTTTGGTGGCATCACAAAGGGCCACTACGAGGTGAAGCCTGCGCAGCGAATCAACTTGATCGCCGGAAACATTGCCTCTGGAACCGCCGACGTGGCCACCTCCCTTGTCAGCGATTTCCGAGTCGGCTTCTTGCTCAAGACGCCCCCCAAGGCTCAGTTCTACGCTCAGGCCCTCGGTACTGTTGTCTCGGTCTTCTTGGCTCCTGGCATCTTCGTGCTCTTCATGGCGGCGTATCCCTGCGTGTGGAAGCCTAACGATGACCCGACGGCTACTTGCCAGTTTTCCGCCCCGTCGGTCGCTGCATGGAAGGCCGTTGCCGAGGCTGTTACTCTGCCTACCATCAACATCCCCCGCAGCTCGGGCATCTTTTCCATCTGCATGGGTGTCTTCTGTGCGTTCCAGGCCGTCTTCAAGACATACTACCTAGTCGGCGAGCGAGAGAAGTACAGAGATTGGCTGCCCAACTGGATGAGTATTGGTGTTGCCTGGGTCTTGGGAGCCGACAGCGGTTACGCTAACGCTATCCTGTTTGGATCTATCACTGCTTGGTGGTGGCGTAAGTGGTATGCCGGTCACTTTGAGATGTACGGTTTCGCCGTGGCTGCTGGCCTGATTGCTGGAGAGGGCTTGGCGGGTGTTGTGAATGCGGCACTTACACTGGGCAAGGTGGACGGTTCTGTGTATGGCAGCACAATTGCCCTTCCCGGTAATTAATAAGGGGACCCATGGTTGCCGATGGTTGATGCTGGTAGTTGACTGTAGTAAATCTACGATTTGATGATGTATAATTTGATCGTCGGATTCGTTTCCCGTGCTGCCCGAGAGATGTCTAATTATGCTTGGAACACTTATTCATATTGATCCCCGAGCGACAGCCGCCACCGTTTGCTCGGATGTATTATTCGTATGCCCGAAACCCCGTATATTTATCCCGACTGTTAATCAATTATTCCTTTCATTCGAGCCAGATCAAGCAAGAGCAGCGGATTGTCAGAGTTCAAGACAAGCCATAGGCGGTAAGCCAAGCAGAAAGAATAGCGCCCACAAGCCTTGATTGTCTCGGATGTCTCTCGAGGAACCACCTCTAAGAAGATGGCACCGGAGTCGGACATAGAGACCAGCTGCATTCGAGCTTCTGCAGAGGTTTCTATGTTCTTTCGTTTATGCTAGGACTGGGAGGAATGCATTTCGTATACAAGGAGTCGATACCATTAAGATACACCGTGATTATAACTATTGCAACACCCTCGAAGGGTCGCATCGTGCTTTACAAGTACTGGCCTGGTACATTATTATCCATTTGTAGCTCAATGTTCTCCGAGTGAGGCACTCACTCATAGTTCAACTCTTTCCTGAATTCTATAAGTTCAGAAATGAATTCCGGGTACAGGCTTCTCGACCTCACCATTTCTTCAAGAACCATGATCGTCTCTCCAAGCTTTGACTTGAGTGATTCCGGTACCTCTTCGTGGCCTTTAAGCAACCTTCGCAGGTTCTTATAGCCCTTTTTACAATTGGTAATCATTAAATAAGCGGTGCCGTCGTACGTCATGGACATTCCCGCTTTTTCCAACAATTCTTTGGTCTGCATGCAGTTCGTGGCGAACTCTTGTATGACTGTAGAGGCTGGTTCGTCCAAGTCAAGAGATGGCCTTTTGACCGTCTCCTCCTCCTTCTCCTCGCCCTTCAATTCGCCCATTAGAAACCCTTCAACCCACTGAAGGATGCTTTTTGAAAGCCCCAGGCTACTCAGTGAGATTCCCAGCCCGTGACAGACTTCAATGCATTGAAGCACATGGGGTCTCACTTGGGAATGCCGATGCGCTCCCCTGTCTTCCAACTTTTGGAAGAGTTGCAAAACCTGCTTGGCGAGGTTCCTTCTTGTCTGCTCATTGATGTGAAGCAAGATGTACTGTAATATGAGTGGATGGATGTCGAGGGCTTTGGCGGCGCTGAAAGAGTCGCTCTGGACATAAAACGAGACACCACGCAATTTCGAGAGCCAGTCCGAGACGACCGCGTAGCCAGACTTGAGCACCGCGACATCAGGAAACTCTTCTGCGCAGTCTCGTAACCAACGCTTGTCCAGCTTGAGAACGTCATCGATGCAATCGTGGTCAAGACGCAGGTACGGAAGCACCTGGATCAGCTTGAGCGCGTTGCCCGGATTCTCCTGCAGCTGGAGACGCTCAAGCGACGTATTAAAAGCGTCCCAGAGCGAGCGGCCTTCGAAGCTGAAATCGAGAAACAATTTCCGCTCTTCAGGATCTTGGCTCTCGAATAGGTTGACAAACTCCGCACCGGGATTTTGGTAGGTTGACAGGCGGTCCATAATGAATGGAATGGCGTTTCGGGCTGCGAGAGGATGACCTTTGATTTTGTGGGCAATGGAATCGAGTTCTCTCGAAGAAAGCCTCTTTACCGATACCCAAGGAAGACTTTTGAGTGTGTCTTGGAGGATTCCTATTGTATCATCGTTGTCCAAGGGAGAGAGTCGGAATTCTTGAAAGGCTCGATCCGTCCGTATCAAGTTGGAGTCTCGAGTGGAAATGACAATATGCTGGGCCGGGTATTTCAGAATGAGTTGAATATTGGAGTAGCCGAATGTTTCAATATCGTCAACGATAAACAACGACTCTTTGTTAGACGCATCTCCTAGCCACGTAATGAATACCTGGACGCGCTCGGAGACAGAAGTGTTTCTCCACCGTTCTTGATTCACCGCCGGGTTATCAATCATGTCAAAGCCAATTCTTGTAGAAAGCTCGGCAAGCACACTCTCGAGTGTCTTTGAGTCATCTGCTGCCAAAAAGAAGACATTCCTGCGGCCTCTTTGTGCAGCCGCAAATTGTAGGAGCAGCTCTGTTTTCTTTGGGAAAAGGTTAGTCAGCAAGATCACAGTGACTGAGTTTAGTGAGAGTACCCTATGCCAGCAATACCCTTGATTATAGTGAATTTCGGGCGTTTCGGCTCGGTGGCTAATGCTGACTCGAATGTATTCAGCTCTTGTGAACGCCCAAAGAAGGGTCTTGTAGACGTGAGCTGATGCTGGATCTCGTTGAGTTGGCTCCCTTCCCACCAAAAGTTGCCATCGGGCGGATACGCATGAGCGACGAAGCGTGGGTGGCCAAACATCTGGAGAGTTAATCAGGACTGGGCTTTTGAATCTGGCTTATTATGGATTCATACGCGACGCTCTACCCGGTGATGCTGTACCCCGTTGGTCGTCACTTCCCTGAATACTCCATACAACCCCGTGTTTATCGTTACAAAAGGCCCTAGGTTTGAGTTGAATTTGCAAATAGAACTATGATCGGCACCCATGATCATAGGTGCTGTGTTCTCGTCGAGGGAGGCAGCGCCAGTACTTCAGAAGATCATTGATAGTCCCGATGCGTCCGCGACATTACGCATGATGAGCGCACTCCGCCTGGCAAAGTCGCGACGCAGGATGCACGAGGAAGCAACAAAGGCTTTCGAACCTAGCAGCCCCCTGTGGACGGGGGTCACCCTGCTCAACCATGTACCGAGTACCCTTAAAATGGAGTACATTGAAGAGACGGCTTGCAATCTGTTAGTGGTATCTCAGACGGCGTCAGACGGCCCCAGGAAGACGGCCGAGCTTATACAAGCCGTCAACTCTCTCTGCAATGATGCAAGCTCACTTATTGACAGTCCTCCCTGGACGTGGTATATGGAGATTCAACAGGAATATTTGAAACGAATGGGCAGCAAGATGGAACCAACCAAAGCCCAGGCAAAACAAAAGCATGAACTCCGAGAAGAACACGAGCCAGCTGGCGGTATGGAGATCCTCACTCCCTCTCACGCGGCTGCTCGCCTTCCTCTTCGAGGATATGATGACATTTCCGATCGTAAAGGTCCCTGGGCACAAAAGTCAATTTTGTCATTTGGTATGAATCTTAAACCTCTTAACGCACCCCTCGCTTGGCACTCATTCCTCCGTTGTAGATGGTGGAGGGGTTTGCGCTTTCTCTAGTCTCTTGATCCTGAAGAGCATCATGATCCGAATCCGGGAGGTTGAAATGGGCCACCCTGGCGGTCCGGTCTTGACGAGTGGTTCATATCCGTGGGACGGCTGCGATAATACAACATTATCCAAAGAAACGGCTTCATCAGACCGGGTTGATGATTTCCTACCCTGCCATTACTTTGACTATATGGCTGGAACATCAACTGGAGGGTAGGTAATGGATGTCTCAAGTTTTCACAGAAGCTGACTCTATTCGAAGCCTGAACAGCATCATGTTAGGAAGGTTGCGCATGACGGTGGACCAGGCTCTCGATGGGTTCATGGATTTCTGCCAAGAGGTCTTTGGACAGCCCAGATTGGTCCGCGAAACGACACCCTGCTTCTTCCCGCGAGCCAAGTACTCACCCGACAAAGTCCGTGAGGCATTCAGCAAAATCATCAGCAGCAGTCTCCTAAGGATAGGAGAAGAAGCTCAGCTAGGGCAAGATTTCATCAACAAGAAGCCCTTCCCGTACCGAGAGGATCGTACTAGAACGTAAGTCGACCCCCTTACCTCTGTCGCCTGCAAGTTCTGGCCTTTGATAACTAGCAAGCATTATGAAGCATGGTTATTTCTACGCGCATTATCAGTGGAGTTATTCTTGAACCATACATTTGGAGAAGCTATACTAATCTGGCGGCTGACAACACCCTTTCCGCTCATGGGACTCCAATTTGGCAGGTCGCTCGTGCAACGTGTGCCGCTCCAGGCCATTTCGAGTCCATTCAAATTTTCGGCAGGGAGTTTTTAGACGGAGGACTCGTGGCGACCAACCCCTCGCTTCTGGCTATTCGAGAATTTCGGAGCCTTCACAACATGACCCCCGCCCTTTTTGTGAGCCTTGGAACTGGACTCAGAGTAGAATCGGGCGCCGATGCAGACTCATCCACGCCAGTTTCAATGGACAAATACGGAACCCGGAAAATACTGAAGAAGTCCGCTGAGACGATCGGACCTATTGAATTCCGCCAAGTATCAACAGAAGGACAGATGGGAACCGATGGGTGGAGAGAGTACACGAGAGGTATTCAACTAGACCGGGCGTACAGACTCAATGCTGAGGGAGACCTCAGCGAAATCCCCTTTGGCGATTGGCGTCCGGCAGGCACGGGCGAGATCACACTTGGAGGGATCAGACAAACCACTGATGCATATCTCCGCAGGAGTGATGTGAGAGAAATGATTGATTCCATCGCCAAAGAGGCCGTCCGGATTCGACGTGCTCGAGCAGACACAGAACGATGGGAGGCCTTTGCAGGCAATGTATTCTAAACTTGTCCACGATGCGCACCGACAGATCTCTATGGACTTCGCGCAGGTCTTCGAGCCCATCTCGAAGACAGTCCTAAACATAGGAACTTGGCCACCGAAGAAGTTGACGCAGTTCTCAACGAGGGACGGGTTTACATACGCGAGACTCTTTGGCAGATGAAGGTGGCAATTTCGGTTAGAAATGGACTTCTGGATAAATAAATTTTCTTGTTCACAACTAGCATTCTCAAGTACCCATCTCTTCAGAAGTGATCCTCCCTGCAGAAATGACGCAGTGAAGGGTTCCCAAGCTGCACCTTGGTCCTTTTGCTAAGGCCGACATCAAATGGGATTCTGAGGAAGCGCTATTAGATCGAATCCCCCGTTTGCCGTTACCAAAGAGGGGCACCGGGCTGCTGTTTCTGGTACGTGACCGTTGCTGCGCTTTGATGGTCCAGTTTCTCTTCGGACAAGGATAAGTGTCTTCTCAAAGGAGACTCGCTGGCATCAATGTGTTCGTCTTACTTCCAGAGCTTACCCTTATAGGTACTGAGTAACTCAATATATCTATTATATAAGCTGTCCGCTCTATCAAGGGTAAGTTGCTGGCACAAAGGCACTCAATATATCAAAAAAGGAATGTGCGCAGACGGAGTAATTTTGCTCAGTCTTGCGAGTTGGTGCCATACGGCACTTGTCCCCCATGGGGTATGATCGGCGCCATCTATCTAGATGCGCTGCTATTATTGGACAACATGAAGCACGAAAGGCCCAGCTAGGATCACGACATTCACCACGGCTCACTCTCTAATCTTCTTTTCCGCGGCATATCGGCCCAAGTAAGTAGTGTTGCCTTTGTAGTGATGTCATGATACTCCTTACAAGCTCCAAACCATGAAGACGGTTCTAAAGTTGGTGAGATGTCGATGTTACATCAATGTGCCGGCTCAGGACAAGGGATGCATTACGCAATATGTGATGTGAGAAAGAGAGCAGTACATATTAGAATACAGGTTCCCGGCCTGGGAAATTCCTCTCACTCGTGCAACAGCTGTTCTCCTGCGAGATTAAGAACCGCCAACATCGCAATGACAACTTCAAAGGTGGTTGAGGATGCCCCAAATCTCAGTGACGGATCGGCTACCGCCGTGTCAGATACTGAGATCAACGAGAAACGGCTTTTGAGGAAAATTGACGCCAAATTACTTCCAGCCGTCGGAATTCTGTATCTCTTGTCCTTTCTCGATCGCAGCAATGGTAACAACGGCCTCCATCGACGTCGAGACAATGACGAGCACTCTAACACCAATGATAGTTGGCAATGCACGAATCGAAGGAATGGTCGATGACCTCAACATGAGTATGGAAACCTGAATCAATAATGAATAGGAGAACTAATCATCGTTTGCGTGTGCAGCTGGAAACCAGTACCTGACTGGCCTGACGCTGTATTTCATCGGATACGTACTTTTCGAGGTTCGAAGACGACAAAGCATTTCCAACTATACCCCATTACATGCTGACAAGTGCCCCCTAGATTCCATGCAACATCATCCTCAAGCGCACAACGCCGCGGCTCTGGCTTCCGACTCTCACCATTGCCTGGGGCATTGTCGCGACCCTTCTTGGTGTGGTCCAAAACCTCACTGGATTCTTGATTGCTCGCTTCTTCCTCGGTGTCACGGAAAGTGGCCTGTTTCCCGGCGTTGTCTTTTACTTTTCCATGTGGTACAAGCGACGCGAGCGACAGTATCGCATCTCTCTGTTCTTCAGCGCCGCTTCTCTCGCCGGTGCCTTTGGGGGGATACTTGCTTATGTAGGCCAAAGAGATTGCGAGGATGATCTTACAGTCGATGCTAACGCGTATTGGACAGGGCATTGGAAAAATGGCCGGCGTCGTGTGGGATAACGGTTGGAGATGGATCTTCATTTTGGTAAGGTGACCTGTTGTGGTAATCGTGATACTCGCTAACCAAGCGACAGGAAGGAATTGCAACGGTCCTCGTGGCCTTTGCTGCTTACTGGTTCATCGAGAACTACCCTGCCACTTCGCGGTTCCTGACAGACGCAGAACGACAACTCATCCAGTCCAGACTCGCAGCCGACAGCGACTCGACCCATGACGAGAAGTTCAGTTGGCATGCCGTTGCTGAAGCGCTGCGGGACCCGAACTGCTGGCTGTATGGACTTGGCTTTCATACCATGAGCCTCCCGCTTTACACGCTCTCTCTATTTCTGGTAGGTCGCAGACGTGAAAGTGAACTGTTAGAGTACTGTGTAATAACATGTCCGCAGCCAACAATCATCAAGGACCTCGGATACAAGGCCGCCATCGCCCAGCTTCTGACTATTCCTCCCTACGCCGTTGCGTTCCTGACAACGCTCAGCGTCGCCGTCGCCTCTGAAAGACTAGGAAAGCGAGCTGTATTCATCGCGGGCTCATCCGCCGTCGCCGTGATTGGGTACATCCTCTTGTTAGCAAACACTGATCCCACAGGTCGTCCGGGTCTCTCGTACGCAGGCACCTTCTTCGCTGCGGCGGGCATCTACCCAGCCACAGCCCTCGTTCTGTCATGGCCGGCCATCAACGTGTCGGGGCAGACGAAGCGGGCCATTGCCAACGCGATGCAAATCAGCATTGGCAACCTTGGTGCCGTTATGGGCACGCAGCTCTACCGCGCCAACGACGGGCCGAGATTTGTGGTTGGCCATTCCATGGCTTTGGCGTACTTGGTGGCCAACATTGTCGTCGTGTCCGTCCTGGCGTGGAGGCTGAAGGGGGAGAATGCGAGGAGGGCTGAGATAAGCTCCGAGATTCGCGATGTTGGTGAGGTCAAGGATTGGAAAGGAGATGCGGATCCTAGGTGGAGGTTCGAGTTTTAAGGTGAAGAGGAATCTGAAAACCGAATGAGGAGGATAGTAGTCCTGGTGGATGTGTCGCTAATCTTCCTCGGAACCTTTGCCACATCATTCGTCTCGATTATGTATTTTCTTCAAGGTGCCAATGTTCCAAAACAAAGCATTTTGAAGCATAGTGACAAGCGAACGCCGAATATTCCAACTGATGCTGAGACTGAGGTCATCTAAGCGAGCAAACTCAAGCTGGACGCTGCTGCGGCAGCAAAGGCTCTGATAGCAGGGCTCAAGGATATTATCACAGTAGAACAAGAGATCACAAGATGTTATACTTGTGTGGGAAAAGCCTTGTAATCGTTGCTCGGCGTGCGGTTCCCTACGAGAACTATACCTTCCAGCCCATCCGCGCTCCAACTTGGGCCTTTTTGTCCTCCTGTGTCGGAGAAGCCCATCTTGCTCTCTCAAGGGCAACCATGAGGAGTGCTTATGGCCATGTACGCTTTGCTTTCGTAGGCCGATATGACCTGACATTTACACGCAGAGTCACAAAACATATGTACAACATTGACTTGATAGTAGGAGGGGAAGGGACCAGTATTAAACTACAGGCAATATTGAACGAAAAGAGCCAAAGGTAAAGAGCTTGGGCCTGCGAGGGAAAAGATGCGACTTAAATATCCCCTTCTCCATTGTTTACGGCTCCTGGGGGTACACGCCGGTGCATTTAATGTCGTCGAGGGCGAGGTGGTTGTAGCCGTCTACCCTCGGATCCCCCGGGCTTTCTGCGACAATGTAGATGGTGGTCTCTCCGCTTTCCGGCACGGTAAAATGGAATCCCCAATCCTGCCAGTATCCCGCATCATTATCGTTTTGTGGGTAGCGAACGCTGAGGGCATAGGGATCGTCATCCTGGAAGGTCCAGACGTAATTGACAAAGGTTGTAGGCTCTCCAGTGTCCGGGTCCGTCCCGCTATACAAGACGCGCTTGTCCCACTTGAAGTTGTAGGTGCAAGTGATGACTGCGCCGGGGCAGCTCTTGATCGTTTGATAGAGCTCGAATACCTCCGAGTACGGTTCATCCCCGGAGACGTCAAGGGCCCAGTCAGGGGTCTCCATGCGATACAAGCTTTCGCCGTTGTAGCCACCTCGTTTGATGATCGGGCGGACTGCTTCATCACCATCGTAAATCCACGGAGCAAGGCAGCCGTATTCGAAACCGCCGTTGTCAAAGGGGTCGACAATGGGGATGTTGGGACCGCAGATGGGATCAGGTCGAGGCGGAGGCGTGAAGAGGGAGCAATAGTCGGTTGGAGTTGGAGTCTGGGATGGGGTCTGGGATGGAGTCTGGGATGGAGTCTCGGATGGAGTTGTGGATGGAGTGGTTGCACTTGGGGTGGTCGCACCTGGGGTGGTTGCACTTGGAGTGGTTCCGCTTGGAGTGCTTGCAGATGGAGTGCTTGCAGATGGAGTGCTTGCAGATGGAGTGCTTGCGGATGGAGTAGTTGCAGAAGAAGTTGTTGCAGAAGGAGTGCTGGCAGAAGGAGTGCTGGCAGTTGGAGTGGTCGCCTCGGTCGAGGAAGTCGGCGTCCCGGTAGGTGTTGTACTCGACGACAGAGAGAGCGACGACGAAGGGCGACATGGTCCCGCAACCGCGAGCGAAACCAGGGCCGACGTCAGGAGAAACGAGCGGACGAGACGGCGAGCCATCTTCAAAATGTGAGCGTACTGCTTCGTACACAACGAACAAGCTTCAACACAGGTCGAAGTCGAGGGGTAGAGTGGGCAAGGGGATGTCACCCTTTTCATGTCAAGCGGCGGTTAAAGAGGTTCCTGATTTTAGACCATTTCGCTAAAGTAGTTTGCATCATCGCCAGCCAACCGGCGTGATTCCTCAATTCGTCAACGGTGTTGGCCAGTTCGGAAGTCGGATGACTGTGGAAATGGTTTGGGGCGTGGCGTTCGATAGCAAGATCCTTAAAGCGATAGTCTAGCATGTGTTGGCTCTAGCATAACCACCTTAACCGCACTGGCAGGGATCTACAGGGGTAAACCAACGTGCTGGGCTGGACTGTACTATTAGTCGGGCTGACAATTGAACGGAAATTTCCAGCTGGCTCGTATTGAAACGAGCTAAGGACAAACTATTGATTTGCTTGCTTAAATCCGTCCTCCAACGCAGAAAGTTCTCCGGACTTTACCATATCGGCAATAGAGCGGATTGTGACGAGCAAACAAACTCATGTTCTTGGGGCCGTCAATCCTTTTCCTAATCTACTGGGAACTTGGCATCTTGAACTTCCTGGGAAAATGACTGTAAGGCTTGCACGCTCATATCGCCAACGTTCGCATAGCGCTTATGCCATCTGCAGCAGCCCCCGTTAGTTTGAGACTTCCAACAAAAGGAACTTGTGCTGGCTTTCTTACTCTGGAAGCAGTGACGTTTGAAACCCCAGGATCTCGGTCTGTAAGGCAAGTTGGCCGGAGCAGTTGGGGCCGGATCTATTGAACGCATCAACACAAAGGATCAAGCCATGGCCGATTTGTGACGCGCATTGTGACGAGTAGGACAGGATAAACATACCCAATGCCAATGGTCGGGATTCTCAGAGCGTTTATGATTTTTGCAGCCGTTTGAGAGGCCACGCCTTCCACAACCACGGCCACGGCACCAGCTTCTTAAACACTGTTAGCATCAGCGAGAATTCTGGCGACAGCATCGTTACTGTCATCTCCCTGATTCGATGCATCCAAGTCTCTTTGTAATGTTAGTCCAATGTGTCTAATCACGGGGATGCCGATCCGGGATATAGCTTGAATGGTTGGGCTCATCTCAGAGCCACCCTCCAGCTTGACTCCATGAGCTCCCCCTTCCTTGACGAGTCTGATGGCCGAGTCGATAGCTGTGACATTGTCAGCTCCAATCAGATCACGTGCGGCAACGGGGAAGTTCACCATGTTCAGTAGACTTTTCGTAGGAACCAAGAGGCAGATCGGCTAGAACAAAGCCCGTCTTGACAGCCTGAGTCACGGCTCGCGTGTGGTGTACCATTTCATTCAAGGTAACGGCTTTTGTATCTTTATACCCCAAAAATGTAATGCCCAGACTATCTCCCACCAGCACCAGATCGATCCCGGCCGTTTCGGCGACTAGGCCGCTGGGGAAATCCCAGGCCGTGACACCGACGATCTTGCGCTTCGCCGCAACTGCGCGTAGTCTAGCCAAAGCTGTGGCCATGTTTGCAACTGATGAAATGCGATGGCCGAAGATAAGAAAGTCATAATCGATTGGATTGCAGATCTGATGACGGCTGGATATTAAATAACTTGCACCTGATTTCCGTTTGTTAAGATGCAGCGTTAGTAACTTCTTGTTAGTCAGGGGCTCTCCCCGCATCTGGCAGCCAGGAACCACAACATTGACATAATGTAGTGCAACGTCATGGAATTCCAGATGGCGAAGATGATAATGGCGGAGGACGAAGCATCACGTGCATAGTTTATAGGTTCAGTAGAAGGTAGATGACGAAAAATATCGTCAACGACCAGTTGCTTAAACATCAGGTATTGAACGGAAGTGTGAATATGACCTCATGCGCCTACTCCCCTTAACTTATCAACCCAGGAAATGCCGCATCGAGGTAACTTTATTTCGGAAGCTTGGCGAGTGTAAGAATAGAACCCATGAATCTACAATGTCTCAAGATAGGAACAAGCAGATTAATATTACCAGGAACCGAAGCAACCCTAAATTGTTTTGCGTCCTTCATGGGGTAGTATAATTCTTCCGGTCACCCAGCATCCAGAAAACACCTGCGTAAATAAACATGAATGCGATGACGGCCGAGACATAATTCATGGTTGTCGGTGTAGTCGGATTAGTGACGGGCAAACAATATAAGGCAAGGGTGGCCAGAACCCATAACAGCGTCACAATGTTGGCCAAAAATCCTAGCCTGGGGAGCCAGAAAGGACCATGCTCGAGCCGTCCCCTCCCATAATAGAGCAGCGATACTATGCAGATGGCATCGGACAGATACTGAAGTAGGATGCCTCCGCTGACAAAAGATTGAAATGTCAGAGAAGAGCCAAGGTAGACGCAGCCCAAGGCAGCAATTCATGCACAGGACCAAATGTGAGCCAGCAATGGGACCGACATTGGGGCTAGCGCAATTCGTGAAAGGTAACGGCTACCAGGCCATCCGTGATCGCGAGCGAAAGACTATGCTATGCGAGATTGCCATGTGTGAATGCTATAGACGGCTCCCACAAACACAATGAGCACCATAGTCTGCAGCACACATGCCACTGCTTTGCTCCCGGTTGACTCAAAGAATACTGGAGGGAGGGGACACCAGTAGCCGTCTGGATGACCGAGTCGAAGTCGTTGAGACAGAACATGACTCCTGTCATGAAAGGGAGCCTGATACCGATGCCAATAGTAACCGTTGACATCAAGACCTTGGTCAACGTCTTTTCTGGAGAGAGCACTTCCTCAGCCATGTGAGTGACAGCATCGAGACAGGTGAATCCCTAGTTAGGACCGGCGAGGCAGATATGAAAACTGCACCATCAGGCCAGCCGGTAACATTGTCAATGTCGACAAACACGGCCTTTGCGCTGCTATTAGTCTGAGTCGTGGCGAGGAGAGTGATGACGATGATTACAGTCGTGACAATGGAAATCCAAACATTGGCGATGTTGATCTTGGGCAAAAGACGTTCAAAGAGATTGAGAAAGGAAATGGCAATGTTGGTGATCTGGTAGCCGGCAAAGACCATCAATGGTTTGATAACAAAGCTGGGGTTGACGAGAACCGCCATGCCCAGCACGAACTGCGGGATGGCCAGAGTTCCCGAAGCTGCTGTAACGACATCGCCGCTCCATCTGAGGAAACCAACAAGATATGGCAACTATCGTTTGACTTTGCTCGGTGCGAGTCGAGAAGTCCAATAATATTGCCCACCAGGATGTGGCATGACGGAAGACAGCTCAGCCAGCGATGTAGCGACACAGAGCCATGACGAAGACGATGAGTAGACCCCAGATAAAGACGACACGACCTCCACCGCCAAGAGACGCGGCGAGGGATCCAATACATGTGATTGCGGTGTTGCTGATGGCATAGCCCATGCCAATGAGACTCAAAAGGCCAAAGGGCTTGATAGATTCGACCGAGATGCTCACGGCCTGGTCGCTGTGTTGGAAGCCATTTTCGGTGGCCGAGCTCGACTCGGGTTTGTTCGGTGAGCTTGTCATAACTATAGAAGAAGAGAGAGGGCAATTCGATCCGCTTAAGCTGACGAAAATGGACAGTGACTTTTGGCTTTGAAGGGCGAACTTGCGACTCATGCTGTGGAGGACACAGTCTTAATATTTGTGCCGCTAAATACCAACTGCCAGGATGAACCACGATTCGATACCCCATTCATCTAATAATCAGTTCTTAGTGATTTCACGCTACCTTATCTGTCGCCTCCTCCTCACGGAAAACACGGCATCCTATTGCGGGGGTAAAGTTACACTGAACAGAAGATCTGGATGGAATCCTCGGGTTTCAAGTGATTGGGAGGGATAACTAAGACGTCTAGCACGTCGTTTTACTCATTTGGCACTGACTAACACTCTATAACAATTCGACTACCATTAGACCCAAGAAACTAGTATTAGGTCCAGCTCAATGGCGAATGTCGGTTTAAGGAAGTGAGAAGCTGGACTATGGGAAAGGTTCTACATCAGAATCTGCTTACGGCCAACATATTTCATCAGTGGTGACGTTTTCGCCAACGAGTTTTTTTTCCTTTTCGCAGGAATCTATTATTATCTAACAAGTACCAAATTTTAACGAGATCCCAACTCGCCTGATCTAAATGCTTCTTCCGTTCTCGACGTTGCAAACCGAGTCTATCATGCACAACTTCAGTATCCAACCAGGAGCGGCCGGCAAGATTTCCGTCATCAATGCTTCATTTCTCCTAAACATTCCGGCCAAGCCATATGTCGCCCTGCTTGTGCCAGGCCACGATCAACTGAACGTACCCTTCTTCGGCTTCTTAGCCGAGAATTCGGAACCGCGCAAGGTGCTGTTTGACCTGGGCACCCGCAAAGACTGGCATCGGCTTCCGTCTGCCGCTTTGAAGGGAATTCAAGCTGATGGAATCAAGATTGAGGTTGAAGAAGACATAGTTGATACACTGGAGCGCGAAGGCCTGGCTGCCGAAGACATCGAGGCCGCTATTCTGAGGTACACAGACGTGCAACCGAATTCCTGCTATCTAGGCTGATCACTCCTCAGCCATCACCACTGGGACCATGTCGGAGATCTTGGCCGCTTTCCCGACTCAACTCTTGTGGTGGTCGGGCCAGGCTTTGTCAATACCTGGCTCCCAGCCCGCTCCGATAGCTCGAGTGCTTCGCTGTCTGTTGAGGACTTTAGGTAAGTCAACATGAATTGAAAGACGCAGCGAGGCTATGTTGCTAACGACCAGTTAAAGGGGCAAAGAGGTGCGAGAATTGACTTCTCTGATAGTTGCGTTCAAGTTGGCCCATTCAAAGGCCACGATTATTTCGGCGACGGCTCCCTCTACCTCATCGATGCTCCTGGGCACAGCCTAGGACACATGGCCGCCCTCGTACGGACAACAAGCGATAGCGACACATTCGTTCTTCTGGGCGCTGACTCGTGTCATCACAACGGCCAACTTCGCCCTTCGGAATTCCGACCTCTGCCTCGAGTCATCAAGCACCACCCGCTCCACCCGCATCGGTCGAGTGCTTGCTCATCCTCGTGCGTCAAGGAATATCTCCATCGCATCGGATGCACCACCAAGACACCTTTCTGCAGCATACCGAATGATGCACAGTATGCAGAGTACACGCATGACCGGCGTGAGGCCGAAAACACCATCGAGAGAATGCAGTAAATGGACGGCTTTGACAATGTTTTCGTCATCATGGTCCACGATGATTCTTTCCTGTCGTTCTGGACTTTTTCCCCTCCACGATTAATGACTGGAAACACCGAGGGTGGTCTGAGAAGACAAGTGGGCGTTTTGGAAAGACTTCCCCTCTATACTTGGGGATAAAGCGACTGGGACGTCGGTAAAATGGTGAAAGATGTGAAGTCGGGAATCTATCAAGTTCAAGGTCTAGCTTTGAGAATACAGAAACATGAATAAGTAATCTGGATTGGTATCGAGTTGCTGCTCAGTGCGTAGTGTACACACATTCGGCCGAGACGCTTTAATTTGCAGTGTGATTTCCCCTCTAGTGCTCTTGAGAAGTGCACATCACAGATTTCTTTTAATTGGCAGTGAAGTCCTCGCATAAACTACCTATTGCTTGCCTTCAATCACAAATGGCCACTAGCAGATGGCCGCTTACTCGCGGCGCACTCAATCTCGACATCGGTCCCCAAGGGAAGTTCGGCGACTCCCACACATGTTCTTGCCTATAGCGACGACGATCAGAGTCTGGGATTCTATCTGCTTCGGTCTGGGGAGTACTTCCGGGCTTCAATCCTGGAAAAAAAGGCAACGTAGACCTCGTTTACTTCGGCAAAGTCTTTTATGTTGGTGAGGTAAATGTTGGCCTTGACAATGCGATCCAGACTTGAGCCTGCTGCATTAAGCACGGCACTCAAATTGAGCATGATTCGCTTCTAAACATCGATGATCAGATGAGCGTTCGAAAGCTAGCAACGAGGGTGTGATCACAGACCGTTCTGTCACCAACAGATCCTCCAATCATGGCACCCGTTTTGGGGTCAATCGCGACCTGTCCAGAACAAAATACCGGATTGCCAATGGCGAGGGCCTGAGATAAGAAGGGCGGCGGGTTAGGCGCGTCGGGAGAGAAAACTGCTTTGGCTGACATTGTGATGAGGGAAAATACAAAGAATTGATAAGAAAAGGAGGGGAAGGAAACCTCCAAACTTCAAAGACGCCCTATTTATGCCTCCAATTTCTTCTTCCCGCCCACCCCAGCCGTAGGGAATATTTCTGATGTTGCTGGTGGACTCTGTTTTAGTCAATACCCCTCGGCCACTTTGATGCCGTCAACAACCGGGCACGTAAGCATTGGTTAGTCATTGACGGGTCTTCTCGCACTCAGCTAATCGGCCGAGACACCATTTGCCGTGCGGGGCCTAGATATTCATCATCTCAAGATCGGACGTCGCCGCAGGAAACGGGTCCGGTGGCACGATCTCCAAGATAGCTTCGAGTGTAAACTCGCCAGAACTCTTGCGATAGTGAAGAGAGTGCTCAAGCTTCCCAAGGCCGACCGAGTCCAGCGCATTTCTCAACGTCCAACGCCCCAGACGTGACAATGGCCTCCAAAACCGAGCAAAGATTGATACTCAATCTTGACGACGTCAAGGCGGCAGCGGCGGAAAAGCTCCCTACCACTGCCAGAGGTGAGGTTGGGTACTCCCCGACAAGTCAGTGTGATTACTGACCGCTCCGCCAGAGTTTTATGATGCTGGCTCTTCCGGCCAAGTCACGGTAACGGAGAACACAACAGCCTACTCCAAGTATCGACTTCGGCCCCGAGTTCTCGTCGATGTGTCCAAAGCGGATACTTCAACGACATTGTTCGGCCAAAGGATCCCATTTCCTCTATGCGTCTCGCCCGCCGGGATCCAGGCCATGGCACACCCCGACGGCGAGCTCGCGACGAGTCGGGCATGCGCCAAGCGCGGAGTTCACATGGGTGTCTCGTCCTTCTCTAACTACTCTGTCGAGGATGTCCGGGCCGCTGGGCTTGAAGTTGGGCCTCTGCACCACGTAATGCAGCTGTACACGATGCAGGATCGCTCAGCCCAGCTGCGAATCATTCGACGTGCCGAGAAAGCTGGCTGTGCCGCCCTCTTCTTGACGGCTGACAGCCCTGTGCTCGGCGTGCGGTACAACGAGAGCAGAAACGACTTTAGGACCCCGGAGGGTTTGGCGCTGCCTATGCTCGAGAAGACTTCCGAGGCCATACGCGCGCAGACCCACGACGGCGGGTTTACTTCGTTCAACTCTGACTCGCACTCTTGGGAGCGGGAGATCCCTTGGCTTCGAAGCGTTACCAAGCTACAGATCTGGATCAAGGGCGTCTTGACCGCAGAGGATGTGCATCTTGCAATCCAGTACGGCTGCGACGGCGTCATTGTTAGTAACCACGGAGGTAGGCAGCTCGACCAGACGCCAGCCACCATCGATGCGCTGCCGGAATGTATCAAGGCCGCCGCTGGTAAGATTGACATCCACATTGATGGCGGAATTCGAAGCGGAACAGATATTTTCAAGGCGCTGGCTCTTGGGGCCAAATGCGTGTGGATTGGCCGGCCCATGATCTGGGGACTCGCGGTGAGTAGTATTTGCCCTTGATCAACGGAGAGTCAAAGTAGCTAACAAAAGATCTCGCTGCCAGTACGATGGAGAAGCAGGAGTGACCAAGACTCTTGACATTCTGTACAATGAGTTCAAACGGTGCATGCAACTATGCGGCTGCAACAGCATCGCCGAGATCACTCCCTCTTCACTAGGAATTGTCTCGAGGGATGGCCCGCTCGCAAGACTGTGAGTTCCGGTTTTGGGTCTGCTGGTGGAGGCAAAGACAAGGCGGAAAGAGCTTAGAAAAGATTCCGTCAGTAGATAGTCCACACAATCGAGCGTTCTTTGCCATCAACTCCCTGAAATGGACTTTTGGTCCTTCGTCTCCTTGAACTTTATCGTACAGTTCCCTCCCATCCCATTCACCAATTTCATGTCTTCAGATATCTCATCCCTGTCTTCAATCATTGTCTTTAACTTGACCACCAAGTTAAATCCTTAATTTCTTGCTCCCTCCCTTCGGAGAGGTCTTTATCAGTGATGCTCTGTATATAGCGTTGATATACTAGCCTGCATAGTTTTGGTAAATGTTCATAGTCTTATGCCTTGGCAAAGTTGGGCGTGGTATCTTCGTCTGAACCTTTGGTGCGATGGCAGTGTCGGTAGCTATGAGGTCTGCACCGGGATCGTATAGCCCTGGATATTGAACAAAAAGACTGGGATCCACCTTGAATCCTGAAGGCTTACCGTGCGTACTGAGGCTGGAACTAGCGCTCAACGTTGGGAGCAGGGAGTAAGAACAGCAATTGGCCATCGGTGAACTCGGGAGCAAGTAGCTGGTAATCTAAACACCACATCTTAACATTGCATTTTGTCTCTATAGGCCTTCTACCTTATTCTAAGTTAAAACTCAGCGCTCATGTTTTGTCCAGATTTCATCTTGTGGCCGGATCGGGCATGCTAAGCATCTCTATCGGGTTGAACGCCTTGTCGACTCATGATGCATGCACTGCTGCCTTCCTCGCCCTTGCCGCTATTATCGGATTCTTACTCTCGAGTATTCGCACACTGCACCGCATAAGTTGGCTTGCGTGGCTTGGACTAGTCTGCATTCTTTCTTCTAGTGAGTCTTTTCCTCCTGTCTGTTATCTGGATTTTGACCCTCCCAAGTCTTTGTCGTCACCATTGCCGTTGGTATCCAAGACCGACCTGACGCTGCACTCCGGCTCTTTTCTCTATCGCTTCTGAAATGCGCGAGCCTCGACATTTTACCTGGGCATTGATGGTGTGCCAGGGTGCCGTAACCGCGGTCTACATTGCCATTGGCTGTATGGTCTATTACTTCTGCGGCCCTTACGTTGCCACGCCTGCTCTGGGCTCGGCTGGCGTAACTGTCAAAAAGATTGCTTATGTCCTGGCTCTCCCGGGCTTGATTGCCGCTATTACTCTTGTGATCCACGTAGGAACCCCGCCACCTCTCCCGAATCTCTGCTAATCGATCTTAGTTTGTGGCCAAGTATACTATTGTGCGTATCTTGCGCGGATGTAAGCACCTTGCTTCCAACAGTGCTATCCATTGGGGAACCTGGCTTAGTTGCACACTCGGAACTACAATCATCGCTTTTCTCATTGTCAGTGGCATTCCGGTGTTTGGTGGCCTCGTTTCCCTAATTGGCGCCCTGCTAGGCACGCTTTTATCGTTTCAGCCTATGGGTTGCATGTGGCTCTATGACAAATGGACTGAAGGGAGAAGGAACCCCTCCCTTCGGTGGGCTCTTATGGTTGCCTGGAGTGTATTTGTGATCATCTAGGAAACCTTTTTGATGATTGGCGATACTTATGGTTCTGTTGTCGGCATTATCGATTCGTATAAGGCTTCCGGAGGTTCGGTCCCCTGGTCTTGCGCTGATAACTCGAACTCAGTTTAGACGAGTTCATTCTGGGGATAGAGATGTAGCAGCACAGTTGTTACTGGTTCGAGCCTTTCACGCTGTATCTACTTCGGACGCCCTACTCTTCTACTTAAATCTCATTGAAGCTCCTTGCATGATGCAGCAAGAGTCACCTCATAAACATGGGCAACATAGCGTAGTGATGAATCGTTATCTACCCGGGTTTCTGACGAGCAGTGGCGTGGCTCGGTCAGGCACTGAGATAAGCATGAGAGTGTCCCATATCCATCAACTACGTATCTAGTAATTCCGGGGACGATTAAGCTAGGCCATATTCAAACCGGACCGAAGCTTTGGTATAACGCATGTGTCATATGTACTTAGATACGAATGTACTCGGCATCAGCATTTAGCAGTAATTAACGCCACTAGGTCGCCACTATGTACGTACGTAAGGACTTGTTACTAACACAGTTGACCCAAGCGGACGATTCAGCTTCCAATAGGGGAGTATAGGCATAGCACAGTCTGAGTTTAATCTGAATCGCTTTTCGTGAGCCCCGTATGCAATGTGAGGCCAGATAAAGTGACCGACAAGTCAGGCGGAAAATAGAACATAGCACAGGTTGGCCTCACAGGCTGAGTGGACCTAACAGTGAGAAATAGCAAATTGGAACGCCAAGGATTGCACTACTCCGAGCCTTCGTTAAGTTTGTGCACCCACAACTACCGCTTTTGGAATTGCACAAATCCCTCGAAATAGTTCAAGACCTCACAGGATTGAAAGGACAAGTCACTATACCAAGCAGTCATGTTTGGGGCCTCGACTTTTGTCGACACCCAGTATCTTCTAGAAGACTACTCGGATCGTAGGGAGGCTCAGGCTTCGCTATTTCGAAGAACAAGGGTAGGTGCGTGGTATTATGACCAACCAGACAAGCCAATACTCATTAAACTTAGACTCTCGGTGAACTCGATTATGAGTCAGATCGCCTGACGCAAGTTCAGGTTCTACTTCTAATGACATACTGGAATGGGGCAGGCGGCAACCATAGAGACTCTTGGTACTGACAGGAGCCGCAATCTCTCTCGCCCTGACAATTGATCTACACCTCGAGCCACATATTGGTCACATGTCACCTTCGGAACGCAAGTTACGGAAAAGGGTATGGTAATCTTGTTTCTTGCGGCAGCAGCTCCTTCCTTTGGAACACCGAAGACCAACCCAGCTTCGAGTCGAAGACGCCGATGTTCCCATGCTGGAACAGAGCGATTTCGAGCTTCGCATTCTTCTCGACGAGATCACCATTATCTCAGAGCAGTGCAAAGTCATACGAGACATTAGCATGCAGAGACAAATTACAGCCATCTCCATCGCCATATCAGAGCTTTGCGTGTGCATTAGCCACATTAAAAGTTCGCAATGGTACTCTCTAAGCCGGTTCAATCTCAAGTCGCAGCAGAGGGTAGTTGGCCGTTCAGTTGCAAGGGACCAACTTGAGCTGAGCGAGGTTTAACCACCTGGACGAGGCACTCTTTGCGTGGGCCGAGTCTTTTCCTGATGCTTGTCAATTCCGGACTCTGACTGCGATAGACACACAGATCGGGAACTCTGCCATCGCTGTCCAGCGAACCTTTATCCATTTATTGTATCATGAGACTGTTTCTTTGCTCCACCGCACGCGCATTTTGCCAACCACTTCTTCCCAGTGGTCTCATTCGCTTCCTTTGCGAGAAGTACAGCACATGTCCCGTTGCCGAGCGCGGGAAGCCGCTATGAATATCACTAGAATGGCGTCTCAGCTTCACTAACTTGATCTGGAAAGGTTTTTACCGTCAACGGGTATATTGGTGATATTAACAGCAACTGGTTCATATTCTACATATAAAGAATGGAAGGCTGGAGAGACGCCATCACACTGCTGAGGGATTCAGGCAATGTATGACAGTCCTGACAGAACTTTCTAAGCTTTATCCAACGGCGAGTGAGAGTATCAAGGTTATCAGATATAGTTTGAGAGAGAACAAATTGGGAGACTGGCCTAGGTGATGAGAAGATGTTGCTGAATGTTCGGCTTTGTGATTGTGTTACACCTACATGTTTTGTCTGGGTTCCAATACCCACAGGTCCCCAAGATAAGGGGTATGGCGCGGATTTGCAGGACCATATGTAGTTGACTAATGTTTCGCAGCGTAATCAGGGAGGGAAGCCCGGCGAGGTAATAACTAACTGCAAGAAAACACCCTTCTCACCACCTAATCAAGCCCGGCGGGTTCAGCCTTAGCAATGCCCTCAGTTCCATTGTTACGTCGCCAATGTGATTCTCGTAATTTCTAGTCCTGTCCATCATCACTCTCTTCCTCAGAGGTAACCCATTCGTCTTCATCCTGCTCGTCGCCGTCGTTTGCGGATAACTCATCATCCTCACCCTCGCAATATTCTTGCTCAAATGAATCATCACTGTCTCCCTCTCTATTCCCATGGAGCCACTCATTGAGCTCATCCCAAAGCGAAATATCCAATTCATATCTCAAATCATCCAGATAGTCCTCCATGTCGTGAATGGCGGCGTCCTGTTCTCCCGTTCGAAGTTTGGAGCTGACGGCTCGATACCAAGCTGATGAGTCCATGACATGACAGTCTGCCTTTTGTTTGCTAAGGCTGTTGAGAGTATTGCAAACTGTTGGAACATGTGCGGGTAGGGCGTGGAGAACGTGTTCTAAGACGGAGATTTCGTGTTGAAGATTTCTGTCTCTGATGGCTTGGTAGAGTTGGACAAAGGCAGACTGGTCATCGGAAGTGCATCTCCTCCAGTTGCTCCATGGGGGTCGGTAGAAAGATTGAAGAAAAATATCCCAAGGGGTACAGTTGGATGAATCCCGAAGGTCAGTGTCAATGCCTGAACTGCTGTCCAAGTCCAAGTGTGCGAGGTAGCGCAGAGTATCTGAAGTGGCATACGCTGCTGCATAGTGCAAGACACCCCACGAACGGTCAGTGATGGGTGCCAGGGACGCCCCAGCTTCAACGAGACAACGTAGGACCGGTAAATAGTCAGAGCGTAATGTAGACAAGACCGGTATCTGTCCTATCGAATTCTTCGCATCGAGGTTGATATTTTCTGCTTTGAGCAAAAGACGTGATAGTTGCTCAGTTTCCTGTGAGTTGGTCGTCCTCGATGCGAGACGGTGCAACGGCGTTTGGCCCCACAAATTGCGAGTTGAGGCGGATGCACCATTTTGCAGGAGCAACCGAACGGCGTCTGCGCTTCCACGTCCCACAGCGAGATGCAATGGAGTGTTGCCAGAATCATCCCGTTCATCGATGCGACAATTTGCGTCGAGTAGTCGTTGCATGCATTTTGTATCTCCAAGGTATGCAGCAAAGTGAAGTGGCGTCCTTCCCACGTAATTCCTTCCGTTGACGTCGGCCTTGGCATCAATCAACTTCTGCAACGCCTCAACTCGGTCACCTTTAGGAAATGGTGCTGTTATTGCGAGCATGAGAGGAGTGTCTCCAATGGCGCCAAGCTCGTCAATTGCCGACGAGTCTTCAAGAAGAGCCTCGTCAATACCGCGACACTCCGCCGCTGCCTTATGGAGTTTCGTCGTCACGAATTCCTCTCCATCGTCGACATGTAATGCCACTTTCCCAAGAAGCCGTTGCTGGTGATCACTGAGAGGAAAGGTCTTTTGATCGAGTAATCTACGGTTCATCACAAATAGTACGCGCCTACCAGTCATCAGCCTCTCATCTCATATGTAATTGATTCAAGAACCCACCTCGAGAGCCCTTGCCTCGGAAGCAGATTCGCCCACTGCTGGAGTAGCAGTTCTAATATCTCAAAAGCCCTGAAGCTGATTGCACACTATCATCGCCATATTAATTAGAACTCACCGAAAGCGTCGGGACCCGGCATTCTCACCTCAACTAAGCCGGCTCCATCCTCACCTTGATCATCAGGGAGCACAACTTCACCTCGTTGGATAAAGGACTCCAACTTCGCCACGGGTTCATGAAGTAGAACCCATACAAATTCGGTATGAGATATTGTTCTAGTAAGCCGTAACGCGTATCTTATTGTTGACGAGGGTTTAGGGAACACACCCAGTCTCCGCAGCCACTGCGGCAGTCGACATTCCAATGCGATGTACCCTTGTTTGCTGCACGCGCATTGAAGATCCCACCGAGCCCTGCCTTGATCGGATCCCGAGCGATAGCTCAGCAGCCAGGACCCTATCATTTGCTGCGCCCAACGTGGACTTCGGTGACGGTAGGATTCGGAATGACATCTACATCGGCAGTTCGGCGGGCACTTCATTAGTGAGAGCTGTTCAATAACGTTGAAGCCTTCGAATCTTGATTTTGTTACTGGCCGACTACCAATGTCATCCAGTTGCAGAGTTGACTCTTCTTGCTTGTCGGAATCTTCGTCATCAACGAGGCTCGGGTTGCTATCATCTGTTTCAGGCAACTCCTGAATCCTTTGCGAGTCCTTGGAGTTCTGAACTAGACTACTGAGCTCGCTAAAGAAGTCTGATCGAAACCTACCGGATATGTGAGCAAGAAAGGATTCATCAGTTGAGGGCTGATGCAGAAGGCGTACTGCAAGAGAAAAGCTAATTGAGCAGCGTTTTGATCCAGGATCTGCGTATTTTGATCCAGGATTTGCGTCGTTTGATTTGAAATCTCTGTCGTTCGGTTGGAGATCTTCATTGTTTGACTCGAAATCTTTGTCGTTTGGTCGGAGATCTTCGTCGCTTGACCTGAACTTTCCGTATTGTGTTGCCATTGCATCGCATCGACCAGGTCAGTTTTCGCTCGGCGAGCCCTGTCGAGAAGTTTCGAGATCTTGCTGCGATTCGGAATCCATTTACGTTTCTTGGCCTTAACGTCGTTATTGGCCGAGGACTTTCGGCAGTCGGACTCGATCTCTTCGAGTTCGCTGATGATGGTCTCCATTTCGGTGATGGTTTGTTGAATTCGTGCCTGTGTGGTCAGCATGTTTGCCGAGTTGCCTTGACCGAACGAGCCGAGTCTTGTCTGAGCATCCTGAGCTGTATCTTTGATGAGGGCAATCTACCAGCAGCGTCAGCACATAGATGACTTCGGGACAGACATCGAACCCCAAAGAAGAACTTGCCTCTCGGACCAGCTCTTTGTATTCGTCCTGAATCTCGGGAATGCCTCGCAGAAATTTTGCGCCCTTGAGTGCCACCTCGGCCAAGGTCACGGCGCTTGCGACTGCTCCGAGCACCTCCATGGCGGCCTGCCTGTGCAATCGACCTCGCTCGTATAATGGTAGTGTTGGACGTGGTGGATCGTAGGATGTCTGGCCTCCGGCAGCCGCAGGAGCGACTATCGTGCCGGATCAGCTAGGGAGAGCCTGGCGATGACGTGCTGTCGTTCGTGGAGGATCAGAGAAATGCCAATGTCTCTTTGATGAATCAAAAAGAGAAGTGCTGGGCCTCGCTGGGTAATTGTAAGGCGCACATACCCGCCACGTCAGCAGCGGCCAGATTCAACACCTACCTACCTTTGGCAGCACAAGGCGAAATGCATGCCGGAGAGGGTGGCTTATCTGTAGTCGAGGTAGCTTGGCATCGGCAGCAACGCGCATAACAACGTCGGCAGTTCAACTGTTTCAACACATGTTGCTGGATTCTCACTTCTGGACAATAAACTGACAAACAGATTGAGTTACGTGTCAGCGTTGGCGCCGAGGCTTTTTGTCTGGAAAAGCGAGGCTTGTTTCATCAGAGACAATCACACTCTGCCCGTCAGCCTGTTCAAGCTAAGAAAGCAAAGTCCCAACAAGAATAAGGCATTTTGATTCATCTCAGCCCGTCAATTGGCCACACACGATGTTGAAATGTGGGCATTTCGGTGGCTGAAGTCACAAGTGCGCTGAGGTGCATACGAGGAGCGCCAGCGCAGCCAATCTACAGTGCAGAATTCCGCCTCGAGAAAATTCCAATTGCTTGAACTGGATAGCAAGCAAGCTGAGGGGTTGCGAACAAGTCAGCCAACATACGACACTGCAGCTGCGGCATGGAGTTGGTGGGCATTTTGCTCCGTGAAGCCTGCATTTCCGAGTTTCAATCAATGCGTTCTCGAAGAAAGCCCTCTTTAAATCCGAGTAGCACCCAATTTCTCTTAGAATCGCTCTCTTGGGTAGCTGACCAGTCATTTAATCTACTGGCACAAAGATGCGATCAATATCAGGCCCGTACGACCCTCCCTCCGTCGTGATGACCACAGTGTTGCCAGACCCCGACTTCAAACTGCAATGGACCACACTGCTGCCAGTCACTTGTCCGCCTCCAGTCGGCAGAAAAGCAATCTCCTGACTCTCCCCGTTGACAGTCACCGTCGCATACCGCTGCGCGCTGTCCCCGTTTGCGTGCCTAATCCTAATCGTCGTCCGCGTCGTCGCATCGCTCTCGACGCCGGAAAACGTCACCGTCCCGCCGCTGGAGCCGCCGATGTATCCCGCTGCCGCGCTACCGCTACACCCGGAGCACGAGACCGAGACGGCGCCGTTGGAGAGTGTCGCGTCTTCGCCTTCGTAGTCGCTCTCCGTCGGCGCTGCGCTCCATGATCCCGCGCTCACGTCGGGAACCCAGTTGACGCGGTTGCTCATCCACACGCTGTTGCCGGAGATTTCGAGGGGCAGCCAGATGTAGGTGCTTCTCATGAGGTTCGTTGACACCCAGCGATCGCCCATGTAAATGGCGGAGTCGCCGAGGGGTAGGATGAAAGATGTCTGCGACGTGTACGTGTTTGATCCGTCGTCAGCGAACTCTGTCCAGTCCGACCATGGTCCGGAGAGGGACTCGGCGTAGCTGTAGACCTGTTGCAATTTAGTCTCATGGTTTCCGTGACACATGGATTGGGGACATACGTTGTCGTTGGGGTTCCATCCAGTAAGATGGGATCCAAACATAAAGTAGATACCGTCCTTCTTCAAAATGGCAGGAGACTCGATGCTTTCGTCCCAAAGGTACACCGACTCAGTAACATTGAGATAGTCATCGCTGAGGGCATCGATTCTCAGACCATTCGCACGCTACTCACAAGCATTAGCATCACACATTAGCAATGCAAGGAGCCACTCACATCCTCAGTAAGAAGGTACGCTGACCCATCATCGTCCTTGTAGAGACCAATATCTCGGGACTGGAACCCCAGAGGCTGGAAGCTGCCTCGATAGGTGTAGTCTCCGCACACAGAGGCCGAAGTCGCGACGCCAACTTTGGCTTCGCCATAGTTCGAGCTGTCGATATGCAGATACATGACATAGGTCGAGGTGTCGTCATTGTAAATAACCTTGGGGCGTTCGACCACTCGACTAGGTCCAAGATCACCACTGGTGGTTTGAGATAGAAGCGCGTTGACAAAGGTCCATTCGACGAGGTTGGTCGACGAGTAGCAGTTAATGTTTTGAAACGGACTTCCGTCTGTCTTGTCCTCGCCTATCATGTAATAGGTTCCAGCCACTTCGATGATTCCGGCTCCATGAGCTTGGATGTGACTCCCAGTGTTGGTCTTGAAGAATATTAGTATGCGGAGTGCACAGGTTGTCCGAAGAATGAAGACAACTTACCGCCGTCCAAGTTGCTCCTGGGACAATCTGTAGGGTGGCATGAGTTGCCGCTGCCATGGACAGCCATAGGCCAGCTTGGTAGAGGTGAATGAATCCCATAGTCTTTGAGTATGCACAGAAGAAGACTTGTTTGTTAGAACAGACCACTGGACACCGTGATGAAACAGTTTGTCGCCGAATCGGCAGGGGTTTATATCTTCTTGTTCATCGCACGCAGTGACCAGTCTGGGCTCCGGGATCCCCGAACCCTGGACATCTTGACGACAGAGTTTTCGCGACTTGGTCTGTTATTTCTTCGGCCTATGTGCCGGAATCATACAATACAAATAGAGCGCGGGGTAATATGGTCCGTTTACCCCAGAACTAGACATCCGTGTCATTGTCGATCGATTAGTCTATTCGGTAGGTAGTATTTCACCCCGCACCCAAGGGCCCATGAAGCGTCTCGGCCCGTGACGGGCCGACCAACCAGCTTTCTAGCGAAAGATGACTGTAATATGCCGGTTTTCAGCTTGTCACATGAAAAGGTGCTTGCGGAGAAAGGGACGAAAGGAGGACGATTCTGAGCGGCCCACGTTATTTCAATCAGAAGATCTGTACGAACTGCCGGATGACTTGGTAAGCGCACCACTGGGGGGTCATAGGTCACGTAGAGGTACCAGAAGCAGGTAACTAAACAGACCATAGGATATTGAGACACCGGCTCGAAGACGCGAGAATAGCCCCGAAGCCCGAAAGACTGCTAAGTTGTAAGCCGGACTATCGCCCCCGGACGGCTGTCCCGAATGGCCCGGTCGTTGGATCCTCTGAAAGCCCCAGTACGATCGAATTGACAGTAATTACCTACCAATCGACATTTGTGGGTTTCTGTAGATACTCCTTGATGTGCTGAAGTTGAGGAGAACAGAACCTGTCCAAATTGGCTTCAGCGAGCGAATCACAGGCCACCTAGCATTTGGACAATAAATCTCGTCGGAGTGTCGGTATTTCGGTAACAACGATCCCAAGGTCCATCCTAACCGCTGACGACGGGCAGTGTCGTTAGATAACAATGGGCCGAAAGGAATTTAACCTCCGGGTCCTTATAAATGACAGCATCGAGTACAAATCACTCAAAACTACGTACGCATATGGAATTTGTCATGACGAATACGATTCAGCGACACTGTCTTGAAGGACGGCTGGTGAAGATGAGGGTCACTACCTGTATTAGATACCTCCAGAAGCCATCGTGATCTCCATGGTCCTGAGAAAGAAGCACAGGTCCTCTGAGTAAAAGGCGACCATTTCAGTCTCGCGGCAGGTGAACAAACGGGCGCCCACATTCTCCATTTGCACCTCCAACGGAATGCCAGGCAGCACTAGAGATAGAGGAGGCGTTGTCACTCAGTAAGAACGTTAACATTAAGTCGGCGTAGTGTGGCGATGACAGCAGCATGACGTCTTCCAAGGAGCCAGAGACGTTGGTATAAAGTTCACATCTAAGAACCCAAAAAGCGGCCCAAAGATTCCCGTCACATTCGATTCTCCCAGGAACAGATATATCAATTATGATGACATCAAGCTCTACGGAGGTCAGGCGAAATGTCCACGTATTGGGGAGCGCAAAGGTGCTAAAGAATCTTTTAGTACCAATACTCCATTGAGAAACCACTCAATCGCGAACCGTCTCCTCAGCATCTCCTGTCGAGGTGAGAAGACATCCGTACCAGTGATCTGACGATGCCAGGGAGAGACTGACAGACATTGAGACAGCTTTATTACCAAGAGCGAAGGGTACGACCGGAATCATGGGTAGGCCAGTCTTGTCATCGTATTGCTAGCACTCACTAAGTCATGATTATAGCCCGATTCCCATCATAAAAGCCCAAGGTCATAACATCTCCGTCGACGGCGCCGTTCGCAACCCACTGAGTCTCTCCCTAGCCGATTTAAAGTCTTTCGAGCAGCACTCAGTGATATGTGCACTTCAGTGCGCAGGCAATCGCCGACATGCCATGAGAACGTTGGTGAAGGAGGTTCAAGGAATTGACTGGTTTGACGGCGCCGTCATGAACTGCAAGTGGACAGGACCGCGACTTCGGGATGTTCTATTAAAGGCTGTTGTCGAAATCCCACAAACAAGTTGGCCTCAAGCACACGTCGAGTTTAGCTGCCACCAGAATCCCTCTGAAGACGAGGAATGGTTTGGATCAAGTATCTCACTCGACAAGGCCATGGCAGAGGATGCCGATGTGATGGTGGCATTGGACGTAAGCCGACCTTGTGCCTTTTTCGACCTTTTGAAGAATGACCACTGACCCCTTCCATTTGTAGATGAATGGTGAACCTCTCACAGCTTATCACGGGTATCCAGCACGAATCATAGCTCCCGGCATCGCAGGTGTACGATCAGTCAAATGGCTCGACTCCATCAAAGTCCAACTCGAAGAAAGTTCAAATCATTATCAACAACGCGACTACAAGATTCTACCACCCGAAATAGACACGGCAGAAGCCGCAGATGATGTCTGGTCGAAGATGCCACCACTTCAGGAGATGCCAATCAACTCGGCCATATGCCTTCCCACAGAAGGCTCAACCGTCAAAAGAGATGAGAATGGTCTGGTTCAAGTCCGCGGCTACGCGCTTCCAGGCTACAAATCAGGGCCGATTACGGCAGTTGAAGTAAGCGCAGACGACGGGGTTACGTGGCATGACGCCGAACTCCGGTTTGGAGGAGGCGACGCAGAGGAGAAGGACGACTTGAAGTGGGCATGGTGTCTGTGGGATGCCAGGGTCAAGTGTGAAGAGGGTCTTGGGCAGAGACTTCTCAGCCGCGCTTCAGATAGAGGCGGGAACATGCAGGACCAGGCACGATCCGAATGGAACTTGCGCGGCATTGCGTATAATGGCTATGGGGAGGTAAATGGTCTCAACATTAGTTGAATCATAGGCTACCTTGCTTCAACTTACACATCGAGGGCCGCCTAAGGATTGATTGATGCTACAACCGCTCACCACTGTCCAGCCAACGCCAGGGTTGAAATGATCGAAGGGATAGTTATCTATCAAAACACAGAAGGACATCGATACAAAGATGCACGGTAGGACAGAGGCTCTCACTCCAGTGCATATGGGCCGCCTGTGCTTCGACGCTCCCATCAAGCGGGTCCTCAAGACCCTACGGCGATATGGCCGAGTTGGTTATGGCGCCAGGTTAAGGTCAACCTTAACAACCATTCCTGGTGGAGCAATCCTCTTGGGTTCGAGTCCCAATGTCGTCATTCGATTTATTTTTGCTGTTGCACTTGTTCCTATAATTTTTGCGGTTGTGGTTGTGGTTGTGGTTGTTTGTGACAGGACGTTGGCCGTTTCCGTGACGAGACGTTGGGAGGAAGTTAAAGAGAAGCCATAGGAAGATAATCTGTACTGGGTCTTTCTTGACTCCTTCATTAAACCTTGACGTACTGTAAAATATTCATTCGAAGGCCCATGAACTTTTAACTACCTAGGAAACTGAATAGCTGCTAGCAGCTTTTTGAACTCTTCAATGGCGCTCTCGGAGGCAGCCCCTCTCAACGGCGAGAGATCATGGTTGTGGGCGCCCAATCTCCAAGGGACCAATGCAGTCAAGGAATTCAGAGTGAGGATTCAATGAGAGCATGAATTATTCATATGCAACAGTTCGGCGTAGTGCGGAACATGGACGGAGAGATCTATTGAAAGATCAATGCCACGATTAATATTGGACAAGTCTGAAGGATTTGTAAACCTTTGTTGGCGACTCTCTCGTTTAGATCAAGAGCAGCATCGACAGCAACACATCACATCCTATAGCTAGTTTTGATAGTCACAGACGATGGCATCGAACAATGTTTACCAACCTTAACTCTACCTCTAGGTTAGGCAAACTGGATCAATGGCGGGGAAACCAAATTATCATTGAAGTGAACACTTTATGCACATGATACCTATACACCGCTCTTTGAAACAATTTGTGTTATCAAAAATGATATCGGCTCCCAGCCATCGTTGTTGCAGCAGCTTCGATAACTATCCAGTCCGATGCATAGCGGAGTTGCCTTTTATGTCACTCACCTTACACGTGGCGACAATAGTTCAGGTACCGACGTTGTTTAGTGCGGGAATGTCTTTGATCCCTGCATGTAACTAGGAGATTTGAATGGATTCCATATTTAGCCTAGAAATGGTCTGCATGTGAAATGGCTGTCTTAAAGACGAGATGATGGTTCAGGTTGTTGGGTTGAAAATGCTACATATCATGGACGGAGGCGGAGTAGTTGGGGAGATCTGCCTCCCCCAGATCATCAGATGATCGGCCACGAGAGCAACCCACACACAAAAGCATCCCCAGAAACTAGTCCAACGGCGAAATGGCCGAAGGGCAAAGATTCGTAATTGACTTGCCCGAGGTTACTGTTTGACCAGTTGGATCTTGGCCAACCTCACGCATTCTCGGGCCGACAGTGGAGGTCAGAGCGGTGTTGCCTGAAGCGGCGTAGGTGAGGCGGAGTTTTAGCACCCGCTCGGGCGTCCAACCACTGAAAGGCCGAATGTTACAGCGGGGTCGCGTCTCGTGTGACGTCACTGCGCGAAGACGCCGAACCTCAGCAACTGGACCTGAATGGTGCATGCATCGCCATCTCAATATTTGCACCTTTCATGCAGACGGTGTTTATGTTGTTTCGGGTGCTCCTCCGAGATCGCGACGACATGGGCTTGACCCCTTTTCTTTGCTTTTTCTTCGTTGGATGCATGCCAGCTGCGAACCGTGACAGGGGATGTGTGATTGAGGCTGTTAATCGAGACTCTGAATCTGAAGGCTTGATCCCTGACACACACGTACGAAGTACGAATGCAATGGTTGACCGCTCGGAATGTCTCGGCGAGACCATTTTACCCGGGAAAAGAGACACGTCGACTATTTCCATGAGCCAACCGGGGGATGAGTGAATTCTACGGACGCAGGGGTAAGCTGGGTAACATTGGAATTTGTCACGTCAAGACCGTGAGATAGTAGCGAGATGGAATTGCCTCAAGAGTCAATGGGTTCGTCTGTATGTACGATAACCACGATAACAAGTAAAGAATAGACATGAGAACATTCATCGTGGCCGCTTCCGTCACTCTCGAGGACGCCTGCAACGCAACTCAATGTGACCTTTCTCGTCCTCCTCCCATTGCTCTTATCTTGGTGGCGTTTGCATGCTGACTCTCCCCAGCCCCTCCTTGCTCACCTCAAGTCGCCAACAACCCCACCTGGTCAAGAGTTCATGCGCCATTGCGGCCCATCCACCCAATGAATGGGAACAAACGGCTTCTGAGTGTCTCTTCATTGTGTCATTTCTGGTGAGGTGCATGTTGGCTTGCATTTGCCGCTTTTCACCACGGCTTCACCGAGTTTCTTGTCCGTACGGTACGCCCGCCGAAAGCGTCCAAGAAGGCGAAACAGCGAAACCGGAATTACCCAACAAATCATTGGTCTCAACCGTATTTTCAACTCCTCCGTCAGCTCGCCAAAGCGTCTATTCGTTCAATCAACCCCTGTCTCCAAACAGCCACCATCCATGACATCACTAGACCCATCCCTCCATCACTGGCCCCGTTTCCGACGTTCTGGAGACGGCTGGGCCCAGGATTTGATGCTTCTTACGTAGAATATGCTTTGCTAGACTCCGTCCTCCCCGCCTTTACCGAGTGTCATGGTTGCTTGCGGACCAGAGTTGTGCTATAATACCTCACTGCCTCGCCCTTTGTTGTTTCATCCACCTCACTTCTCTCTGTACTTATTTCTCTCAACCTTGACCCGATTCCTAGCTTCGCTCTCGCGTCCAATCTCATCTCGTCTCACTCCCGATCATCTCACACAACACACGCAGTCTCACCCACCAATCGCCCACCATGGTCCAGCCTATCCCCAAGTCTTCCCGTCTCACAGACCTCTTCAGCCTCAAGGGCAAGGTCGTCGTCGTCACTGGCGCCTCCGGTCCTCGAGGCATGGGTATTGAAGCCGCCCGAGGTTGTGCTGAGATGGGTGCCGATGTCGTCATTACCTACTCTTCCCGCAAAGAGGGTGCCTTGAAGAATCTCGAGGAGCTCACCAGCGAGTATGGTGTCAAGGCCAAGGCGTACCAGCTTAACACCGCCGACTACGACAATGTGGAGCGCTTTGTGAAAGAGGTCATCGCCGACTTTGGCAAGATCGATGCCTTCATCGCTAAGTAAGTCACACCCGATGGAACACAAGGGCACTAGACCAATCTTCCGTGGTCTTTTGTGAGAAATGTGCTAATCTGTGACATGAAGTGCCGGAGCAACCGCTAATGCTGGTGTCATTGATGGCACTGCTGCCGACTGGGACCATGTCATCCAGGTCGACCTCAGCGGAACTGCTTACTGCGCGAAGGCTGTCGGAGCTCACTTCAGAGAACGCGGCAGTGGTTCATTCGTGATTACCGCCTCCATGTCTGGACACATCGCAAACTTTCCCCAAGAGCAGACGTCATACAATGTGGCAAAGGCCGGCTGCATCCACATGGCCAAGTCCCTCGCCAACGAGTGGCGAGATTTCGCCAGAGTCAACAGCATCTCGCCTGGTTACATTGACACCGGCCTGTCTGACTTTATCGACCAAGAGACTCAGGAATTGTGGAGGAGCATGATTCCCATGGGCCGTAACGGTGATGCAAAGGAGCTGAAGGGCGCCTACGTGTATCTTGTGAGCGATGCCAGCACATATACGACCGGTGCTGATATCGTCATCGACGGTGGTTATACCTCAAGGTAGACTGATGAATAATCTTTTGTAAATATTAAAATGGCTTTGTGAATGCCAACTTGAACTAGGCACTCGTGTTTTTCTGCGTTTGTGTGTGTGCTAGCAACACGCAGTTGATGGAGCGGACAGCTCATACAATAAAAAAAGTTGAACTACTCGTTGGTTAAATTTAGATCATACAATAATGATTTCAACAGGAGCGGCTATGTCTAAGCGAAATTGACGAGTGGCCACATGCATTTGAAACGGAGAGAGTGTCAAACAATACATCCGAGGTCAACAACTAGATGTTTGCTTGGGCATTGGCGGGCCTTAAGTTAATTGTTTCGTATAAAGGCTGCACCGCATACCAAACAGGCATATCGACTAAGATAGCCCCGGCCAAGCAAGATGGCTTAAATATTAATATTAATCTAAGGTCACGAGCTTCCAGTTAGTACGTTTGTAGCTACCTACCTTGGTGTTGAAAGATACTATCAAGGTGGGTACGGACGGATACCGTTCACACAAAGGGGGCTGGTAGTAACCGAGGGGATGAAAGTATAATCACCTAGAGGGCTAAGTGTATCTGAGGGAATGAGAGAATCATCATGCAGGGGGCTGGTGACGGGTTCTTGCTTCCTAGGAAACATTGTTGTTGTTATGAAACCTCAAGTACCTACTTACCAGCACGGCAAAGATACATTGCCTTATCCAATCATGGACCGAGGCGGCTCCATCTTCTTTCGCACTTTTGCTTGATCCAGAGGTTTATATCCCGACTGGGAGATTCTTTTCTTGAACATGAGAATCAGAAATCCTACGTGTCAATCCATCGACTAGCAACGCTCACAGTCCCTTACACGGGATCAAGAATCCTGCAAATTCCTACTCGTTCGCACCATCCAACTCCGGACTGGATCGGACTACCCTCCGCGAAGGTAGGCAGGACTCGGAGCAATGGCGCTGTTAGCCTTTGTTCTATCCCTATTCGCTCTTCATATTGCCTGAACCTCAGACCGACAGCCTTTTCAAACAGAAGTCTCTCTATGCATTATTATTTCGGAGTTGGTATTGCGTCTGTATACCCGAGTTAACCACAGATGCAGAAACTAACGGTGGAAAACTTTTGTTCTTAGTCGAGCTAATTCTTCCTCAAAACTAAGTTCAGCTGGTCCGTGGGCTCGCAGTCTGAGCGTATACTGATCACATTCCATTTCCTTGTGCAAATCCAGTCGGTGAGCAACTCTCCGCTTTCTTTTCTGGCTCCATTCCTAGTTGACTGGTCCTCATACTTGAACTACTCATTTCATACGCTCCCAAGTTGCCCCCGTCCCGAAACGATCCCCCTTTTTTACAAAACGAGAACTGAACAGATCAAAGGCAAAGGGAAGGCGGGCGTTCCATTTTGCGAGTCAATCGACCCCCTGGCTAGCGCAAACCTCAGCTAATTTCGCATTTCGTTTCGGGGCCACTAACTCGTGGCAAACAAAACAAACGCTCACGTTCACGCTCAAGCAAGCAACCTCCATCAACATTTTGGACATTTTTCGACGCCCGAAGATGCAGCTACCTTGGACAATGGATACTCAACCTGGCCTGTCATCAACAATGGAAGATGTGAGTAGGCACGGCAGATCAGGCAATAAGAAATGCGAAAACTGGCGACTAATCCCACTGCGCAGGAAGTGCACTCCATTTTACTAGACTACGACCTGGAAATTCGTCCTAGTGCGACGCCCAAGGTGAGCTTTACGCCGAGGCCAAGATCATTCCGCAGCCATGTGCGCGGCCCTCCATATTACCTCTACGAGTTTTAATAGAGATTATACTCATTTCTAACCAGGCTATCAAAAAGAGAACCAGGTTCATCTGGACTTGCTGCCTCTGTGCATGCGACGGGATGCGCATCTCAGTCGGTTATTGCCCAGGATGTGGCCTTCCTCGATGTGCTTACTGCCGCGTTGAGAAGATCACTATCTGCGCGGATTCCTAGGCGGAAGAAAATGGATAGCTTCGAGAGATCATGAACCGTGGCGTCGACCTACCAATCCTCCTGTACCCAAGTCTCTTAACTGTATATCTATCTCCCTACCTCCAACCACCTATGGGTTGACTGCCGTCGCCATGACGAAGAGAGGCTGCAAGATGAAGGGCCTTTATATACGACCACTCGGTACTGCACACAAGGTCCTTGTTGGTTTTGTGAACCATTATGAGCTCGGGCACCATGCACATTCATCTAATCAACTGGAGATGCTCTTACGTGGCGGGGGATCCAGGAAAATTGCTTAATTTGTAATTTTACATCAGTTAACACGTTGATAGAATTCTGGTAGAAAACATGTCTCTTTGGTCTCCGTGGGTCATAAGTTTCTATAGGAAGACCCTCCCAGAGCCCAAGCCTTCAGCATTCTAGACCGCCCTTGCATCATTTATGCACTTCGCGGACTCTCCAAGTCTCCTCCATGCCTTCTCATCCCTCTCACGGAGCCCAAGACAATTTGTCTAAGTCGTCCCCAATTCAGCATTATAGCCACAGTCGCCCAGGTGAAGCATGATAGAATACTAGCCAAGATGAAAAAAGACGAGCTGGTTGGCTGCAGTGGCCAAGGGATTGCCGTTGGCTGCATCGATAGTATGCCAGCAGCAAGTGCAATAGGGGAGAAGACCTGAGTGGGTAGTCATTGTTAGTTCCCGTGACATTGTAGGGGTCTTTAGGTGTCTTAGACTTGCACATAGCATTCCAACGGTCAATACAAGTCCAAGTCTAGATATGCGAGCTTGGAGCTTGGTGTCTTGGCTTCCTGTGTGATTAAGGTAGAACGAAACCTGACAGCCCATATTAGCTCCAGTCCTAGAGGCGGAAACATCCCCTCTCGAGTTACTCACACGAGCGTCATATTCGTCACAAGCTCCACGAAGGGATTCGAGATCTCTAAGAACACCATCGAGCTGTTTGAAATTGGCATAGATTGAATAGAGATGTCTCGAAGCGGGACCAGAGACCGCATTGAATACCCCTGCTGACTTGGTGGACTCCCAATGGTCCGTAACCATTGAGAGAGTCCGGGACAAGCTGTACAGGATCATTCTTGTTTGAGAAACCCAGTCGCGAGACTGTTTAGCGGCTAACAAGACATCAAGGTCTCTGGCGAGTGGTACACCGAACCCTGTCAACGGGCAGGTTTCGATCTATGATCAATATTAGTACTTGGAAAGGGTAGAGAAATGGGAAGAAGGGGTTCTCTAGGTGAAGACCCTGTTGGCTTGGGTATACATCTTCCTCTTCAATGTACATACATAATGATCAACTTTAAGTCGAAGCCACACGGTGAGCTTGACCCATTCCGTACACACTTGCGCAAGTCGAAACCCCAAAACTTGCAAAAAGAATTCGAGAGGGTTCAAGATAGGCAGATTTGAATCGCTCTGACCACCTGTGAAGGGATCCGGATAAAAATTTCCGGTCTCGTCCGTCCTCTCAGAATAGTAGGTTTCGACACTGTCTGTAGCATATATGGAATCGAAATAAGTGTCCACGAAACAGTATGCTACCCACAGTTGTAGGTTTGTCCCCGAAATAAGGACACTGACTTGGGCTTCGCAGAGATAATCGACTTCGACATCGCGGACGGGTTCTGTAGCTTCTCTCGAAAGAAAAGATAATTCTGTCACCCTTCGGAGAGGTCCCCTTGTACCAAGGTTTCGCGGGTCATGGGGCCGATTTGCGGGTAGAGCTGTGACCAGAGAGTAGAACGGGAGGTCAAATGAGAGGCTTGCTAACCGGAAGTCGATAGCGTCTAGGGGCTGTGGATGAATTAGATTTCGCCGAACAGCACCAAAGAAGCTGGGGACACCCACAGGAATGAGGCAGCCGATGAACCCTCGAAATGCTAGGTGCCTGTAGAAGCAGTCTCGCAAGGCCCGGGCTTGAGATTGCGAGGCTGTCAAGATAATAGCCATCATTGACCAACAGTTGAGATCTGTAATGAAGCTAGATCGCACGGTGAGTTACAATGCTTATGCTTGAAAACATTTGGTAGATTCTCTTACATTAAGCGGCGGTCCGCATCTGGCGGACATGGACCTGCATTTTCGAGGCTACCAAATGCTCCGGTAAGAGCCTTGGCTTGAACTAAGTCATTGTGGGACTGGAACCTCTAGGACAGTTATGTTAGGGGGCAGATATCCATGTGAATCGGGGTCGTGTATCACCTTTTTAGACAACTCTCTGTGGAGATCGTAAGGAGTGAGTGGACCAAGTTCTTCGCGGGCGACAGATGTTTTCCCATCATTTGTTCGATCATCCAACAGCGCGATGTTCTCAGATTTAACGCAAGAGGAGCCAGACACAAGATCCTCGAGGGCTTGAGGCGGGCAAAAGGATGCGACTAGGTCAGCCTGAGGTGTAGCCCGGTCATATCCTCCCATGAAGAATTGGACCACATCTGTGTTGGAAAGAGTATTACCCAGTAGTTCCAAACACGGTCTGTTCTCAACTTCGCATATCATGCGGCGGAGCTTTATGTGCTGAGGTGTTTTATCCTGAACCTCCCCAACCCCATCAGATTGTGAGACAAGGGAGTTGTCGGTCGTTCGGCTCTTTTGCTTCTCGACCTTGCCTCTCTGGTCGTAGATTCGACATATCTCCTTTTTTTTGCGGCTCCTGGGGGATGTCGACGGATCCTTCTGGATGGCGGTCGAGACCTGTAGACGTTTCCCATTCCCAGTTTGGGATTTCGTCGAGTTTAGTCTCGTGGGCTGCTTTGGTTTAATCACATGCCGTCGATTGGCATGTTTTCGAGTCGATTTCGGGCGGGAAAGGCTCATGTAGGAACCGAATATTAACTTTCAGCAGCAAAAAATAAGGTACGTCGGGTCTCGGCTACACTTGACAAGAGGTGACGAGGAAGACTACCTCAACCTCGCAATGTATGTGTGACTAGTAGCCCACGCAGATGTGGCAATGATAGTGCAGTGTAGAAAATACGGACATACGTGCGTGAATGAAGTAGAACCGTTGGATGGAATCTAAGATTCTATATGAATGGTAATATGAAAGTGCTCTGGGCATCCGAAATGTAGCATGAAAACTATTTTAACAATAAGAAAGGACCGTCATCAATATCTCCGCATCTTTTGCCGATAGAAATGAGATCTGAAGTGCCCGGGTGACTTGCTGCCCAAGGCTGACTGCCGCAAGATGCAAGCAGATTCGGTGTCCAGGTGATTGCCAGCCCCAGGCGTTAATTCTGGTCCACGGTATGATGATTGATTCCCTCATTTCATCGTCAGGCTCCGGCATCAGTCCACCTTCAACCTATTTTCTTCCAATAATAATCGGATTTCCGAGTGTTTTTGTTCATATACTGCCAGGTGGCAATGTTTGGAACGAGAAGTGCAGCAAACAGCATCGCCTCCTCGGGCAAGTCGTATCAGTCTACAGCTGACACACATATTTGAAGGGTACCTAAATATATACCTTCCAACCGAGTACTTTTGCCTTGCCGCCTTTCACTTGCTCATCATATCAGATCGCGCCAAGAAGACGACACCGAGAGGAAGACGTCATATGCGGAGTAGCTTGAATTAATCAATGATATCATTTGACGAGAGCTCGGCATTTGAGGCCTTCCATCCATGGTGGTTGGGTGGGTACTGCTGGTATGCAACACCAGCATTTGCTCACAAGGCGGGTAACCAAGTAAAGGTGGCTTTGACGAGGCATCACCTTACCATTGGCTGGAGACAATCCTCATAGAATGTCAGGCAGACTGCGTTAAACGCTGGATAAGCCTCAAGTGTGGTTCACTCTGGCAATGCGTCAGAAGGACAACAATAACTTAAGCCTGCGAAAATAAGGACTCCCCAAGCGTTCACCAATCAAACTAGAAATGAGACTTTGCAGGAGAGATTTTAATGATTTTCACCCCAAGACAATATTTTCAACTCTTTTCTTGTCCCATAAAGGTCTAGGGGCGTCTCTAAAACGAAGAGGTCTATCGATTCTACCCGAATCCTGCCAATAACACCACTGTTTGTTCAATGGCATTAACCCATGACACCTATCTGGTTGAATGATCTACAACACCCTGCTCCTCATCTTCTTCACGGGCTTTTGGCCTATTCATTTCCATCTTCAGACGACCAAACCGGCCCAGCAATCTTTGACCCGTAGCCTCCAGGCAAAGTCTGATTCGATCCCAGCGATCCAAGAGAGCCAAGGATACATATACCAAAACCACCGAGATGATCGATAAAACGATGAATGACAACTTAGTAGGTCCCAAGATGGCTGGTATTGCGCTTTCTTGCATAGACAATACCCCGGTCGTGAGAGTCAGAGGGAAGACACACTGAGTGCAGGGAATGCCACACGTAAGCTGGTGACAAGTCCAACGACCCCGGGCGTTTATAACATTTTACTTACATAGATCATGTAGTTGGTCCCAGTTTTGGTAGACTGAGCGATGATAGTTGCAATCTTCGTATCCCGATTCCCTTCTCCGTTCATATGGAGAGCAATCTACACAGCACATCTTAATTAACAACAAAAAGAAACATCTCAATAATAAAAACTTACCATACCCCGGAAACCGTCACAGCGCTTTCGGAGAGAGTTGAGTGTATTTACGCATTTTCCCAATTCCGTGAATGCGTCCTCAATTGGGCCGTGTTGCCGACCGATCTGCTGTATCGAGAACGGGGGACACGGCTTGAAAGATTTCCAGGTTTCGATCATGGTCGTGAGAGTCTCTGTGAGATCGAATAGTAAGGATTGTGTTTGGCGAATCCAATGCAGAGATTGCTCCAAGACTCGGGGCGGGAGTGGAATCGTGTTCAGTGGTGAAGTCTCGATCTATCCGCAAGATGTTTAGTACTCGACGTGCGGAACTCATTGAGTCTAGAGTAGGAGTACCGTACATATGTTTTGACTCTTTTGTCTAGTTCATAAATAAGAGACATCCACTTGTCCTTGACTTGTCGAATCCTGATTCCAAATACGGTCCAAAAATACTCCCATGGATCCAGGATCGGGGTGTTCGCACTCAACCTCCCATGGGTTAGAGGATCAACTCGAAAACCATTTGATTCCATCAAAGAATGGTATTTCTCGACGCTCTCTTGATTTAGGCTGTTGTCATAGTAGGTATCAAGAAAGCAGTATACCACCCACCTCCGAATATCTATTTTTAAGATTGAAACAGATATGTGAGCCTTGCACAAGTAGTCGGCCTTTGGGGGGTCAGGCAAGTCGTCGCTTTGGCTGAGAAATGATAAGTCTAACACCTGCCTCAAGGGCGTCCCATCACGCTTCAATCGCGGGTCTTCCGGCTTTTTGTCCCGTCTCACCCAGACGTAGAAAGGAAAGTCGAAAGCAAGTTCATGGCAGGGAAAGCCAATTGGCTAAGGTACTTTATGGTAAGATGGTTGATCGTTGAGTGATACTTGAAGCTAGGTACTCACACAGACACGGACACTAAGGTGGCTTGCAAAAGATAAATGACGAACCAATGCCCCGCGGAGGACACTGGCCTCGTTGCTGGATGCGGTTGTGATAAGAGCTATCACTCCCAGGCGGTTGAGGTTAGTCATATATCTAGGTACTATTAGCGTAAGCTTCACTCTAGAAATATGATGTATCACATTAGGCGACGATCGGCGCTGATCTGAGATCTGGGCTGCCTCATTGAGAGGTTCATGTCGTGATCAGTTTGTCCCACAAATCTCTACTTGTACCATTAGTGTGCCATTCAAGGCAGTTGTTCAATCCACTTACCTCTTCTTGAAGTTCCGATTGAAGTTCGCTCGCGGTTAATGGTCCAAGATAATCCCTGGGAGTCGAGCTTGTGCCATCGTTTGAGTGGTCATCAAGCAGACAAGACTTGTCTGAATTCAGGGCGGAGGAACCCGATTCTAGCTCCCGAATGGTCTCGTTAGGACAAAAGGATAACACCAGGTCTACTTCTTCCTCGCGGGACCCTGCGACGTTCATGAAGAACTCAACCACTCCTTCCTCCTCATCAGAGTCACCATCCCACTCCTCCACCAAAGGCGTATTTTCTGATGCCAGGAAATCAGCAAACTCATAACCCTCTCTATCATCAAAGAGAGAGCTGTCGGAACGAGGCAAGGTCTCCAGAGTTTGATGCCCTCTGCCATGGCTCGATCCGTTGAGGCTTCGTCGCTGCCGCCTTGTTTCTTCCCTTTTCCTTTGCTTCTTGTGCGTTGAGCCGTGTCTCGAACGATGACGTCTTCGTGCACGAGTACGCCGAGACCTCAGAATGGACGATTTCGGGTGTTCCTTGGTCGTCCTTATTGTGAATGTGACATTGAGTTGCTTCATACTTTGGCAGGACACGAGCCTCAACAAAGACTCACAAACACTAACCAAGGGGCGAGTTGTTCAAGACTTGGCCATCCAACTTAAGGGACTTCGACTGTCGCCATGCGTGGGGACGAGTAACTAGGCGGGGATGGGAGGGCGTAATATGATAATGATAGTATCTGCCAAAGCCTTAATTAACCTAGGCCAACGGAAAGGATTGGGACAAAGATATGGACCATGCTGAATATCCGAAAATACGAAAATATAGGGTGGGGTGATCGCGAATGTAGTCTCCTGTGTAATGCGGAATACAACTGGCGGCGAGGGTGCAGGGAATGAAGCTCCATGGCTTATGCGTCATGCAGACGGCGAGATTTACGCCGAAGCACGAGTGTGGTAGCATTGCCCATGGGGGCTGAGTTCCAGCGGTTGCCTTAACAATGAGAGTAGTGAGCACTCAGGCAATGCCTGCATGTCAAATGAGGCCCGGCCATCTGCTGATGAATTATTACTCCAATGATAAACGTGTCAGCTGGCGTTTGGGCTCCGGACGAAAGGCGACTGAGCACTGCAAGCGGTCACAGGACTTCATTTCCTTCTTGTGCTAGCAGGAGGGTGCAATGTTCTCATGATCACGATGGAGGCTCAGATTTGGGCATCAATGAACAAGGCGACAATGCAGATATTTTCGAGGCGGTGCTCGGTGAAGAGATGCGACATCTAACTTCAATCAAGGAAATGCTCTAGAAAAGGTTACACGATGAGCAATTAAGGTCTGCGTTGATAACGCCGGTCCAAATAGTCCTGGAGCATGCCGAGTGTATCGGGTCATCCAAAAGTGAGGCTGCAGTCACGCAGCAGAGCGATGCACCTGTAAAGCTGCGAGGTTTTGATAGGCGTTCTGAGGCTCTGGATCCCACAGTCAGTCATGACATCCCATAGGCACAAAATTGGGAAGCAGTGTCTCTCGAAGTGGCCTCCCAAGGCTGTGCTCTAAGCTATGGCTATTAATGGAAATCGAAAGTACTTTTAGCCCCTAACCAGGGCCTCGAAGGCAGAAAGAAAACGCGTTGTATTGACTATTGTATAAGCTGTCCGCTTCATCAAGGGCGATTTGCTAGCACACGCAAGGAAAAAAAAAACATAGTTGCATTGTATTGACTAGACACTGCAGACCACCAAGCGAAGCTCGGTCGGACCACTTACTGCGGTCCAAGGGTAAGGAAAGCAAAAATGAGCATCTGGGTCCGGGCCTGGCTTGGGAAGAGATGAATCTTACTCACCTCCTGAGCGGGTAGAACAGTTCCAGGTTCAACCGACCATTGGACCACAATTAGACTTCAAGAGGCGTTGAATGCATACGAAACGTTCTAGACTGGCATGTGAATGTACTAAATCGCAAGCACAAATGTATCCAGTTTGCCCAGACCTCAATCATGCCCTCCCGCCCTATGGAAGTTGAGGGCGGGAAAAAGTGACTACTCCAGCGACGAGCCATGCGCACCTAGCCAAGAACCACTTGAAATTAGAACAATTTGACGAGAGGGTCCCAGAAGCAATTTTATCTGAAATAATAACTTTGTTATGCCTTCTTATCACTAACAAAGGAGTAGGTACCGCATCAGATGGATTGACGCATGTAGGTAGTATTCGCACACAACGGCTCAAGTTCTCGTACCAACACTACCTGCCTACCTATGCAGAATGGCCAAGGTATAGTAGCTTGGTTGGCCCATACCTGCTAAATCTTGCCAAGGCTGGATCTGTCACGAGGATTGTTGGAAATTTTAAAGAGATTAAGGAGACTGCGTGATGGCACGCTCGTGTTCTCTGAGACAAACGACTCACCTAAAGTCTGGATCATCAAGCAGCCTATGAAGGACCAAGAAACTAGCAGGTATGGAAAAGAAGGGATATATGACGACGTGGCAATGATAGGTTCGGCAGAAATAAGCCAAGTAAGGCAGCTTGTGGAATGAGTAAAAACAGTATCAAGATACAATATCCCCCAATGCCCCTCAGACGTTCATCCCGTACCGGCCTATCATCCGAGTTTTTCACCACCTCTTAGCTCCTAGTCATTCTCGAACAGATCCCCTCTCAACTCGGCAGTAGGCACAACGAGAATTACCGCAGCCAGGACAGCATTCGACGGCGATACGGATGCGGGTAATCGGGCACTGGCAACACGACCAGAGGAAAACAACGCGGCGTTTCTTGCCAGCCTACTCCCAAGAGTCAGAAATTAGGTTATCTCACATAGTAGGGGGCAATCAAGCTTCGCTGTTCTCACATGGTCATGAATTGGCAAAGATCGTCCCTGGTGAGTTCGGTCAGCCGCAGCCACGTGTAACTCTTATCTTTTAGTGCCGTTACCTATGGGCGTAAAGTGCAGAAAGATGCTTACCAACTACTAAGTAGTCTTGCTCACTTCGTCGTCAAACAAGTCGTTTCTGTCGTTCTAACCCGGATTGTTAGTGTGTCTAAGCGGGGCGTTCGTAGAAGAATTGGTGCTCGCCATGGTAGTAAAGTGAAGAGTTGAATCGTTGGTAATGATGTGAGAAGGAAGAACACATCTCGCAAGTCGAGACGTACGTTAAGCCTTTTATGAAACGATAATTTACTATGTACATTGCCTGGAGGCCGGTTCGGAGGCTGACGGTGTGGCTGGGAGAGTCAGACATGGATGGCAAATTTTGACCAGCCTCCCTCCTTGATCTTCAAGCTGAGGCAAGACAGGCTCAGGGGCACAATTCTCAGGGAAACCCGATCGAAACATATATATTCGTACTCTTAAGATATGACATACGTACTACATCCAACCACAGCACAGTATGCACAGCTGTCAAGCGACCCAATTTCCTCACTCGAGGCAGGCCGTGAATTAGTGAGGCGCCTCAGGCTGGGGAAGCAATCCAAGCGTGGGGTATGAGCGCTTTAGGTAAGGTTAGCATATCCACTCGGATCAGCTTGGGAGTCTTCAAAGAGCATGGCCGGCATGAGAGCGAACGGCACGCGCCAGCCCTGCACAAAAGCGCCTGATTACATCTGTGCCTCGGGACGCTCCCTTGCTTCCGAAACGATGGCTGATGGGGCCGAAGACAAGATCCATTGTTAAAGGTAACGCACTTGCTCCGTTCCTGCATGAGGTTGTCCAACAAATACCCAAAAGGGGCCAAGATTGGCGAAAATATCAGTCCAGAATCCACTCCTTTCGTAACCATGATTGCCTACGGAGTACGGAGTACTGTTCTCATAATCTCAGTTCCCGTGGTCCACAATTCACATCCATCTGTGATAACGTGGTTGCAGTTACGTAGCCAACATGTGTATACATTGCAAGCCTAGGTCTCGGATGTGTTCCATCTATATCTGGAAGGGCACAACCCGGATATCCCCTCTTTGGCGTCCTGTTTGTGAGTCTGTCACCTGATTTAGTAAACTTGTACATAGTAGTTACTAGTATTAGGGGCCTGTCTCATCGATATTCACATTATAAAATCATCTCTGGAGCTATGGGTGTGCAGCACAGCTACACCAACCTATCTCATTCATGCTGCTTGTCTCATATGGCGCTCCAAGTTCTGTGATCGAATCGCAAAGCTGAATAAAAACAACCTCATAGTGACAACGGGGCTTGAAGCTGGGGTATTAAGTTTGCACGTAGCAAGTAAGCCTCTTTAAGTTAAGGAGCAGCAACTAGGTAGGGATCATACAAGGGTAATGATCGCAGGCATAACGCTATCTAAGCCATTATTGTGTTCTTATAATCTTAGCATGGGTTCTGTATGCGAGAGGCCAATCTTGTTCCTCGCTTAGCCTCGCCATGATCCGATTGTTTGCTTCAAGCTCCACGCCTCGCCTCTTCTAGGCTACAAACAACCCCGTACGTAATGTCTGGTAAGCCCACAAGTTCGTCAGGCAAGGACAAGTCTAAGTAAGGAAAAACCGAGACATTCACAACTCGAATGGCCTTCGTGTACCAATTATGCATTCACATTTTGATCGACGCTGGTTTCCCAGCCATCCGTCTTTAACATCCCATGGGTGTCAAGCAGTCTGGCACAACGAGCTTAGGTCAAACTTTAAGCCCAGCAAAATCTTCAATGCCATCCCGGAAGTGACGGTATGATATCGCTACGTGGTTGGAGCTCGTCATGCTGTAAAAACTGGCTCGCGACGGACGGGATCCGGAGCTCACCTTTCGATAATATTCATGCCCCCCTTACCGTAGTAGTCTAAGTAGGTAGTCCTCCAACCCACAGATATCAAACTGGTGCTTCAAGTCTGACTCTTAGCCTATTCCACCCTCCTGTCTTGAAACATCGTTACTCCAATCAGGCAGTGTGTGCGGTGCCTGAAACTCTCACGAGCCATTTCTCCTCGGGCCGTGTCGCGAGCTTCGACATTAGCTTTCTGGCCGTTAAATGGTTACCGCCCGGACTAGCTGATCCCAGTGTGGCCACCAAAAGCCTGATTACAAGGCACGCTCAAGAGGAAACTGTCGCGGCGCCATGAGGTTGGAGCTAGCAAGAGGTCGGTACATTGTACCCCCACGATATGAGGACCCAGGGGGTGCCGGCTCTACAGGAATTATCCCCCAAGCCGGCCGCAAGCCCGGAAATCCGGCCAGCTAGACCCCAAGAGTAGTCAAGTAGACGCTTCCCTCATAAGCAAGGGCTGTGGCACGGTCATGTAGATCAACAAGTTCACTACTACATGGATTCCTCGGTTCCATGAAACAGAAACTCACCCTACGGATAATCAACGCAAGCAGCCATTGGCGTCTAGTCTTCTTCCGGCTCCTCGCTACGCTATACCCAGTGCTTGCCGTCTGGGTTGCACTACGTATCACAACTGCGGCACTAAGTCGGTGGCTCGATCTAGTCGGCTGCCTCCCGCATGAGGTTAACATCGTTGGGCACAAGCACTCATTGCTGGAGTGGACCGCTGATTTTACTACCGTGGGTAGACATTGGTTTCTTCTTTCTAGGATTCTAGTATGCGTAAGCGCTTTCATACCAGACATTTGTGGCTTTCCAAACTGGGAATGATAGCGAATCGTCTAGACTATTAGCTCTTCCTCAGCCCTTGTCGAGAGTAACCACTGCTCCGTTAGTGGCTTCTTCACTTTTCGCGTGCTCGATATGCGTTGATTCAGCTGACAAGATCAATCACGTGGTAGTGACGAGTAGCAGCTGATCTAGGACGTCGTCAAAAAGATCAGAGTGGCTGTGACACGCAACGCGGCAGAAACCGAGCATTTCAAGGGTCCGTGTCCAACATGACGCTCCTCACGCGTCGTGTTTCAGCAAACGCAAGGTAGGCACTGGTCACACAACACGAAAGGTTCCATAACTAGGTAGGTAGATTCCTATTGTCTTAGTCCAGGGCAAGCTGCTAGCACAAGTGAAAACAACCATTTTTCATGTTTTTCGCATGGAATTTTAGCATTTTCAAGACCCAATGCTTCCGCAGTAGCCAAAAGTTAAATGAAACACCGCCACAGCAAATGACGCTACTTAGGTATGATGGTTCATGCGTGGATCGAATCTGAGTTTCAATATCGTACTCCTGGACGCAGGAACATGTAGCTATGACGACCTAGTACGCAGGGTGCGACACAAAGAGCGAAGCAAACTGACTATTGCGTTGCACCCAGTCCGAAAGACAGCCGACAATTTACCGAGCTCGATCCCCACCACCCCGGTACGCACACTAAGGTCCTCGCGCAGCGAAAGTTCAGGTCCTTGTGTTACCAGTTTTATTCACTGTCCAATGGATAAAGTAGATTCCGGCCTCCTAGTCCGAACCTGCCCGTGTTCGACCTCATTTTAAAGGGCACCTGTAGTTAATATTGAAGTATCATATGGAAGCTATCGTTGCGTTGCCTTATGTATTCTTGACTGTCTTGCTACATCCACTCGCTCCAGCACGTCAAGGTGCCATTCGAATTCCTGAATATTCATCTTCAAGCGTGACAGAGTTTGCTTTCCTGAAAGAATAGCTTCTTCCAAGGATGGGGGCAAGATATCTCGGAAGATGGAGCAAACTGAAGATACCATGAGGATTAATGTCATCGTAAATATCCTAGACAAGTGTTGTCAGTCATTAAGCTCGTACAAAGTCAGTAAAAGTGTCAGCCTACACCATCCCGCTGGCAAATAGGCACGTAATACTATTCAAAGACTGGCCTGCGAACAGTTCGATGAAGCCCTTGCACCCATTTAAACACGTCTTGGACTTCTCCAAGACCTCCGCTCTGTGAGGATGCAAATCTAGGTGGCCCATATTGAGGAGTGCAAACTCAATAAATGGACGATGAATGATATATTGTCCAGCATAGTATCTTCCTCGCAGTCGGATAACGTTCCACGGTCGGTTTTGCGACTCAATGTTACCGGATGTGGGATGGAGGGAGTGGTCAGCGACGGAGAGTTGGGTTTGGCTGGTTAACAGAATTTCAGGCAGATTGCGATAGATGGCCTCATGATGCGACCAGAGATCATCTGAGATCCTCATCAACCAAGATGTATAATTTGATCGAGCAGCCCGGTACTGTTCCTTGTTGTCATAAACGACACTATTGACGCGATTGAGAAATCGCCGGATGGCTGAGTTTGTGGATATTTGGAACCCAAACAACTCTTCTCGCGATCCGACGGAAGACGTAGACATTGGGCTGCAATCAGAAGTCAAGGTCTGATGTTGAACGCTGAAATCAGGATAGGGAATGAGGTCTTCATATCGCGCTATACCAGATGGTAAAGTGATTGAAAGCTCCGAGATAAAATCTCCCTCGCATATGTATGCAATCCAGTATAATCGACGGAACGAGTCTGGGATCGGTTCACTCTTTCGTGTCAGAGATCTTGCAATGGTCTCAACTTTGACCGCAGTAGAGTGAACCCAGTGGAAAGACTCCATAATCTTACCCCTCGCCCCCATGTATATGCTTGCAAGCATGGTACACTGCGCCGCCTGAACTGACATTTCCGTGTTTAGCCACCCGAGTATAAGTTTTGCTTTGCTCCAAAGGCGGTCATGCATCGGCGTGCTCGTCTCAGTCGATGTCCATTGCCCACGTTCAACTTCCGGTGGAAGCATCGTCGGGCACTCGTCGTCCTTAACCAGGGCTGCCAAACAGGTGACCATTAAGACCAATGCATATTGCGAGTTTGACACTGCGGTACGTTCTTGCTCGGTGCCAAACTCGGATGATAAGACGTTGTCGAGAATTATACCACATTCATCGATGGAAAGTAGAGGGTAGAAAACATTGACTTTCTCAAAGTACTCTCCAAGCAGGTCATGATACTCTGACGGCGTCTTTGGGAATGGCCAACCTTGCTCGAGCCGCCATGATGAGGGTGGGATACCGCTTTGCGACTCAACGGATCCAGTTTCGAAAAAGACGTCCGTCGCGTCGCAGGATTCAAGATGAGTCCAATTCGGAGATTCGGACAGAAGTTGACGAACAATAGGCCATGAGAAGACGTGATTTGCATTTGCGGTATGCGAGACAGGGACTTGCAGGTCATACTTTGACGATTCTCCCAATCTCGCCTCGTCCTGCTGAGCCAAAGATGGGGCCACTGCTGCCGGGGAAGATTGGCTGGTTGGGGTCAATGATGTCAAAAGTCGCTCCTCAAGCATCTCCATGCGGTCGAGTAAGACCTTTGTGTTGTGATCAATGCGAAGTTGTTGAGCGTCTCGATAGACACAGTCGACGTTCTGGAGAGTGCAGAGACTGCACTTTGGCTGGGCGGCGTCACATCGCACCTTGCGCATACGGCAGTTAACGCAAGCCTGGGTAACTCTTCGTCGTGGGGGAAAGTGATTTGATGGATAAAATTGATTCGCTCGGCTCATTGTTGCGAAATGACTGGTACAGGTGTTGGCGATGAGCTGATGAAAGGTCTTGGTTTTGTGTCGCTATTCCGGTTCGGGCTTCATGAGCTCGGATTTGAACGTTCCTGAGGGTCACGTGGCCAGAGATTGGACGACCTGTAACTATCACTTTCATTGCAGTCTTTAATAGCAAAAAAGAGACGGGAGTGGTATAAGAAAGGTAATTACTATGTATCGCATAGGTCCACCTATTTCTTTTTAAGAATAGAACAGAACTGTTGAGGTCTAAAACATCCCTTTTTGCGGCCGAGCCGCTCACTTTGGCACTGGGAAGAAGAAAATATCCTGAATCCCGCTCTCAGAATTATAGCATGACAAACTCATCTAATCTCCTTCTATGCTACTTTTATAGTTGAGGACGTCTGGTGCCTAGTCTTCTCGGCTGGCGCAAGTTCAAATACGCCCACGCCCGAGACGGACTTGCTTGCTGGCACTGCCACCTCCTCACTCTTTTCCCCCTCCGGCTGAATGACTTTGCCCTTCAAGCGTGCATCATCGGCCTTCATAGGCGCATAAAGGCCCAAAACCTCGTTCAGCCTCCCTCGCTGCTTGCAATTCTCATACTTCCAACTAGCAGCCAACTCGTCTAGCTCTTCAAAAGACTTGTCCTTGAAATAGTCGGCCCACTCAGGGATCATGTACTCTGCGAGAGTGATTCCTCGGATCCCACGAAAGACGTGCATGTGCATTCGCCATTGCCAGGGGTACTTCTTGGAGTATTGGGTGGGGACATTGTCCTCGAACCACTTATGAAGAGGGCCGAAAAGACCGTCTTGAAGGTGTGCATCATCATACGCCCATGAATCGACTGCTAGATTGCGCTTCTTCTTAATAATAGGCCCCAAGAGCCTCATCCATGCCGAGTCCGGCGCCACGTAAGTCATTCCCATGACGTTGATGTCCTTGTAGGCCCAAATTGACCACGCTTTAAAGAGTCAGTACATACCTCAAACCCCGTTCTTATTTACTTACCAATGCTCTCATCTGTATATATCGCCAGCTGTCGGTCAAGCATGTCATATCTCTCGTTGTTATGAGTCGTCCAATCAGGATTGTACTCTTCGCGCTCATAGATTGGGCCAAATTCGCCTAGATGGTATGTCAGAATCCGTACGTTAAGATAATTCCATGGTGACATACCATTCCAGATAGGCACATTATGTTTCTTCATGAAAGCAACCTTTCGGTCGTACATGTTTCGAATGTAGGCATCCTGCTCCTGTAGGCCCTGATACCTGCCGATGCGGTTGGGAAATCCAAATCCGCAGTAGTCATGAACGGAATAGACTGAGTTCGGGAACACCTTCTCGAAGCCAGTAAAGTCCATGCTGAATCTGTAGAAGAGGTCAGTAATGCGCAAGAGGCATATAAGGCCAAGATACGGACGTGTTTCCTTCGATAAAGAGAATATGGTCAGGGTCCACCTTTCGGATGGCTGGAACGAGCCTGTCATAGAAAGCGAGCAACCTGGTCCATTCAGAATCGGCTGGTTCATTCATTGGGTTGTATCCAGCAACCCAAGGATTCCCCTTGTAGCGTGCTGCAATGTGCTCCCAAAGATGGACGGCTCGGTCCTGGAAATGGCGATGATCCCAGAAGGCAGCGTGCCCTGTGGGATTGTCGGAATGCCAGTCCTGGTTTTGGCCCCCAGGAAGGGCGTGAAGATCGACAATAGTGTACATATTGTATTTGGCGCACTGTTTTCGCATCAGAATGGGCTCAGGGTACCATGCACAGCGAGCGACTCACAATGTCAATAACTCTGTCAACGTGCTTGAAGCCCTCCTCCTTGATGACAAATGGATTCATATCATCTTCAAAGTGGTGGTAGTTCAAGCTCAACCGGATGCAGTTGAATCCAATTGAAGAAAGGAACTGGGCGTCTTTCTCTGTGAAAAAGTACTCGAGGAACTTGTCGAAGAAGAACTCGTACTTTTCCTTGCCGAGAACCTTAAGCAGAGCACTTCTGATCTGGCTTTCTCGGCCGGGGAAGCCGTTCATGAAGTTTTCCATGAGCATCCATCCTCCAAGAGCCGTCTAGTGGGTATGAGTGTTAGTCAGGAACAGGTCGGCTCAGAGGGATGACAAACTCCACGGAGTAGTACGGCATTGCCATTGCCATCCACAATTCGAGCACCATCTGTCCTGAGCATATCTGTCATTGTGGCGGTAATGGCGTGAACGGTTGTATTCGGGCAGAAATGCAAATACAGTCATAGTCCGCAACGAAAGAGACATCAGTCTATATACTATCCCCTCCGAGAGTGGAACAGTGTGTCGAGGACCGCATCGGTGCACTCATGACAGTCTCTCCACTCTCCCAGACTTACCCCGTACTCTTGCAACGTGGAACCCGCAGTTTTAGCCTAAATAATACTTGGATCCAAGACTCTTTCTTCTTCTTGATTTGCTCTTGTCCTTCGGGGCTGTTGAAAACATTCCCCCGAAAGCTCTAGGGTGGGTTCCCAAGTCATTTGCCTCCCCCCTGATATTCGGGGATAGCTTTTAGTTCCCCCTTTAGCTCAAGTGGAGCTGTCAAGGGGCAAGCTTTTAGTTCCCCCGAGGGCTTCTGATTCGTCCGGTTTCAAGAGGTATCGTCATTGGTCGTGACGGGGGCAACAGTCGACGCCTCACGAGTCAGTCCCGCAGCTTGCAGGTGGTCGGCAGAAGCATCATTGTCCTTCGGCTGTAGGTAGTTTTCGTGGAGTACCCCGGATGTCGTTTGATTCCCCGCAATTCTTGATTTCTACCCGGTGACCTGGAGCTGGGGTTTAGTCCGCGGTTCCATCCAACAGTGAGTTTGCATCCGGACTGGCTGCTCCTATAACGGCCAAAATCCATTCAACTAATTGTTTTCACTATACGCATGGGAGGTTCTGGGGCCAGCTATATAAGAGTCATGATCCCACAGCCTCGTTGATCCTCTATTCAAGCATCGAGACTCCAGCACTCATCACCTTCAACAGTATCACCGGCGGAATGAACTACTTACGCAACCGTCTCCCTGCCCCGAGACAAGCTCTTCTCGCCGCCAAATCTCGGAGGGATCAAGAGACTGGGTCGACTGCCAATGAGTTCCAAATATCTCGTCTCACCGAGCTGGCCCAGCAGTCCCTTCCTTGGTACAAGTCCTCCGAGCGACGACGCCTGTATCTTCTCTTGTTTCCAGCATGTGTGGTCTCTTATGCTACATCAGGATACGATGGAAGCATGATGAACTCGCTTCAGACTGTGTCATATTGGGATGATTTCTTCGACAACCCTCGTGGTGCCCAGCTGGGGCTCATGAGCGCCATCATGGCCCTGGGGAGCATTTGCTCCACACCCATTGCACCATGGGTTGCCGATCGTTTTGGCCGCCGCTGGGGAATTACCGTGGGCAGTATAATTATGATCATTGGTGCCATATTGCAGTGCGAGAGTACTGCGTTCGCCATGTTTGTGGTCAGCCGCTTTGTCCTGGGCTTTGGCTTGTCTTTTGCCACCACCGCTTCTCCAAGCATGGTAAGCGAGCTGTCTCACCCGAAAGACCGAGTTACAATTACAGCTATATGTAACACATGGTATGAGTGTCCCTCTCTACGCTCTGGGCTGCCCTAACTGACACTTGCCGAAGCTGGTTCTTAGGTAGCATTGCCGCGGCGTGGATTACGTACGGGACACGAACAATTCCAAGCACTTGGTCCTGGCGTATTCCTTCGCTCCTCCAGTTAGCACCCAGCGTTATTCAGCTCTCGACCATTTGGTTCTTGCCGGAATCTCCCCGGTGGCTTATTTCAAATGACCGCGACTCTGAAGCTCTCGCAGCCCTTGCACGCTATCACGGCGATGGAGAAGAGACTGAACTTGTCAAGCTAGAGTACCAAGAGATTCGGACTGCAATCGAGTACGAAAAAGGTATGTCGTAACCACCAAAGCTGGCTTGGAGACAATCTAATAGTTCTAGTATCTGGACAAACTACGTGGAAGTCGATGGTTAGTACCCCAGGCAACCGCTATAGGGTGTTCCTAGTCGTGTGCATGGGTTTCTTCAGCCAGTGGTCTGGGAATGGCTTGATTTCATATTGTGAGTGTCCGATTTCGCCTGAGCTGCCCAACGCCTACTGACCTTCAAGATCTTTCTCGAATCATGGACACAGTTGGAATCAAAGACAAGAAGACTCAGGCTTTGGTGAATGGTATCATCAATATCTGGAACTGGAGCTTGGCTCTCACTACTGCCTTCTTTGTCGAAAAGGTTGGCCGCCGCCCGTTGTTCCGCACCTCGACACTCGGCATGCTTCTTGTCTTCATCGGATGGACAGTGGCCTCGGCATACTTTACTGAGACGGGTGCCCGTTCCGCGGGTGTGGCCGTCATCGCCCTGATCTTTGTCTACGAAATTTTCTATTGCATCGCCTTCTCACCGCTGCCAGTGGCATATTCCGTCGAGGTACTACCATACTCCATCCGCGCAAAGGGCATGGCGACGTACGTGTTTTCCACCAAGGCAGCAGTGTTTGTCAATCAATATGTCAACCCCATTGGGCTTGAGGCGATTGGATGGAAATTCTACCTTGTTTATGTAGCTGTCCTTGCAGCAGAGAGCTTTATTGCTTATGGATGGTTCGTCGAGACAAAAGGGAAGACGCTTGAAGAGATTGCCGTCATCTTTGATAAGGATTTGGATCAAGCCCATGGTATTGTCGCTGGGATGGGGGGAGTGAAGGCTAAGGAAGTTGAGGTTGAGGAGCTGGAGAAATGAGTTGAAGGTGAAAATTTATAGATAAGTACTGGCCATGGCCTATTTACTTTATACTACAACGTTTCCATCACACTCCAACATCTGCATAGCTCAGCGAACTGCCTCTCGTACAGCCCCCCATGCCGGACACTCTTCTATAATCTCTCAGTATCAGATAACTTGTCCATCATATAGGTCTCAACTCAAGCTCCGTCGGCCTCATGCCTCAGGCAAGGCAGACTGCATTCGTTCACGCCCTTCACAATGGTCGACTTAGCCCCGCCTCAACCGCCCTCCACATTTAGGTAGCCATCTACGAAATTTTCAAGCATAAAGAGACCGGAGATCACTGGGCATGATAAATCAAGTACTTTGACCAGAGATGAGAACCTTCTTGGTCATGACTACAACCATGAGCCGACACTCGTCAGAGCCCTGCAGCTTGTGTTGCGGGATCATCACCCACATTACAAGCAACTTCGAGAGTTCAATCGAAGGACTGACCGTGAAACGCATCAACTCTCTACGGCAAGAAACAACTAGCAGATTCGAGAGTCTGCAACAAAATGCCTATTCTGCTAGACCATCTTGCAAGCCCTCGTCCTCCCGCGGCTATAGGAAGTCAAGCGAAGCTATCCCACCGTCACGGATTTAACTGTGGCACTCAAGATTACTAACCAAAGTAAAGCTAATGACGTGCATTGGGCCAGCGTTCATATAAGCTTGACAGCGGACCAAGAAAAATTCACTATTAGGCGGGTTGACTGCATTGGAATCACATTTCATCCGTAAGGTAACATCCTTCAAATTCAACTGAATACCTACGATTACGTACTAACTTGCTATCAGGGCCGATAAGCCCGTAGTCGGGTTGGATCAAACCTAGAGAAGAGACTCCAGGCATCCGCAAATTGGAGAAAGATCAACTGAGTCTCATGGAGACTTGGCTTGCGGAATGTCAAGAACACCATCACGATTGCTATCGGCCCATTGGACCGGAATCTTTCCTCTCCGCCTCTTGGACGTTAGAAACGGCAAGATACGTCTTGTGATTTCGAGGAATCAACCGCCTTCAACACTACAATACGCGACTTTAAGCCACTGCTGGGGGAGCAAATTACCCGTGTACACCTCGCAGGCGACACGGGCTACCTTTAAAGAGTCGATTCCCGAGGACACACTCCCCCAAACCTTTCGCGATGCCGTTCAGATAGCGCGGTGCCTGGAAATTCCGCATATTTGGATCGATGCTTTATGTATCGTGCAAGATGATATTGAGGAGTGGCAACAGGAAGCTGCCAAGATGCAACACATCTATTCTGGAAGCTTCTTGACCATCGCTGCGAGTGAGTCGAAGGATAGTACTGGAGGTTGCTTCACGAAAGCGGAGACTCTCGCCACCTCTTCCAGCAACTCTTCACTGCAGCTCCATGGCGAAATGCATAATGGCCAGGCTATCAACAAGGTTGGCTCGCCTTATCAATCCGCGTATATGGTCTCACTAGGTATTCCCGGGAAAGAATCTAATGCCCTTGTCAGAATCCAGGCAGGGACTCCTTGGTACCACCAACGCAGCAAGCATTTGAGCACCCGTGGATGGATGTTATAGGAACAGCTGCTATCTTCCCAAATCGTCCATTGCATGGGGTCGGAGGTTCATTGGCAGTGCTGCCAGGCATACAAAACTCAAGCGGGGCAGGTGATTGGCAACAGCATGCTGCTTGAAGATGCAGACAACTTTTCCCACTCGCCATCAAAGCGATGAGAACGCACGTGGTGCGATTAGATTGAGGAGTATTCGACCAGGAACTTCAGCATTCCAGATGACAGAATCCCAGCTTTGACGGGCATAGTCGATCACTATGCGAACATGACTGAATTCTCGCATCTGTTGGGATTATGGAAACAGACGTTTACTCGAGATCTTCTCTGGATTCGTGTTAAAGACGTCAAAGGTGAACCCTGCCTGAACAGCGCCTCGTGGAGTTGGCTCTCTTGCTACGCTCCCATCAACATTGATCCCTTTACCTTGAGCATGTTTGATACCGAGACAAAAGAAGATCACATTGTCCTACTCGAAGACGAAGTGATCTGGTCAGGTACACCGATGACATCGAGGATTCAATCCACACGATTGGTCATCAGCGGTCCTATACAAAACTCTGCGATTCAGGGTAGACCTTGCAAGCAAAAAGTCCAACCCTACATATTTTCACATGGAGGAAGAAGAGCTGGACGCCAGTGATCCCCTTCCGTGGACATGCATTGGGTAGTTTGATGGCGAGGAGCCCTCGCCAGGCGAGTACGTAGACCATCCTTGTCTCCTGGTACGAACTCGCAAGCACAGTGACCAAGGGAGGTTTAAGGAAGCTTTTCTCATCTTGGAGCCCGTACACGACGCCGTGCGCAAGACTGATGACGAACAGCTGGCTTTTCGTAGGATCGGAATCGGATGCAAGAGGGGTGCCACGGCAAGAACATGCAGGTCTGCCACGAGAAGAACTATCGTTCTTTTGTAAGAATGAGGTTTATTTGACCATAATTAGTAACTAACTGTATGACCTTGGCACGGGAATGCTTGGTAACAGAACGGGAATGGAGATTGATGTAATTCCTTTTGAGATTTGCTGACCGCTATAAACCATTGAGCTCCTATATACATAACAGAGGAACAGGCCTCTTTCGTTCATTCACCGCGATCCAAGCTTCATTCCCATTCTTGATGAATCCTTTGATGCATCACCTGGCGCCGTTGAGTACAAAGTTGATGTGCAAACCGTCCTTGAGGTTACCCCAAAACAGGCTGAGATTTGTGTCGCTCACGAATGGTTCAATCCTTATCGCCAAAGAGTCTGTAAATATGATTCCATTGAACTTGAATGGACGCATAGATACGTTAGCTATAGTCTATCTACCTTTAATACTCGCTACCAACTTCACGCCACTGACTCCATTTCTCAGTGTGTTTAAACCAGCTTCTATTCCAGAGAGGCCGCCTGGAACGAGAACAGTTTTAGCAGGTCTGATATAGCCATCCCTTAGCCGGTCTGGAACCAAGTCGTTGAAGACGTGCGAACAATAGTCCTTCTCAACGAGAGCGTCTCTCAGACCGGACATCTCAGGTGTGACGTTGTCAGGAGGAGGGACTTTATTCATCATCTCCCAGGGCAGAACAGTGGCCAAAGTGCCACCTCCTAACTTGCTAACGACGGCGGCAGTGATCGCAAGGTTAGCTGAGACGGCGTCAACGAACTTGGTAATGACAAGTCCTCGGTCGCTCGCTTCCTCGACGATATCGTCTGCAATTTCTGAGCTCTTGTAGTCAAAAACTGCATCTGCTCCAAGCTGTCGAAGATACTCGTGATGTTGGGGAGATGCAGTGGTAAAGACGACAGCCCCAGCAGCGCTGGCGAATTGGATAGCACTGGTGCCAACAGATGACGATCCGCCCCAAATAAGAACCACGTCGCTCTTCTCAGTTTTGTTGGCGATTTTCGTGACGTCTAGACCAACTCTTCGCAGCAACCCAGCGGCGGTGCCCAGGCCCGTGGGTAAGCTCGCCGCGCTCTCGAAAAGAAACCCTTTGGGAATGCGGGATGTGAGATGACTGTAGCACAAGACGTACTCTTGGAATGTTCCCTGGTCTGGGTCGTTTTCGAGAGAAAAGATGGAAAAGCTCAGGACGCTATCGCCAGGCTTGAATTTGTCAACATCTGACCCGATGGACACGACAGAACCAGCCACGTCTCGGCCAAGAACCATGGGCCATTTCTTGAGGAAGAGGCCCGTGTCGTATTCTTTATACTCTGCGGGATTCAAAGCCACAGCACGTGTGCGAACGAGAATCTGGTTTGCTCCAGGCGTGGGAGTAGGTCGATCCTGCACTGTGAATGCTCCCTTGGGAGCGGAGAGGAAGAGGGCTTTGTGAGACATGACGGAGGCAGTTTCTTCGTGGTTAAAGAGTAAACAGCGGGCTCGAAAGGCGAAAGAACTACGTTGAAGGTTGATCGTGTAAATTGAAAGGCAATGAGGCTTTATATACTCGATCTCTGAGTGTTCTAAAAGGTAGCAAACCCATCCCATCTTACACTAATAGTATAAACTAATATTGAGCATCTAGCGAACATGACTTGCTTGGGTAAAACAACAAGATGGAGCTTTGGTGTAGCAGCTTTGTCATCTAAGATGCAAGATGACAAACATGCCAGTGTTTAATGCATAATGATGTGGTGTTGGCTATGATTATGAATCTCTCGACAGGTCGCGGAGAGATGCTCGTGCCGAGAAGCTCGGGGTTCGGACTTGGTCGGAAAATTGGAAAAGGCCGAGGGACATATCAACACTCACACTGAGAATGGCCTACGGCTTACACGCTTACATTCCGCTAGATAATGTCACCAAGGCTAGATAAATCATCATTGCCCTATTGTAAGTAATATGCCAACATCGGCCGTGAAACGGACAAACAAGGACGCGCCTAGGACGGAATTAGCAATGGGCAACTAAACTTAACGGCGGCACCCTGCTGCGTCGACGCCGTAATGCTCGACAGGTCGGGGAATGATGGGGCTATTGGGGGCTGTTGGCATTGAAGATATTTGAGGCGTAGCAGTTGCACTGGCGTGGTTCTCCTTCTCACATAATGTCTCCGTTGTCCCTATAACCTCCATCGACGTCGCCCTGATGGCCATGGTTGGCGGACACATCGGCACGGTAATTCGATCCACTATAGAAGTAGTCATGTCGGTTGCATTCCTGAGGAGAGATGATGGAGGCTGGTAAGAAGGAGGGAACTACCAGAATTCGTCCTCGTCCTTCAAAGTGATGACGAGAAACCATCGGTTGAACGAGCGAGCGATAGAAAATTCAATGGGTGCAATACCCTTGGATGACAAGATTAAGAATTAAGAGCTAAGATTTGGGATGTTTCAAGACGGGAACTTAAGAATGCTTGGGCTTGGAACCAAGGACCAAGTTGCTTCCTTGAGGAAAGGAGAACCGTATTATTGATATACTCGAGATCTTGAAGAGCCGTCGTGGGACTGGCAACTGGTCATTTGTCCTTGATGAAGAGGCCAGCTGACAGGTTTATACATAAATATTCTCCAATTTGTCAGATACCTCATCACTTTCTGTCAAGTCTGGTGTGAAGTTGATGCTGTTTAATCGGCGAGATGCAAATCAAGGCCAGGATGGACCAGGCGAGCATGATGAACCAGACGGCACGGAACGACTCCACAAATGACTCTATCACTTCATCATACCATCCAGGAGGAAGGTCTTGAAGATGGCCCAGGTCATCCTCGATTTTAGTGATTTCCGAGTCGGCATTTGGATAGCTTCCAAATCGCGCCCTGAGTCGGAAGTCAAGAATACTTTGATAAATAAGTGACACCATGGTCATTCCGATAGTGCTGCCTATGTTTCGAGCAAGGTCTAGAGTCTCAATTAGCTCGGCGTGGACTTGAATGGCTGAGATTCGACATGAGGCCGCATGCTTACATGTAGTGGAAGTGACGATGGCTTGGAGTGAGTGGTCCACGCTGGCCACGCATGCGATTTGTGTAACTGTGATGACGGCGCTGTAGGTGGCTTGAACGATGAAAAAGGCGAGGATTGTAATCCAAGCCGGACTAGCCTGGCTTTGGAAGGTGAACATAACGGTTCCCACAGTCATCACCATGATACTTGAGATCACGAGTCCAACGTATTTGCCCGTGGACCTCATGATAAACCCAGCACCGAGGGCACCAACTGCCAAGCCGAGGGATGCAGGCAGTATTTTTAAGCCGGCAGTGGTGGGAGAGTCACCCAGTACCTGTAGGTACAAAGGAATATAGAGAATGGAGGTCAGAGTAAGCATGGCAATAATGAAGCTAGTGAGGCAGGCTGACAAGACGGTGCGGTTGTATAGGAGCTTCACCGGGATGATGGGTTGGCATGCTCGGCGCTCCCACCAGATGAATGTTATGAAAAGAATGACTGAGAGAATGATTGAAACAAAGGGAAGTGGGTGTGTCCATTTCACGAGGTTCCCGCCCACGTTCAGGCCGAGTACAAGGAGGGCGAGGAACGAAAAGGTCAAGATGGCCCCGACAAAGTCAATGCGTGCCAGATACGACTTGTCCGACTGCTTGGGAGGGACCTTGACTAGGACCATCACAGCGACAGCAGAGAGGAGAGCAGGCGGGACTTGAATGAGAAACGCTAACCTCCAGCCTAGGCTGGTCGAGTCGTGGATGAAGCCGCCAAAGACACCACCGGCCATTGCACCGCAGCTGTACCAGATGTTGGCAATGCCGCCGACGACACCACGCTTGCGAAGGGGAACCAAATCAGAGCCAAGAAAAGTCGGGATGCTCATCAAACCGCCGCCGCCAATGCCCGCGACGAACCGGCCAGCGATCATGGCATATTGATTCGGAGCGAGGCCGCAAATGAGATTGCCCAGCGCGAAGATGATGTTGCTGAAGACCAGCCCCGGACCACGGCCGAAGATGTCCGTGAGACGGCCGGAGATGGGCTGGCAGGCGGCATTGGATGTGATGTATGATGTTGCGAGCCATGATAGGAGGCTCAACGAGTTGAACTCGCTCGAGATGGGGGCCGACAGGGTGGCGATGATGGTGGTGTCAAGCGCGCCGAGGAAGACGCCGAACCAGGCCGTGCTCAAGATGAGAGCCACTCGTACGGGCGAGAGGCTGGTCGCATAGACGGTCCTCTCTGCCTGGGAGACGCTGTCATCTTGTGGCTTGAGCAATGGTGTTGTCTCCGAGATGACATCATCGCCCTTGTTTGGGCATTTGGCACAAACACCCGTCATGTTGCGGCTACTTCAGCGTCTTTCCCTGTGGTACCCCGGGTCGAGTATATAGACAAGATATATATCCAAAGAAAGGACGAAAGCCCCTCGCAGAATGGGAGAGGTTGGGACGATGAGAAGATGATGTTTGGGTGCGATTGCTCTGCATCTAAACTCTTTATTCAAAATAACATCGGGACGCTCGGAGACATGAGAATGATGGCGTGAGGAATGTCTCAGACACCGGGCCGATTGACGCTACACAGCATCAGCTCTGCTGTCGTGCCGTCGTATTTGTGTCGCGGCTTTGACATGGCAATTGTCGTCAATTCGCGATGCCCCCGTTTGTCGGCACATGTCAACACGGCACATATCAATAGTCCCAGAAGCTGCATATTCACGTTCTAATATGTGAAGGCCTGGAGTCGATATTTGCACCGAGGAAAATGTGATTGGGTCGGCTCGAATTCCAAATCGAATTGTAATTGTTTATATGACAATGCATTGCAGCTCACTGTTGTGTGTCGCTGCCATGGAAACGCCTGGCGAGTACATTTCGGAGACTGAGACAGGAGATCCAAATAGTGACTCTCGGGCATGTATACAAATGATTCGCGTAGTATGCGTCGTCTTGGATTATTGCTTTTTGTGTTGCCCATCGTCTGCAGTGTCCATTCACGCATCATCTGTTCAGACGTCGACCATAGAGTTGCTTCTTGATCGCACATTGTTTAGTGATCGAAACATCTCCACGAATGCATTTGGGGTTGCACAAATCTATACGAAGTACATAGCCATTTCCATTTCTCACTCGGGGAAATGCCGACAACCCGCCGGTACGGATATTTCAGTAACTTCAGCCTACAAACCCACGCTTTTATTACTAAGAGACATTGTCAGAGACAGTCAAAACCATTGTCTATCTTAGAACGAGGTGGCGAAGAGCCCGCCTCTTGTATCAAGGGACGGACCCAAATAGCCGAGAATGCCTGCACGACGCAAGTCTCTTTTCCGAGACGTCCTCATTTGCTGAGGGCATCATTGTGGAAATCTGCACCACGAGACTGCGGTTCCTAATAAGCCCAGACGAAAAGGCTGGACTGAAGCATATCATTCGCTTAGATGTTTGGGCCAAATTGATACCGCAAGGAGTCGCACAGATGGGGTCCCCATAATGAAGTTCAGCATTGGAGGTAGATATGTACTCTGGTTACAATTCGATCCCCCCAACACTCAGCAATTCGTGCATCTACTACGTTAAGAGCATCCGGTTATTTCCGTGGCCCTATACAAGACTTACAGCTGTACTGGTAGATGCTTGTGGCTTCTGTGCTATTTTTCTTTTTAAAATACTGTTAAGCTGTGCGCTTCATCAAGGGCGAGTTGCTGGCAGAAGTGGCTAGGTTCTGTGCATAACACTGATCAGGCGTCCTTCCGAGAGTGATAACATGTCGTTGCTAATACTCCCTAATCCCTCTCCGCGCATGCACTGCCCGTCGCATCCTGTGGCTGTGCGCCAGTCAGCTCGCAGGCGCAGAGTAGGCAACAAGGCGGCCTTTCTGCAGCTTATTCTCGGTCGCTACGCCGCAAACAGAAGCACAAGTTGAAGACATCACGATGTCGCCAGGCTCGGCGATTCTTTCACAGCGCAAAATAGTCTTCCCGATGACCTACAGAGCTCAATCGCCTGAGCAAAGATGCAGCCAGCGACTTGTCCAATGTTCTGAACACTTTAAAGACAAAGCTCCCGAACAGCAAACGCCAAAGCTTTCGAGCCGCGTTGAAGGAGCTATGGACTGAAGGCCAGATCAAGGAGTTTACCGACCGGATCCAACTTCTCCAGACACGAATCATGTCCAACATTCAGTTTTTAATGATGTACTCGCCCAGCGTAATTCCCAGTTCTGCATTTGCTGATCATGATTAGGAACCAGCAGTCGGAGGTCTACAGCCAGGTAAAAACCCTCGAACAAACAACCCGGGATCTAGGAGCGACATTTCAAGAAAATCTCGACCAGCTGTGAGAAGTTGTGGTATTTCAATTCTCTCAAATGCGGAAAGGAGATGTGGAAGCCAAGTTGAGCGGCGTCCTGAAGGACCTTTCGCAACTCACACTCGAGCAACCTATCGGCCTCGATACGATATCGATCAAACTTGATGGGTTTGCTGGTTCTATATCACAACTACAACGAGACATGAAAGTCACCAATTCCTACCAGGATACCCTCCGGTCGATCCTCTTCGAGCGGCTGAAATACCGCTGTGATCGCATCCCCGCAGCGTACAGCAAGACTTTTGACTGGGCTTTTGAAGATGAAGTATGCGGAGTACACGGCCAGTCTCTCTCCGCTTCAGAGATTGGTTAGAGAATCAGAATGGAACTTTCTGGATTCGAGGCAAGGCAGGGTCTGGAAAGTCAATATTGATGAAGTTCCTCTGCAACGAAAGTCGGACATCGGGCAATCTTCAAACTTGGGCCGGACGCGGCCAAAAGCTCGTCATTGCCAAGTATTTTTTCTGGAATCCGGGATCGTCTCTCCAGAAGTCCCGAGAGGGTCTACTACGGTCACTTCTCTTCGACGTTCTATGCCAGTGCCCTGAGCATATCGCCGAGGTGGAGAGAAGGATGATCCGCCGCCGTGGCGAAATCCACGATGACGATGAATTCTGGACTTGGGAGATGGCATGGGCAACGTTCAACGAGGTGGTTTCCGAAGCCAAAACTACCAAGATATGCTTGTTCATTGACGGGCTGGACGAGTTTGAGGGTGATGGCGAAAATCTTCTCGAGACTGTCAGGGTCTTATCGTCGTATGCTACAGTCAAGCTCTGTTTCGAGCCGACCCTAAACCGATATGCTTATAAGAATATTACTTGCCATATACTAGATCCAAGCGCACAACCCAGTTAGACAAATTCTATTATATGCTTAAGTTTGCTTTATGTAAATGCTGTTCCTCCTGACGAATAGATGAACGGGAATGCCACATAGCCCCGGAAGTGTGGCTCCCCCGTAAATCCCCCTCCGCCTCAACCAATCAAGCCGGTAGCTCAATGATCCAAGTGGCGCTACATTGCCCTCGGGAGGGACAATACCGAAGACTCGGTTATTTTCTAAATTAAGAGCTACCAAATAAGCTCAGGCGCTTAGTACCCAAGGCAACTTGCATAGGCGAGAGCCTTCTTCCGGGAACTGCGTGCTATTCTATCGCGGAAGCTCATCTTCCGGTGCGTGGCTTGTGACTTATAATTTCTAGCTTCTAAAGGAGGATCTTTATTATGAATCTTCCGTCAATATTGAATCAACTTGCTTGGGATGGTCTAGCATCTTACGATAGATCAGTGCGCCAGCGACTTACTCTCGAGATGCCTCATTAATGGCAACTTGTACTCCTCTCGGCTTGGCAAAGGAAGGCCCATTATTGGGCTGTACTTACGACCTATCGCTCTCATTAACTCCAATACAATAACCAATGCCATAAATAGGTTATCGCACTGTGACTAGATATCACAGCCCTTCAGGCACGTCCAGCAAGAGGTTCCATCTTACATCCTTTATAGTGACGTTTCGCCCCTATACACTACCACACAACCTATCCGCCTCTTGTAATATTCGCAGCTTGTTGCTCTATCCTGGCCTTGTATGCACATACACCCTACGCCCCTTCGGCCTGGTGTTCACGTCCCGATTTCAGACCAGTCCAGTCTCGGATGCACATCACGGTGCATTCTACGGCCAGAGTCGATCACATGCTCTTCTGGCTTGATTCTATTAAACAGAGTTATTTAACTAATATCGTATGCTAGGTACTCGCTGAGACATATACTCTCCTGTTTTAGCGTCACGACTTGGCACCTTGGGTTGTTATCCTCTCACTTTGCCCTAACATCTATATTTAGCATTAGAACTCTCTCCTTTCCTTCTATTTCTACCTATATTCTGTCTCCTCCCCTCCTCCCCGCCTCGTATAGCTTCCCCTATCATCGGGAGAAACAGATGCCGGTTTGGGGGTGGAGAGTGTCGCGAATGAGAGAATATGAGTGACTCTCGGCCGCAGAATCAGCCAGCCACTTCACGAGCTGACATGTCTCGCGGTTCGCTGTGTGACGCAAATGTTGCGTAGAGGGCAGGCTTAATATTTTCAAGGGGGAAGCTAGATTAAGCTAACAGCAGGCTTTCAATTCCTTTTAGCAGCACGTTAATGTCATGTTGCTCCTCGGCTCTGTAGTGGCTATTTCCTTTTCCGCCTGTCGACGGCAAGACATACTCATTCAATCATTGTTGGACCAGTAAAGGTACTGGAGAGACGATAAGATCTGGCATGAAATGGGAGTGACGGCTTCTTGGCCAGTTGTTTCGACAGTTGTCGCAACAGTGTGATCGGACCACCTCGAATCCGAAATGAAGATGGGGGGGCAAGGAGAAATTGACTTTCGGATGGTGCTTGTTCCGTACCATTTCTTCGGAGTCGCTGGAGGAACAAATAGCATGCATGAGGAGGAGAGGTACTATCGGGTACTAACTCAGTTGTGGGGAGCGTTGACTTCACAGTCGGAAGCTCTAGCTCGTTGAGGATCGAGGATAGCCTGGAGTACATTCTAAATTAGGATGAGGACCACGAACTCATTATGTGGAAGAGGAGAAAGAGAGTTCTTCGTGAGGGCCCCATGCTGAGGCTTGTATATAAATACAGCCCCTTCCCTCCTGGTCTTCTGTTCCCTTTTCCTGAATTCTCCAGCCAAGATACTGGGCACTTCCCTCTCCCACTCCTCAACTTCTCAATCATTTAACAAATAATCCTACGTTTCCTCCTCTACTCAGCATAGCTATCCCCCTTCAAGGAACCCACCCCTCCGCCATCATGCTTCTCAAATACTTCCTCCTCAACACCCTTCTTGTCCTGAGCTCCGTCACTGCCATTCCCAATCCTGACACCGATAATTACGATGTCGAGGCTCGGGATGTCAATGATGACCCCGCGGGCCACCTTGTCGACCGTGATGATCGCTACGGTTCCCGTTGTGGTACGGACGCCACCTGGGACAAGAAGCAGAAGATGTGTTTCTGCAAGAAGAACGGCGACTTCTACGACGATGAGATGAAGAAGTGCTGCCCCAAGGGTAAGAAGTGGAATGGACGCAGATGCGACTATGACTGCGGTAAAGATGCCGACTGGGATCGGCGCAAGAATGAGTGCGTCTGCAAGAAGAAACACGCGCAGTTCGGCTTCGGCAAAGACAAGAAACAATGCAAGTGCCGACGCGATATGTGGGACGATGGCTACGAGTGCCGTTGCAAGGCCAAGAAGTTCTGGGATCACCGCTCTCAAAAGTGCAAGCCTCGTCGCAACGACAACGACAACGACTACGACTACGACTGATCATGATTGGCCCAGATCATGGGTTTTGTGGGTAACGGCTGCTATTATCACATTCTGCGCGAGCTCATCTTGAGGCGTCGCGTTTCCGATCCTTAAAACCAATCCTTAACTTGTTTATTTGTTTCTTTCTTGTGTTTAGTTGATAGGCAAACTGGTACAAATTGCAAAGGGGGTCTGGGAGACGGGTGAATCAATATGATATTTGACTTGAAATTGTTTCGAGGGGAGGGCAGCCACACCAAGAAGCAGAGCTTGTGACAAAGTGGCGAAAAGGAGGAGCCCAGTTTTTACAACTGGAGTTCTAAGCTCAGAACAGGAGGATGGGCGGAATACGATTGTATTTATGTCACTCTTTTAGCTAACTCAGAAGCTTGTCGATAGTACTTATTTACCTTCTTTTGTCTCCTTCAAGTGCATCAAGCAGTAGATGAATACGGCAGTAAGATTGATGTAATGATGTAATGCCATACCCACCTCTATTACACATACCATATTAAAGGCCAAGAAAAAATTAGTCTAAGAATAAATCTAACTCTGCCATACAGTCCAAATAGATCATATGCTTGCTATGTTATATTAGGTAAAAATATGAGTATATTCAGAGTTAATGCGCTATATTCAAGGATCTGGATCCTCACCCCGATCCTCCGTCGTGCGAACTTCCTCCTTTCCTGCGAATTTAGAATAGTTGTCTCCAGGTGGGAAATAGCCACACGCAGCTAACCCAAACGATCTTGAGCTGTATCTTTCGGCCTTGGCTTTGGACTTCTCCTAGATGTAAAAATTAGTACTCTGTCGTTTATGGCCCGGGGAAATGCCCCCTTCTCTCGGACTCGGCCACGGCAGCCGCACAGGGCTTCCTGCTCCTCGGGCCTTGGAACCCGACCTTGTATCCTAGATAGTTGCTGGCCCTGTGCGGGGCTTGCGTGAACTGCTGTTCAATGTCCACCGAAACATTGAACAGCGAAGCTGGACATGCCATGTGATTAGGTATCCATTCATGTGTAGCACTTGAAGGGCTGCGGGGCTCCCCGAAGAAGGCGAAGGGGTATTAGATCCCAGACCAACGGGACTTTGGGCAGAGGCGGGCTGGCCGTGACTAATGCCGTCTTCGCTACAAGGCCTGCAATAGCTTCACCTTAGAGTTGGGGTTCATAATAGTGGCGGAGCGAGTAGACCCTGTAAGTTAATAAGGTTACTATATGAGAATTGTAGTAACGGATGCTACCTCATATTGTATAACTATAACGATTGTTAAACGTTGGGTGTTTTACATATCCGTACTATAGCCCAGATCACTCTTTAACGCGATTCCAAGACGAGCTAACTCTCCCTTATTAATGTAACGATTTCTATTTATCTCCTGTTATTATTATTTGCTACTATTGGTTAAAATTAAGGAAAGATAGTCTGTTAAAATGAATATAGTGAGTAGTAACACTGGGACGGCTGCGTATCCTTTGGCCATTGTCCCCAGAAACGAGCATACCTTATAAGTTATCTCTATATCATATTGCAACTTGGTTGATGAGAAGAGATGCCTGAGATGGGCATGCACTCCTCGCCAATCATCCGATCAAGTGAGGTCACCTTGCTCAAACTACTAGTAGCTACCCTACGTCCCTACACATTGACCGGACCAATCTACAGCCAGGAGGCGAGGTAACAGAAACACTAGAACAAGAGACGGAGCTGGAGCTGTCGGGGAGGAAGCGGACAAGTTGTCGGAAACGGTCACGGAGCTCCCGAGCCACATCTCGCAATCGGTTCATCAAGTCCTCTTGTCCCTCAACCACATATCCAGGGGAATTCCCCGGAACATATCCCCTGGCGAGGCAGCCTCTCGGTTGTCGATGTCTATCCGCTGGTGGCTCGGACAAGGAGGACTTCGGCTGGGAGGTTGCACGACCAACTCCCCCCAGTTATGGAGCACCCCTCTGCGAGAACTCTACCGGCACTTTGTGCCAGCTTGTTGAAGGCGAGGCCGTCTTATGATGGTTGGGTGTATCAAGGAGGGATTGGGTTGGGGCCCGTGATGCATAAAGCATGAAGAAGAAGAATGGAGGAAGCTTGGAAGAAAAAGGTGGGTGGAAGATTTTAGGCTGCCTGCCCTGGAGATTTACCCTTAGCCAAAAGGGTACGACAGGTTCGTGATGCCCTCATTAATGCATTGAGCGCCGCGCACCTTCTAAAACCGCCGGCATTTGTCCATATGCACCATGTTATCTCGAGAAACCAGCAAATCCTTTTGTGAGTCGAAGCCTGCGAGTCGCTCGCATGTTCGAGAATCGTCGGTCTCTGTTTTCAAGCATCGCGAATACGTGCTGGAAGACGCTTTTCGCCACCAGACAATATCACCGCAACAGTAGCTCATCTCATTCGACCGAACTTCAGAGTCTTCATCTAGCGTTAACAGATGCTGTTAGACATTGAGACATGCATCATCACACCAAGCCACCTCGTCTTTTATTTGAAATCTCATTCATCTTCACCTCGGACCCTCAAGAATGGCACTCAAATCAGGAAATTCCTAGGAGGTTCAGGCTGAGAATGCCATACTATTATGACACTTTCAATGAGCCAAGCCCGGCTATTATCCCCTGAAGAGTTGCCCGAACAAACCAGCTCAGTTTTTCTACCTTTATTGAGACATATGCAATCGTCTGACACATCGCGAGCTTGCCATCACGGCTACCAGGGACACTAAGTTGGTCAAGCAAATGGCAACAGGGTCTCTCACTTTGTTCAGACTGCGACGACTTATCTCAAAAGCGCGCACATTGCATACCAGTTGACCGACTTTGCAACCGAGTTTATGGTCGAGGACGCTTTGAGCCCTGTCGCGGAACTTATGCGAACGTATTTCCTCAGGCTTCAAAAATGCCTTGCTGAAGCTCCCAATTTCTCTGCAGTGTTTTAGCCAAGTTTGGCCAGCAAGTCCCAGTCCTCTCCGTAGGTGGCCTGGGGGCGAATGGTGCATTAGGTCTATAGGCCAAATGTCTTCAGCCCGGGCTTGGCGGCGCGTCAGGGAGCTGACCTGTGAAATGTGTCCTTCCATAGTCCCAATCAAGTTGCGTTCATCCTCAGCTAAGCGCCACGGCGCTGCACGAGTGGACGCCCCCAACAACGCCTGCTTTAGTTAAATCACTTTCTTCATACCCTCAGAATAGTATAGTTAACAGTAAAATGCTGTAAATGGGAAAATTATACCCATTTTTTTGTAATATGCGATGCCTCAAGTCGCCCAGCTGTATTAGAGCATCTACAGCGCTGAATACTTGACCGGTCACCATATTGGGCCACCTTACTTTTATCACGTACAGAACATCACACAGTACTTTACCATTTCCGCCTGGCCAAATGTCCCGACGCCGGCATTAGATATGCCCGTATTTACGACTGGCCGGCTGCGCATGCAGCCATGTGGGTGTGTGTTCCCACCTCTCTGCTCGGTCTGCCTTGCACTTTCAACGTGACGGAGCCCTGCGATTGATCCAGCACATACCTCGTGTCTATTAATATCCAAAGCGTCATGATGTAACAAAATTTGCTCCAGAGCTAAAAGAAAGTACAATTCCTTTACAGTAAGAAGTTCTCAATCAGCCCACTAATTGTATTCAGCCTAGGCCTGGATATAAACCTGCCATTTGTTGGGGGCCAAAAGCATGAACAAGATACCGTGCCGTTTCGAATTGAGAGTAAGGCTCAGCTACTAGAGAAAAGTGCATACACAGAATCCTTCGGCGCGTATGGCGAAAAAGGGCATCCAACTGTAGCCGTGATGTGCCCACATCGGGTCACACCGCAGGCTGCACTTCCACCACACTTTCTTAGCGGGCGGCAAAAGACATGCATGAGTTTTCAACCGAAAGGCTTTAGGTGTTATAAATATAACTATTAACTCCCATGCCAGGCTCTGTGATTCTGGGCCTCCCTCATCTACAACAAGCTTTTGAAATTGCTTTGTTTGCCCATTCCTAAATCGACATTGAGGTCACTGACTACGGCGGCCAGAGCATAGTAATAATGGGACAATCCAATTCTATCCTCCAGAGCTGTGAGAAGATTGGCGTGGATGTCACGAAAGCAGACTGCGCTATCGAGTTTAACTCTTCGGGAGATGTCGTCAGTTTCGGAAATGTCACCAGAGGACATCTAGAAGCAGATACTGACATTGCTGGACAAGGCGTAAGTACACCCTTCTGTGTGGTTTCAGTTTCTCCCAGACGTGGTTTTGATAACCAGAACTTAATCACCAGCTAAAAAGTGAATATTTAGGTGCTTATTGCATTTCTTGTCCCTGGCGTCCTCTTGGTTCTATGCGGCCTAATCTTCGCCCTTGCGCGAGCAATTTCTTTCTTCCTAACGTGGAGGAAACAGAGACATACCAGGTAGGTCTCTCAATATTTTCTATCTAGTCACTGAAAATAAACGTGATCACGATCTCAGCAGTCTGACGTTCTACTTCAGAGATAATCTACCAATAAGCGAAGGCAAGAGCTCTGCGTGGCTCCATGAGCACCTCGACGATTTCATCTGCTCGCTATCAGACGCCCAACTCCTCGTTATTCTCGCTTTCGGCGCCGCTTTCTACTCCAAGGCACAATGCAGTATCTCCACATACCATTATACCATTACCATACATCTCGTTCTAGCAGGCTTGGCGGCTTCCCTTCTGGCATTGATACTCATTCGGAAGCCCCAAAAGAAGATCATCTCGATGCTGCTGCGAATTGCCATGTTCTCTGCTTGCCTAGCTGGCCTGTTGGGCCAAAAAGATGTTCAGGGAGTTGATAATACGTCGTCCATCAGAAGCCAGCTCCCTGGGATGGATCAACGTGACAGTACGGTCGTCCTTCCAACATTCTGCCTGCTAGACGATTCACTCAACCCCTTTCCCGGCTTGACAGCGGAAGAAAAGAAACATCTCATCAACAAAGGCCTTAGTCGCAATGCTGTCGTACAGTCACGTTTTCTGTTAGCTTTTTTCATCTTGGTCGCACTTTTCAAGCATATCCTCGGGCTGCGACAGAGATGGGGCCTGGAATCGAGCCACAAAGTCAGCTCACGATGCTGTGGATGCAATCCCGCGTTCGTGGTCTATATCATGACTACTTTCTGCAAGTTTGCCGTTTGGGCCTTTTCCCTCATCCTCATATGCTATAATTGGCTTACTGTTTTCCTGCTTCGCGATTGGGTTGAGAGGTCAGGATGGTTAGAGCTCGAGGATGGACAGAACCCCGAGCGAGACGTCCAAGGTCTCGGGCAGATTGCTCCTCTAATTGCCCTTGGGGCAATTGGATTCACCATTACTGATACTGTCTCTGAGTTCCTCAATAATTGGTGGAAGAAAACCCATCCAAAGGCTTCAGCAGGGAGTCCAAATAGTATCCAACTGCAGCCCGTTAACAGCGGCCACTCGACCCATGGGTACACGCCCATAACACCATAACGCATCTGATAAGCTTCAACAGACCAGGTGGCCACTCTAGCGGGGGCTTGATGGTGTAGCGGGGAACAAGAACACATTGGGAAGCTGACAGTATAAGATACACACTACATGGAGAATAGGGTGAGTAGATGAGATAGGACATGTTATAATGTAAAACTGCTCAATTTGATGCACCACACAAGTTATTATGTTGCATTTCACAGTTCTGTTAGGAATCGCGAGGTCAGCCATGGCTGGGCGCAAAGTTTCCAACTCCCGCCTTTGTCGAGGCCCAGCATCACACACTCTTTTCTCTTCAGAGTCAGAGTAAAGGTTGGGAACATTGATATAAGTGTTGTCTCGTCGTTACTGACCATTGATGCCCAAGACGATTTTCCTGCGTACTATCTCTTTCCACTGAGACTCCAGCCCCTCAGTTGACGCAAACGTTGACGTTCGCACTCATCACAGTTGATATGGTAGCTATTAGCGAATGAAACGGGCAAGACATGGCCACATTCCACCTACAGTGGCGAGTGCAATGCGGAGTTTGGAATTCGGACGTTTTATCCCCCTTTTCGGGTTGAATGATTGACTGCGATGTGATTGTTTCGTGTCCGGAACTTCGGACCGTCGCCAGCGAGAAGCCGTTCGGAGCATCGGGCCCAACAGGGTAAAAGGGCGTCACGTCAATGAGAGCAGGAATTCAACAGGTCTCCATAAAATCATTGCCGCGCTTATGAAAAAATGATAATGCTGAAATTCTTGGAGGACGTGTAAAAGCTCCAGTGTGATTGCGGTGCTTCGTCCCTTCCATACCTACCTGTGTCAATCATGCATGACTAAGCATCGAGGAGGATTCACTGGAATGGAGGCACTGCCACTCATGACTCAACGTCTCACTCGACAACAAATGCCGTCCTTTTCACCGCCAGATCAGAAAATCATTTCGTCACCAACGCCATCGCAAGCAATCAAAGCAGCGCTCTTCACATTCATTCCCACTCAGAAATCGTCATCATGAAGACCCTCGGACTGCTCGGTGGCATGAGTTGGGAATCAACAGTCACCTACTATCAGGAAATCAACCGCCGCGTCCGGGAGGTCAAGGGAGGCCTGCACTCTTCCCAGTGCGTTCTCTTTTCTTTCGACTTTGCCGAGATCGAGGAGCTTCAACACGCCAACAAGTGGGACGAAGCCGGTGCTTTGCTCGTGGAAGCATCTATCAAGCTCCAGCGTGCCGGCGCCGACGCCATTGTGCTTTGTACAAACACCATGCATATGGTTTCTGGCGGCATCGAGGAGGCCTCGAAACTGCCTCTCATCCACATCGTCGACCCGACAGCCGACCGCATCGTAAGCGCCGGATTTCGGTCCGTCGGCCTCCTGGGCACTCGCTTCACCATGGAGAAGGATTTCTACAAGGCGCGACTCACTGAGAAATACAGGCTGCGCGTCGTCATTCCAAGCGACGAAGATCGAGATGCGGTTCATTCCATCATCTACAACGAGCTTTGCAACGGCATCATCAAGGAGGATTCCCGCGAAGTTTACCACAGAATCATCAGGGATCTCGCCAAGCAGGGTGCAGACTGCCTCATTCTGGGGTGCACCGAGATTGGGCTGCTGGTGGACGGAACTGGGAGTGAGCTTCCTGTGTTTGACACGGCACAGATTCACGCGATTGCTGCTGCGGACTGGGCGATGAAGGATGGGAATTAGAAACGGAGATGTCATGGACTACATGTGTGATGACACCCGCGACTGCGTAGCGATCATACAGAGGACCATGTTGGTTCAGTGCGGCAGAAAGATGCGCAACATAGACGTGCACGGAAGAATAGACAGAGATGGAACTTGTTCTTATTTCTAGATTTGCCAATCTACATACGTCGGAAGACAGACAGTTACTCTTCTACTATCCCAACCATCCTCATCGAATCATCGAATAGGCAAAGCCTTGAATCCTTTGGAGCGGCCATGGCGCTGCGCTTTCGCAGGTAGAGCTACAAGAACGTCATCAGAGGCAAAGATGCATTGCTGAACCGGTTGCAAAATTGTCTCGCCCTTTTCACCGATGAGGCGGGTCAAGAAAGAAGCTTCTTCCGTTACCAACGTCGGGACCTGGCGAATGTCTCGGAATGGGGCCAATTTCTCCAGGTTTCGCAGTTGGCCCAAAACTTCCTTGTGGCTCGTGTTGAGCTTCTGAACGACGGCGCAGATATCCAAAAACCACACTGGTCCGAGGCCATAGTTTTGGCAGTACTGTCTTAGTGGTTCACGGTCGTCGGGGTCAGGAACACCGTGGACTGCAATGAATCTGAGGAAAGCAATAGTCGTGGCTCGGTTGTTTCCATCAATGATGATGGCTTGACTCTCCGAACTAGAGCAGACTGCATAGCCGTAGGCAATGGCAATGGGCGCTATGGAGTGCTCGGTCTTCTCCGAGTCTAAGAAATTTTGAATCATTTCAATGACAATGGCCGGCGAGGCGAACTCAGAGCGACCAAGCGAGTCAATGTCCACGTACGAGTAGACCATCTGCTGATCTCTGCAAAAATGAACGTAAGATGCATCCTGGACCAGAGCATTGGCCATGAAGGAGGATTCGAGAGCGAGCTGTGCCACGATTCCTTCCCAGATCCCATCCGCAAGCTTCATGTTCTCGAGTTCAGATCTCAACTCATTGAGCATCGAGAGGAATAGCTCTGACTGCGTCTTGAAGTTTCGACGCAGGCCACCAACAGGGTCCTTTAAGAATGCATGGATTTGCAAGAATGCCTCGATCTGCGGTAGAGACCAGTTCCTATTGCCTGCCTTTGTGAAGTCTGACAAGGCACGAAGCCAGAAGCCGTGACTCACGTTTTGGTCGGTAGCCTCTGTTTTGTACGGCACCACGAGGCTGGTGAAGTCTCGAGCGATTGTGGGAAGCTCTTCGGGGGTTCTGGAAGCTCCCATGTTTGAGATGATGGCCCGCGGCAATGCCTTGGCCTGGTTTCTTAGGATCCTGGCGGTTTCCGGCCAGCTCTCGATAACGTCGTTGGTTTCCAGCAACTGAACGATTGTCGGGAGCGTCAATTGGGGAATCTTGCGTTCGTTGACCTGGGAGAGCATGTACGTCATTCTCGACATCTCCATATTGGCATGTCGGGACGCTGGTCCATTGGCCGCGGTGAAACACGTCTCGGCTTCCCCAGGAGTCGGATACAGTGCGACAGGGTACGAAGCAAACACTTGCGCCGCAATTCGTCGTATCCTCGTCTCCGCCAGTCGCATGAGCACGCATTGAGTGGGGTGATCAATGTCGTGGTGGCGTGCATTGAGTGAGGGAGCGGCGTCGCTGCCCCAAGAGTCTTCATGACCACACGCCCCAGCGAACTCAATCCACTGGGTCTCGTTGCTGCTATCTTGAGGGTGTATCTCTGAGCATGCCCGAGTGTGTCCGCTTCCGACCATTCTAGGAACGGGGCTTTGCTCGTGGCACAGGGCTGAACGCAAGCAGTGGGCGAGCCGGAGGTACTGCTCCAGTGAATTGTACGCCTGCACCGACAGCCGAATCACACGTTTGGGGTATGAGGGCCAAGAGTAGACCGGAATCACAATTCTGTGTTCCTTCCAGAGCGTCTGTTGGATGCGCAACATGCCCTCTCCTTCTGGCTCGGGTGAGTCGGGCAGCGGGATAGTCGCCATTGTGCCTATCATATCGTCTGGACAGGGAATCGGAACACCGATGGCTTTGCAGATGATCTTTCGTGCGAGAACAGCCAAGTTGTGGTTTCTTCCCGTCAAGGCCTCGTACCCACCGGGGACCACAGAGTTCAAGAACTCAATAGCAGTGGGCAGGGTGAGTGGTCCGGATGGATCATTGGTACCAAGCCAGGTGAACTCATGTTCCAGATTAGAGTGCTTAGCACGCTCAATGACATGAGGCGACCGAGCAATGACAAGGGGCTTAATGTTATGGGCGCGATCTTTTCGAACGTGCAAAAAGCCGACACCTCGAGGCGAACACATCCATTTGTGGCAATTGGCAACATAGTAGGCAGCATTGATGCTCTTGATGTCGACGGGGATCATGCCAGGTGCATGTGCGCCGTCCACCAAGGTGTCGATGTTGCGCGAAGCAAGTTCACTGACGATTTGTTCAATGGGAAAAATGAGCCCGGACCTGCTAGGGATGTGGTCTATGACAGCAAAACGAGTGCGAGGTGTGACACGATCAACAATCGCATTGAAGACGCCGTTTGAAGTCGCATTGGCAATTGGAATGTTAACGATGACGAGCTTTGCGCCGTCTCGCCTGGCGACATGCTCAAGGACAAGACGGACCGAGCTGTACGCGTGATCGGTGGTGAGGATCTCGTCGTTGCGGTTGAAGCTGAGGCTTTGAATGACAGCATTCAGGCCATACGTGGCTCCGGGCGTGAGGACGAGTCCTGACGGATCCGCGTTGAGGAACTTGGCCAGGGCATCTCTACTGGCGAGCCATGAGGATGTGTAGGATCGTTCGAAGAACTCGTGTGGGTTTTCTTCGATGCGTTGTCGGATCTCGCTGTGCTTCTCACACACGGGGATGGGACAGGCTCCGAATGCGCCGTTGTCGAGATAGAGCACGTCTGGGCGGATTTTCCACTCGCCAAAGGTGTTGACCAAGGTGGTATCAAAGTCGGCAGTGAGCTTGTACCGATAGGTTCTGGGGGGCTCGAGAGTAGTAGAAGACATTTTGAGCAGAGAGGGCCTTTCCTGCCGCGCTAAAGGCAATAAAAGGGCAAGGGAAAAGGGGAAAAGGGGACAATAGACCAACTGCCGCTACTATGATGGCTTGAGAAATGCTGACTGTGAGATATGGGTTCCGACGGGAGTCAAGGCAAGCTTTTAACTTCCAGACAGTCACTTCTTCTTAATCGAGGACGAGATGCATGTGAAAGCCCTATGGGTGCAAGTACAGATGTCAAGGTGCTATATGTTTCTAGAGGCCGAACTATGGAGTTGGAACGGTATGAAAACGCGTCTACCTTGCTGCCCTACCCTTCCCCTTTCCCCGCGGTGGCATGAGCACACTCAGATTGGTGTTTCACAGCGGAAAGCCACGAGTAGTACGGTAAGTGTATCTCTGAAAAACGAAGGAAGCATTCAATTCCGTCTTCTCCGTAGGAACATGCTCCAGTAAGATGATGTGGCGTTTGCGACTCTAGTTCTAACACAAGCGATGTCTTAAGTGATCAAGAGGAGACCAGATGAAGGGCTTCTTGTGTCACACAGGTATTCTCCAATCGATCCTGACCACGACAGTCCGAACCCCGCGTTCAAGTATGTTCTCATGTCTCTCAATAGCGCCGCTCCCGCTCGACGAGTCGGTCAGAAAAAGTCCATCTTCGACACAGGGGATATGAACCAATTGTTCTTTTCCACGTTGGCACAACCTGAGATGATATGCCTGTGCACTTGGTCCTATTCAGTTGCTTCAGGTGGTGTTACCTGCTTGTCTGCCTATTGAAGTGAGTATCTGGGTATGCGTTACGACGACGAGAAGTGTCCTTTGCAGATCAAATGCAGCTAGGAATCGTGCCGTGTCTGTGCCGTGTCTCATCCCCGCAGCAGCATGCCGTGTCGTTGTACGAAGTAATGCAGTGGCTTCCAAGGGCAAAGCTGCCGACATTCCGACCCGATAGCCCGATTTCTCCGATCATTTCCTCCTTGTGTTCGGGTGTCGGCCCCGGATATCGCTTTCCTAAGACAATGAGGGGACTACCTAGGGAGAACTGTGAAACAAAGATCCAACTTGTTTACTCAGGTACCTACTTCCCGAGGGATGGCTTTTCACTTATAGGTCTGCATTGGCACATACCTATTAGTAAAGATGTAAAATCAATAAACCCAAAGAGACCTGACTGTAGCACTGTCTGTAACTGTCAAGTAAGGTCAGGTCAGTTAGACAGTTGAATTGAATATATCGAGCCCAAATAGACCGCTAAGTCAGAAGGCTAGGGTAGCTAAAGAAAAAAGAATGACGACTGCCTTCAAAGATTTACAAGAGGAAGGTTGGAAAACACACGATGTGTACTACCTATTTCTATTGTGCTTGTTTGGTCTTGTCTTAGTTAATAGCTATAGAAATGTCCTTTCTTTGGATAACTCCCTCACTCTCGAGTCTAGTAATGCAACCAACCTTACCGCTCAAGGCTGCTGGTCCCAACGCATTATCTCGTTGCATCTCATTTGCTGCGTAAGTATGTGTACTTGGACTTGCAACAAGCATTTAGTCTCAACCCATCACCAGCGAGTGGACAAAACTCTATCTTTTAGTAGCTCTTTGGTCCCGGGACACACAGTTAGGGAAGGCTTGGTTCGGCACTTGAATTGTCAAATATTCATGTCTGATCTTCGAGTGATGGCTAGGTGGACAGTCGAATCTGAACTTTGGTAGTCATCGATGCACTTCAATGAGAAATAGTCTAACAATGACAGCATAAACAAGATATCGGCTTTCGGGTTATCAAGTTATTCCGATCATCAGCAACTCTGCATACAAATCGAGGAAGAACCTTTGCCTCTCAGAACCAACTGCCGTAAGCTGGGTCAGTGGGGGTTATCGACAGGGTTCCGGGCGCAAGTTCGCTTGGAGTCGGCGTCGGCAATTGACAGAAGCGGATATTGCTCTTGATGGAATTCTTATTATCATATGACGATAATCCGTAGGTTCATATTCTCCATCAATTGAGCCCATTCCCTTTTCTCTTTTTGCACTTCACAAAATCTGGCTGCTCTCTCGGACCGGGAGTAATGGCCCACAGTGTTTCCGAATGTCTCTACACGGTGCCACCACCTGGCTTTCGCCTCTTCATCCGAACTTCGGCAGTTTTACTACACATTCCAACATGACGGAACCAGAGCCTGACCATTACATCCGGAGCCGCATCGCGAACGCATGCGACGGCTGCAAGGCTCGAAAAGTCAAGTGCGATGGAAAGCTCCCTTGCAGCTACTGTGCCCGCCGACAACGGCCTCATGCCTGCCACTATTCCCCTCAGCGTCGCCGACGAAGCGCCCAGCAACCGCGATCACCACCGCACTCGGACAGGGCGTCGCGGTCTCGCTCAACCAGGGACGCGACACCCGTGACACCATTGCCAGTGCCAGCGACGACTGATTTGGCCAGACAGCACGTCTCAACACATCAAGGTCTCGACGTGTCACCAGAGGACGACACGGAGGTTCCGAGAGAAGCTCGTCTTGTCTGCGATGCCCAAGGGAAGCTCATCTTCGTTGGGGATTGTGCGCCCTTGTCCTTCTTCCAATCTGTGCGACAACTCGTTACAGCAAAGGTTGGACAAAATGCCTTTGCGCCACGGTCGAGCCGCTATTCAGTCCTCGAGAATGCCCCGGCTCATCAATCACGTCGGACGCCAGGAGACAATTCCGTGCCCGCCGTCTTCCCGGATCAAATCCCCCTTGCCATCTCCACGTTTTTGTCGACTTCGACCGGGTTGGTTGACTTGTTTGACAATACGAGGCTTCTTCTTGACGACATCATGCTGTGGGCCAACTTGCCTCAGAAACCCGACGATGCTACCTCCATTGTGAACTTTTTAGTCTTGGCCATTGGACGGCAGATGGACGACGAGGAGCTTGCCCAAGACTATTTTGAGTACGCGCGCGACAAGGCATTTACGAACCTAAGTGGAAACCTCAGCGTCAGCACTGTCCAGGCCTTTACGCTCATCACCCTCTACATGCTCTGTTCTTGTCAAATCAATGGTGCGTTCCTATTCTTCGGCATTGCAGTTCGTGCTGCCTATTCCATCGGAATCCACAGAACCGAAGTCAATGCTCGGTTCGGACCCGACGTCCATCGACAACGAGACCGCCTATGGAAGAGTCTACGAATTGTCGACTTGTTCTTGAGTTCTTCCATGGGTCGGCCGCCGGCGACATCCGACGTTGACTGCACTGTTCCCTATCAATCCGCAGACGATGGCAGCAATGACATGCCGGATCTTCTCAATGCCTCTGTTCAAATCTTTCTCATTCTCGAGGGCGTCATCACCGAAATCTATTCTAGAAGGAAAATATCGCTCCAGTTGACGGAGGGCATTTCTCTGCAGCTCCGCGATTGGTCTTCGAGGTGGCTCAAACCCCTCAAGGACATCCTTGCCAACCCCGGAATTCATGAACAGGCCCGGGTCAGCGGCACATGTCAAATCTTATCAACCTACTACTACGCCGTCATGCTTGTATCACGACCCTTCCTGATGTACGAACTGTGTCGGCGCCTGTCAGACGGATCACAAGCATCCGCCAGCCGTTCGGCAATGACACCTGGAAAGTTGAGATTGGCCGACGCGTGCATTGATGCTGCAAGCTTGATGGTGGACCCGATCATCGATCTGATTGAACGGGGAGCCCTTGTCGGCCGGGTTCCGATCTTGGTGTAAGTCTGCCCAAAGCTTCTCGTGATTCCGCAGGCGCTGATACGACAAGGTCATGGCTCTTTGCAAGCTCCCTGGTTCTCGGCATTGGTCTACTTGGAGGGTTTGGCCGCATCCTGGAGAAGTACACTCGCATGTCAATACAGGCGCTTGATCATTGTTCGAAACACGACACCCATGCGAAGCAGTATTCACTGATTGCGCAGTCGCTTCTGACAATTGCGCTGGAGTCTCTCGAGAAGCGAGAATTGCAAGAGCGCCTCCGTCGCACCGAGAGTTCAAGTCAAATATTCGGGCTGATACCGTATGACTCTGGTCATTCCTCAAGAACGCCGGGATCGCCAGGTGACGTGAACGCAAACGCATCCAGCCCTGACGTCTCAAACCCGAAGCCTCGAGAGTCATTGGAACGATCATTTCTACAGCAAACCGGTCTTCAACCCGCCGCGTCCCCTCGCTTTGGTGATCTGGACTCGGCCTTCTTTGGGTTGTCAGACTCAATGTTACAAACACCCGACGCATCATATTGGGGAGGAAACATGGGAATGGATGCAGATGCGGCATCGGCTCTCAACTTGTTTGCGCTGTTGGATGCAGGTGGTGGAATTGACCTTGCACACCACCTCTGATGGAGGAAGTTAACTTGTAATCTTGAAGTTGGTCGGCAAACGTCATGGCCAACGCGGAATCGGATAACGTTGAGCCATGAAAAGCCGGCATCTTGAGAAATATTCCGCATTCGACCCAACCGGAGCTCAACAATCTCAACAATGCGTGATATTAATGACAGGGGATGTTCTGATACTCCACCGCTTTGTGGAGGTGGGCGGAAGTTCGGATCTGACAATCTCATCCGCTCCGCCCGTGTGTTAGTCGCATCCTTTGTTCTCCTTGATGACGACATGGAAGCTTTTCTGGCGCTCTGTGGCATCTAGGTTACCTATTTACCTGTCATTTATTTCGGCTTACAGCGGTAATCGACGACTTTGAGAATGGACAGTTCCCGGCGGATCCGAGCAACGACAATGTGATGGAATAGTGCTAATCCAGTCCTCAAGTATGGGGGACCAGAGATGAGAAGAGTCACGACAAGTCCAATTGGCCAAAGAGCAGAAGGAAAATAATCACATCATTATCGCTATCATGTCTATCAATTTAACCATTGTCGATCCTCAATCCTCAATCCTCAACATCTCACAGCTTCAAAGCCCCCCTCAACACCTGCATAAACCTCCACACGTCTTCAAATCGCGAGTACAGTGGGACAGGAGCAACTCGAATCACGCCTGGTTTTCGCTTATCGCATAAGACACCGTTCTCCTCCAGCGCCGCGCTGACGCCATCCAAGAGACCGTCCTTGAGCATGACGCTCAATTGAGTTCCTCGCTGAGAGGGGTCCCGAGGGGTGAGGATCTCGAAGAGGGGCGTTTCACTGTTGGAATCGGCGATGATGCCGTCTAGTAGGTGCTCGGCGTATGCTGTCAACACAAGAGCTTTTGATCGGAGGTCGCGCATGCAGGTCTTGTTAAATACCGACAAGGCGCCCGAGAGACTCGCAAGGTCAATTGCTGAGGGATTCGAGACTTGGAAGCCGCCCGCACCGACAGTAGGGAGGAACTTGTTGTCCATGTTGAAACGCACACTCTTGTCGCCGCCGTACCAACCCATGAGTCGAGGGCGGAAGATTGGCTTGCCCGTCTCGTTGTCAAATTCGACTTTGCCATGCCTCTCGTGCACAAACGCGCCAGCGATTGATCCTGCGCCCGCGTTGATGTACTTGTACGTGCACCAGCAGGCAAAGTCGACGTTCCAGTCGTGCAATTGAAGTTCCACGTTGCCAGCAGCATGGGCAAGGTCCCAGCCTACGACGATGCCTCGTTCTTGAGCGTACGCAGTGATTCGGGGCATGTCGAAGAGTTGGCCCGAGTAGTATTGAATGCCTGGCAAGAGAAGGAGGGCAGTCTCCTCGGCATGCTCGTCAATGGTGGCTAGGATTCTCTCCGTGGGGATCAGGGAATTCTCATCGGGCTGGATCTTGATCATGCTCTTCTCGGGACTCAAACCGTGCCATACGATTTGACTCTCAATAGCGTAGTGGTCGCTGGGGAAGGGTTTCCACTCCAGAATAATCTTGTGTCGCTTCTCAGTCGGCTTGTAGAAGCTTGCCATCATCAGGTGCAGATTGGCCGTCAAGGTGTTCATAATGACAATCTCACTTGGTGAGGCACCAACAATGTCGGCCGACTTGATGGCGCAGTCTTCGGCCATGTCTTGCCATGGAACCAGAGGCGTGTTGCCGAGGGTGGAGAAGTGTCCGTTGACACCAATTGATGCCCAGGTCTCCAGCTGAGCCTCGATGTATTGACGAACAGCCTTGGGCTGTGCGCCAAGAGAGTTGCCGACAAAGTAAATACCCTGCTCTGAGTCCTCTGGTGGCGTCTGATGACCTGTCACGGAACCATTTGCGCCATTGACAAGAGGCTTAGTCGACCCTACCCTTGTCAGCACTACGTTACCAAGCAGTCGTTGAGAGTCTTACCTGGGATAGTACCATCCAATGCCTTCTTCTTCAGCGAAAACTTGGTTGGCAAAACAAACTCATCTCGAAGATGGCTCAACTTGTCCTGTGAATCGAGCTTCTGAGCAAAAGCAAGAGAGTTGGCGTCGGAGGGAAACTTGGCAGAGGCCCCATTCCGTAGACTCTCGACATAGGCTGACAATTCCATAGTGATTGAGGTATTCGTACAGTGAGAGAACTAGTATTGGACGAATGATGACTAGGGCGATGATGAGATGTTGGAATCGTACGACACAGCTCACACATGGGGGCTCACGAAAACACTTTATGTCCGCATCAAGAGTCACGACTCCATCATCCTTTGAAGTTTGTGGGCACTTTTCGGATCGCGGAAGTTCGGATCTGGTGGGTCAAAGTCACGAACATCCGCCATCCGAAGTCCGTGACCAACCGAAGTTTTAGTCTACGAGAGCAGGTTTTTTGCCCTTTTGATGAACAGCAATGCTTTCCATTGGCCGACATGCAAGGGCCGATGGATCTGAGACATGCGGCTATTACGTCTTGTTCGGGGCTGGCACAAGTCACCTGCCTCGTCTCCGTGTCCCGCGCGGACGTCGGAAGCGGCCGTGGATGAGGGACGGAACACGGAGCGGAAGGACTGGACATTTTGAACAAACAAAGGCATCTTGTCATTGAATGTGAACTTATTAAGAACTCGATTGTTTGACTTGACTCGCTTTCTTGTCAGTCAACTCAAACACATCAATACAGTCTACCAATTCCACCTTCTCATAAGCCTCAATACAAGCCAACATACATCAAGTCTTCAATCTTCGCTCGCAATGTCTCCTCACGCTATCCCGCAACAGGGCTCTCGAATTGAGCCCACGGCCGAGTTGAACAAGTTCGCCGTCAGCAGCAATGCCTTTCTTCCAGAACAAAACCCCTTGAAACAGTTGCCAGATGCTTACTACGAGCCCTGGGAGCTAGTCGCTTCACACCTGTCCAGTCTCATTGAGAGCAGTCGGATCAGGAGGGCCGTAGATGACCTCCCCGTCCTCTCTACAGATCGTCTACGGTCTGAGCCGGAATGGCGGAGGGCTTATGTGATACTCGCCTTCCTTACACATGCCTATGTCTGGGGCGGCGAGACGCCGGAAGAGGTGAGAAGACCAACATTCAAACCCATTTTGTAGTAGCAGTAACTGACTCTAGCAGATTCTACCTCCGCAAATCACCGTCCCTTTCCTCCAAGTCTCGAAGCATCTCGAACTCCCCCCCGTTCTGACATACGCCGCCGCCAACCTGTGGAACTTCAACTGCTCAGGAACCGACTTTTCAAGGATATCCGATCTCGAAACCCTCGTCTCGTTCACAGGAACAAAGTCGGAGGCTTGGTTCCTGCTCATCAGCGTCGCCATGGAGGCAAAGGCAGGATCCATCATCCCCCCCATGATGGCCGCCCTCGACGCCGTTAGGACAAGGGACTTCGAAGCCATCACCTCGGCACTCAACAAACTCCGCGACTGCATCGACGGCGTCGGCGCCCTGCTCGAGCGCATGTACGAGCACTGCGACCCCATGGAGTTCTACTACCAGATCCGGCCGTTCCTCGCCGGCAGCAAGAACATGGAAGCCGCCGGCCTCCCCCGGGGCGTCTTCTACGACGAGGGCGACGGCAAAGGCCAGTGGCAACAGCTTCGCGGCGGCAGCAACGGCCAGAGCTCGCTGATCCAGTTCTTCGACATCGTGCTCGGCGTGCAGCACTCGACCAGCGGCAACAACACGCCCGAGAAGGGCGAGCGCAGCTACCACGAGCTGGTGCGCGACTACATGCCGGGCCCGCACGCGCGGTTCCTGACGCACATTACGCGCAAGGGCAGCATCCGCGAGCTGGCGCTGCTACCCGCGACCACGGAGGAGCAGCAGCGGTTTAGGGATGCGTACACGGCGGCGACGGAGGCGCTGAGCACGTTCCGGAACAAGCACATCCAGATCGTCACGCGGTACATTATCCTGCCGTCGCGGCAGGCGAGCAAGGGCGGGCGGCAGAATCTTGCGAGTTCGTCGTCGCAGAAGGATGGGCAGGAGCTCACGGGGACGGGGGGGACGACGCTGGTTCCGTTTTTGAAGCAGTCGAGGGATGAGACGACGGATGCTGGCAAGTTGGAGAAGTAATGAGAAAATGGGTAGAGATGAGATGTGATTGAAAAGTAGCAGGCGAATTGTATTGTTTTCATAGATGGTTGTTAGTAGAAAGCGAGGTCCGCCCCAGCTTGTGGGCTGAATAAGGAGTCTGATAGATATTACAAGTCGTTAAAGCTTAGAAATGAACACCCAACAAGCGATGAACTAGATATACCAGTCCCAAGCTTCAACAAGAAGTCTATGTCTCGTGCTCCAACCCAGCCTCCCTGGCCTTTTCATCCGCAATCTCGCAAAGAGCCTTCCACTCGTCCCCGCTCACCCTGCTCACGCTCAACCTCGACTGCTTCAGCATCATCATATTCTCCAAGGGCCCGCCAGGTTTCCCAAGCTCCCTGAGTTCCTTGAGGCCGATTTTGACAGCAAACTTTTTGCGAAACTCGACGTGCACGAGATCCCACTTGGGCTTTTCCTTAGTAGAGGAGGGGTCGTAGTATGGAGTTCCTGGTTGGCGCGCGGTTCCTGATATATGTGAGCCGAGCGTACGGGGAGCAGGGAGAGGGCAAACTTGCGGTCCTCGGAGAACTCCTTGACAATCTCCATGACGCCGACGATGCCGGGCTCTTTGCAGTTGGAGTGGTAGAAGAAAGCCTTGTCGCCGGCGTTCATGTTGCGCATATGATTCCGGGCTGTGCGCGTTAGTCACGGCCAATCTTTTAATATCCAAGGGTTCACAAGCCAGGTTGCATACCGGCATATGCTCTGATTCCTAGATACGTGTGAGCAGATGCATGCATACAAGGATGTGCTTCAAGGCCTTACCATCCCATCCCTCAGGTTCGGTCTTTGCGCGCAAATCGTCAATCGAGAACCGAACATCGATGCCATTCTCAAGGCGCGTTTCAGGCTCGGCCTTCATGAGCCAGTACCATTCGCCCTCGTGTCTCGGGGCATCAGGGTTGTGAGTTGGAACCGAGGCCACGTCCGTATCCTCGGATAGTCTGCTCGCCTTCTCTTCCTTGTCTGCCTTGGTCTCGGCTTTGGAAAAGGACTTTTTGGCAGCTGATTTGGTGGCCTTGACCTTGGGAGATGGTGATTCGGCTACTTTCTTTGACTCTGTTTCTGGTTCCGCTGCCCTCTTCACACTTCGTCTTGGCTTCGAGACGGGTTCAGCAGCTGGAGGAGGCTCAATGCTAGCGGCTTGGTGACTCCGAGTGGCAGAACGGAGGGAGCGCCTTTTTGGCAGGGGCTCGTCTGGAGCGGATACATCAGCAGCCAGGGCGTTGCGTTTTCTAGGCGGCATTATTAATGGACTTTGATAATGAGTGAATGGGTTGGAGTTGGTTAGTGGTGGTGAAATGAGACTTTGCTCATGTCGACGCGTTTGACGCGATGTTGCACTAGCCACAGCTAAGCCACACTTATATGGCTGTGGAGGCCTCAGCTTAATCAATCTCTCCATGGGCAATTCACATGCGATGCATGGGATGGGCTTCATGAAAATGTTCCTATTTGACTCCAAATATATCTTGATAATCCCGAAATCCGTCCTTGGTTTTTAACAATCTTTCCATATCCCAAAAATGCCTCGCAAATGTCTCCCAATTTCCCAATTAAAACACCAAAGACTCCAACAGCTCGGCCACAAAATCCAGTTCTTGCAGCTGCCCGCACTCCGTAAGCAGGACAGCCTGGTGATTGCGAATCATATCAGGCGTGCACGTTGCCAGCGTCTCCGGGTCGTCCACTAAAAGCCCCTGGTACAGCTCCGAAATGTGACCTGTAATGCCGCACAGCGTCTCGGGGTCCAGGGCTAGAAACTCGTCGTATGCGATAGTGCTTCTTGTAACGCCAGACCGCATGCCGCATTCAAGCCACTCGGATGCGTGATTCGTGACGATGGTTGAGATTGCTTCGGTGATGTCCTCGAAGCGTGTCAAAACCGTTTGACTGTTCAAAACAGTCGAAGACATCATTCCCAGGGGGAGACCGCTTAGAAGAGCCATTATCTGACGAAGCTGATCTTTGAGCGAATACAATTCCCGTCGGATGCTGGCGACATCTGGATGAGGAGCCTCTCTGCGGGGTTCCGAGTTGTGCTCCCCGACTGGCGCTGTTGGGATGTGCATCCTTCGCGTCTGGGCCTCGTCAAAGTCCCTGTCCAAAGGTGTCAATGTCAGTGAGCAATGGGGTCAAGAATTGTGTCGACTTACGTCTTGAAAATGGGCATAAAATCTTCAATTGTAGCCAGTGCGTCCTCCAACGATTCAGAGCAGCCTGCCAACGAGACATTGACATGCAGAGGAATTGACTTTGCCGACAGATCAGGCGTCGATTGACCGGCCTTGGTCTGCTCAGGGACGGGGATACTGTCCATGACGCTTTGCGCATGGAGCAGTTGAGCCTTCAGGTGGGAAATCCACTCCAACAAGCTGGGGTTCAGTGGTATGTCTCCCTGTTCCATCTCGACGCCGCCATCATTCCAGCGTCGCGCGTACGTGGCGAGGATGGGCTTCAACTCCTGTGTGTGCTTGTGAAGCTCGTCGCATGTGGACTTGACGAAGGATAGAGTCGAGATGCGGGAGGCGCCGAGACGAAAAGCCTTTTCGCCCGTCTCTTCGATTAAGGCGATAGCATCGCGCAGCGCTTTGAGGTAGGTGTTGGGGTCGGAATTGTCGTCTTGGTCATGTTTGTCTTCATCGTTGTTCTGGTCGAATTCGTGATATCCATCGAGCTTGGAGAGACTGGGTGCATCATCGTCGTGACAATATTTTTCTTCGTCGCTGTTCTTGTCGAATTCATGATATCCATCGGGCTTGAAGAGACTGGGTGCGTCATCGTCATGGGAATGTTTATCTTCATCGTTGTTCTTGTCGAGTTTGTATCTGTAGAATTTGTCGAACTCCTGGTATTCATCGAGCTTGGAGAGACTGGGTGCATCGTCGTCGTCGTCACAATGTTGGCATACGTCTGGATCTTTGCCTTTGTCTGTGCTGATGCTAGGAGAGATGGTGTTGGTTGTGCTGGTGCTGGTGCTGGTGAATTGGAAGGTTCCGTCCCCATGGGTGACGTGACCCGATGATGTGGGTTTTGAGTGGACCTGCTCGCCTGGAGGAGGAGAGTACGACCGAAGGAAAGGGTTACTAGCCGGTCGGATCGGAAGCGTGAGAGAAGGGGCTCGAGCGGATACGTTGGAGTTTGGCTGCGGCTGGTAAAGAGGAGGGCTCGGATGAGGAGGGCTTGGGGGGGAACTCGGAGGACGGTCTGGAGCTGAGAGCGGAGGATGGTCCGGAGCAGGAAGCGGAGATGCAGAGCGAGAGCCAAGGTCCTCGTCGAATGAAGACAAGGAATGGACCGAAGCGACATCATCCACATCGGTCCAGTCGTCGGAGATGCGTCGTTCTTCGGCCATGGTCGCTGTTGTCGCGATGTCGGTGCTACTGACAAGAATTCGATGGGAATTTGATGGATTTGATGGCAAGCTGGAGGTCGATCAGTTCGCAGCTTCCTTCCTGCCTTTCAAGCTCGATCGAGTGCGCCTCACCCAGGCAGCAGCCGCCCTCCAAGGATTACCTCAGCATCTTTGAGATGGCACATCAGGCTTATGTCCTACCATTTGGCAGTGTGCGATTGGGTGGCGTGTTCCTTGTCCTACGCGTAACCTGCCGCCAATTGCACAGAGGTAAAAGAAGGCGGAATGTGGCACGCATTTTGGTTCGCCCGGAGTTTTCGTATTTGTTGGCTTGCGTCACATTTTGGGGGCCATTTATGGTGGCGTGAATTGATCAGCTACAGATGTGCCGGTTTAACTCCAGGGTAAGTTGCTCAAACACAAGATGGCATTTCAGGTAGGTACCTTTGCTACGATGGCCAAGAGGAATATTAATATACAAGGAAAATATACTAATAGAGCCTTTACTAAGAGATAAATGCAAGGGATAATTCATCTACCAATAAATAGTGGCGTAGGTGCTCTGCTCCTTGGGCTGACCTTTTATAATTTAGGAATAATACAACTAAGAGCTCGAAACCAAAGGACTATGGAAGTATAATTGTATTCTATCGATTGGAAACTGAGGTCATTTGGTAATATTAAGTGCTGGATAGTAGATATTATATTAAAGTGAGAATCAAGTTGAAAAATAAAAGAAACCTAGGAAAATTGAGGATAGTAACATGCATCGTGACGGGACGGCTAAATAATCCTGCTAAACAGTCAGCCGTCATGCATGGCTCATGGGTCGGCAAATAGAATAAGGGTGTTCGGATGAAGAGCGACATAGATGATGCAAAGCGCCTTCATGATGAACAGACCTTGTTTCACGTTTGTGCAAAACAAACTTTAAACATTCCTTCCGTCATCCGACCACGGAGAGGACGATTCGGAATGGCGTTCCGAAAGGGTGTGAAGCACGCTGTTGGCTGTGCCATCCCTTCGATCTTCTCACTCAGTTCATGCATCGTGACCTGTGCTGCATGCGGGCGTGTTTACAATGTCGAGCAATTGGAGGAAAATATCACGTTGTACGTAAGGTAATATAGACAGTCAATGCGATAATTGACGCAAGAAACGGCAAATTAATGAGATGTTTCGCTATGTTTCTCACCTCACTTCCCTATCCCAACTTGCATCCCACCTCAGTTCCGATTGATTACTGAGCTTTGATTCAGCATCGCGCGCGGTTATGACCTGGCCAAGTGCCGAGCCCAGGACTCCACCACCCTTCTTCGAGGAACTGCCCGTCTTGATATCTGGAGTAAATTGATCACACTAATAAGTTTTGGGCCTTAGGGTAGAGTTTCTATCATACGGCTCCGACCAAAGGACTTCTTTTGGTAGTATTCTGCAAAGGCACCATGACCCCCACTTGTTACGATCTACACGAGACATTGGAGGGCCGCCCGCCAAGGGCTGACAAACCGGCTTGTACCGACCGAGTTTTCTCTTGCACCGCCCTGCCGCGCTCTACTTGCCTGTGGCTCGTGCATCGTAGAATTTACCAGGATAGAGATGCCGCCTTGGCTGATCAACGGCAAAAAGGTATAAAAGAGGATGGCCGTCGATGAGGATAATGTGGCTGCTTGGCTCATCAGTCGAACATCTTCAGCTTCACCTTCTCTCTAGTCAACCATTCCCTCCCTAGCCTTCAATATGTTGAGGAATCTTCTGACCACTGGCCTCCTCGCCGGGGGTGTCCTTGGCTATGACCAAGTCCTGGGCTTCAACAGCAAAGTCGAGTACGAGACTCGAAGCCTTGACGAGATCTACAAGGCCGCTCTGAAGGAGGGCGATGTTGTCACCGTTTGGCACGGCGGAGACGAGGCGAACCAGCAAGACGCCCTCAAGCAAGCCTTTGAGAAGCGATTCCCCGGCATCACTCTCAACGTCACTGTCGATCTCTCCAAGTACCATGATGGCCGCCTCGACGAGCAGCTCGCCGACGGAGGCGACGCTGTCTACGTTGACAGCATCATTCTGCAGACTCTGCACGACTATCCCCGATGGGCACAGCAGGGCGCTCTTCTCAACTACGCCCCCAACGGCTTCGAGGAGATTGACCACGCATTCAAGGATGACACCGCGGCTTGGTACGGCGTCTACGTTTTCTTCTGGTCCGGTGCTTGGAACACCGACAAGCTGCCCAAGATCAAGAGCCCTATCGAGTGGGAGGACTGGGTTCGCCCCGAGTTCAAGAACAAGCTTGTTCTGACCTACCCCAACGACGACGATGCCGTTCTGTGGGCTTTCTACCTGATGTGAGTCAACTGGTCTAGACATTTGCAAGCAACAATTGACTTACACTCTTATAGTATGCAGCAGTATGGCGTCGAATGGTTCGATAAGCTGGTTGCTCTGAAGCCCCGCTGGGTCCGCGGCACCCAGACCCCGTCTACTCTCATCAGCTCCAAGAACAGCACCTTGGCCGCCTCCTTCGCTGCGTCCGGTGGCTTCGGCTCTTCTGATCCCATCAAGTTCTCCGTGCCCACCAAGGGCAAGTATGTGTCCTGGCCCCAGACGGCCGCCATCCTCAAGGACGCTCCGCACCCCGAGGGCGCCAAGCTCCTGCACAACTTCCTCCTGAGCGAGGATTTCCAAAAGTCTACCGGACTGTGGTCCACCCGTCGCGATATCCCTACTCCCGAGGGATACCCTAGCTTGTGGAACGCGACGGCGACGAACCCTGCCGAGTTTGCTCGCTTCATGGCTGACCGCGTGTTGGTGGAGCGATTGAGGTTCTGGTTCGAGGCCCGTCTCGGACCTGCTGTTGGACTTGACCCTATTGCGGATGATATCTAAAGATGGACGATAAATGTACATATACCGCTTGGGGTTCTAGGATATAGATGCACATAAATGCCACTAGACATTGTATACATACTGCCAGTGATTGAGTAGGAAGTGAAGTGAAGTGATTTCGATGTGTGGATGGTGGATGCGTGGGCTGATTGATAGCTGTTTTCTGGTGATCGTAATCTCGATTGAGTACTTTTGTTAAGACGGTCTTTGCAGTGGAAGGCAATAAAGAGTTTTAAACGAGCAGTTGTGCTGATATGCTACATGACATGCTCCATCCGATTGCCAGGGTAACAGATGGAACTCAGTTCAGGGATTGGGTCAAATGACGCCTTTGCAGTGCCAAAGCAACCAAGATAAAGTGAATTAGAGCCTGAGTGACTCTCAACAAGCCACAGAAAATTATCATCCCTCGTAAATATTCATGCCATCTGGTCCCCCAGTGCGATAGTAGCTTGATAATTACCCTGTTTTGCCAATTGTGCCAAAAATAATTGTTTGGACCTTGGAGATGCTCCCCGTTGCACCGAATCATGGCTGTCGAAGACAACTAGGATCTCTAGAAAAAAACCTATTGGGAGACCTCTTTTCTGATTTTACGAGCGTTGGATGAGCCGGAGAGCGCGGTACTCGGATAGGAGGGCTGTAGGGACGGTTCGTGCCGACGCCCAGGAGATAATACACTAACATGGACTCGCCATTTTGTGTAATAAGACGCACTTGACGCGTAGTTTAGAGCGGGTAGCATTTGCCTGATCCATACTATATGCTAAGCAACCCTCAGCATGGTATTCACTTTGGTTGAATACGCTTAAGTTATTCTTCATTTCAGTTTTGTCCTTCGATGCCAGTGGCTGTTTTAGGTAACTTGGTCTAGGCTCTCGCTAGAACGAAATGGAATGCGATATGCTATGTCCCTCTAGCGATAGAATATTAACATGTGTCACTCTCCCTTGCTCCCATCGATGCCTTCTTTAGGGGGAGGCCTGTATAGTACCCAGGAGAGTTACGGAGTCCCCGGTCCTTTCTCAATTTCTCCTTCGCTTGATCTCTAGATGAGGAGGGAAACCCAATCCCTGCCTGATGGTCATGAAGAATCTTGTGGCCGGCCTTCTGGCCGCATGCATGGCATTCTCCCGCCTTGCTGTGGCCCTCTCGATTACGCCCACGAACGACGCGTTGTATTGGCCAAGGCTTTGTTGAACAACGCCCCCGGGATAACTATCGACGAAAACCAGTCCTTCCTCGGCCCGTTATCCGTGGTGGGCACAGGAACATTCACGGATGGTCCATTTGGGATCGGGAGTGGGATCATATTAACTACAGGACGAGCGGATCAGGCGACCCTGGGGGAAGACCTTGACGTTGACAACGGGTCGCAACAAGACTTATCCTTATATTGAGGCCCCGATTCTACCAATGCAGCTGTTTTATCTATCCATATTGATAATAGCGTTTACACGGCTCTAGAGGTCGAATTCATCCTTGCATCAGAGGAACAAGGGTAAGAGACTCGACTACCAGCGGCCTCGAAGGCTGAAGAAACTGACAAGCAGTATCTAGCGCGCATCCGGACTCTATCTTCGTGGGCCTTAATTCAGACCAGAAAAACACGGCCAGAGATGGCGACGGAAATCTCATCACAGCGCAATCACCATTCTTGGCCGCCCCGATTGCCATCACGCCGCCAGACAGCGACACCGCGTATGCCAGTTCCTCGCCGCCACTGGCTTATGCAATGCCTATCAATATGGGGCCGGACTTTGTCGGCGTATTTATTTGCGATAATGCGAACCTGGAAGCCGATTCGGCCATCCTCATCAAGATGCGAGGTTGCATTGACGACTGTGCCCAGGACTTTGCCATTAACTACGTCAGTATTACAACGACAGCGAACCCTGGTGAGGCGGCCTATACCTCGACTATCAAGGGGAAAAAGCGTAGCGAGGCGTTTCTCCATCGCCGCGATGCACCGTCCAACGTCCTTATGACCCTATACACGCAGGCCGTGGATGGCACCGACCCTTCAAGCAACGCCGTCTCAATGCCGACTTCAGCCTCGACCCAGGGAACTGCTTTCTCTCCCTCATACATCGATGTCCGTACCGTGGAAGATGCAATCGCTGCCCCGAGCAACAGTCTATCGCTAAGCATCGCTCCCGGTCCAAGCCAGAGTGACGAAACGGTTCAAGGAGGCGACAGCATGTATAGCTTAACACGGACGATAACCGACGCCGAGCTCGCAACCACCGTATCTGCTGTTCTATACACCATAGTTGACATGGAGAACCCTGCGCATCTAATAGTGACAAAGGTTTATGTGACTTTGACATATACGCCCTGCCCCATCTGCCCGAATCATGGGATACCCTCGGTAGAGATGACAACCATGGTAGCTCGATGCTCGGCATGTGGTCAAAATGGCGAAAATGATATCGCTCTCACAGTTCCAGAGGCTGCCTGTTCGATTTGTGAGATGGTGGGCGCAGGTGCAACGACTGTTGGTTTACGACCGCACGAATCCAATGTGCAGCAGCAGCCTCAACCGAACGGAAGCACCGATGATACAGAAGTGCTTCCGACTGGCCCAGCAGGAGAGATTGGGGGTCATTGGGGGCCTGAAATGCTCCCGGTTTCCGCTATTGTCCAGCCCCCAGCCTCTGCCGAAGGGCATCTTCCAAGCAATGCTGCTCAGCAGTTCCCAGATTCTGCCACCCAGCAGCCCTCTGCTTCCGACGCGAATCAAGTCCCTGTTTCAGCCAGTCAGCGACTCCCAGATTCTGGTGCTTCACAGTTTACATCTTCTATTCTTTCACAGGTTCCAGGTTTTAATTCCCAACGGCCTTCGGCTCCTGCACTTGGCCAAACCTTTAGTGGCGATGCCCTTCAAGCCTCCACTTCGCTATTGATCACATCCCAGCTTCAACCATTGATCAAGTATCAGATTCGGGCAGTTATTGGCTACCAGGCTCTAATGCGTAACAGTCCTCGACTTCCGTCATCGATCAACTCCCGGCTTCAGGCGCTCAACAGCTTCCGACTTCCGCACTTCAGCAGCCCTCAGCTTCTGCCGCCGACCAGCCTCAAGGTTCCGAAGCCCAACAAGCCGCTGCAGGGAGCGGCTCAGAAGGCGAAAAGGACGGCCCGCCGGATTTCTCATTACACGCTTCCGTACCAGTAACAGTGACGCGGGCCGAAAGTGTGCCAACTTTCAGACGTTCTGCTCTTTCAACCACCGACATCCCTCCCGCGAGCCTGAACACGCCGGCTGTGGTCACTGCAAAGGGTGCGAGGATCTCCGGACTAGTGTTACGTTTGCTTGGGACAGTTATTACGATATTGATCTCATTTATCTTTTAAAATTATCGATCAAGAATAATAATTCCTAGAGTTATAAATAATATTTAAATTCTATCTCTAAGATAAGATAATTATTTACCTACCTGACTATTATATAAAGATCACTCTAGTAACCGCTTATTGCTTTAGCCCTCCATGGCCCCCAAAAGCGATGGACCATGACTGCTCTTGGAAGGTCGAGATTCTGCAAGCCAAGACGCCAGTGAGGCTGCAGTAAGCCTCCAAGGCTCATACTTCACGTTGATTGGGACTGGAAGCGAATGCATGCAGGATAGCGTTGACAGTCGTTAGTTGTGGCTCTGCCTGAATTAAATAGCTCAGGCAGCTTGTATTCCTCTCCTTCCGTTTCATCCCCTTTCCATTCAACCGCAGAGTTTTGATCCGTTTCGCTTTTCATCCCGACGCCCTCCAGAAGCGCCACCCAATACACCACATGCATTCATGGATCGGACCGGGGACAGCTATGGCTTTCGATGTCCGAGCGGCGGCAAGTTCTATGCCTGCGAAGGCACCTGGCTTGAATTCTTCGGCTGCTGCACAAGCGACCCTTGTGCCACCACCAATGGTACATGCCCTACAGAAAACCTGCGCCCAATGGACAGAGAAGAGGGCTACCAAAACAACCCCTCAGCGACCTGTGATAATTCAATAGGAAATGCGACATTCTATTTCTGCCAAGCGCTTTTAAATCCTCAGGATGGTAATAGATCCGATTCATTCCGCTTTTACGGGTGTTGCGGAGAAAACCCATGCGCAAATGACACTGGCTGTTCTCAGAAGCAACTTAGGCCGGCCATGTTGCCAGCCACCGAGACTGACCGTGACATCCTCCGCGATATACTCAAGTACGACTCGAGTAATTCATCCTTTACTACCATGGAGCTGCCCTCATCGACATACTACGAATTGCCTAGCAATGTGGAGGACCAAGGGAGCCCTTGGGGAGCACTTCGCCGTGGAGACGTGGCAGGCTTCTCCGCTGGAATCCTGGTCCTTCTCTTGATCATTGTTGGCGTTGTCTGGAAGTGGTTATGGAGTCCCTCAACAAAACGCCGGTATGATGCTTCACCATCTTCTATAGGGACAAAACGATTTTGATACTGATTTTTCAAGCTCTCTCTACGGTCCTACTATTCCAAGAACTCCAAGTGCTGTCAGTCTTCAACACTTGTGCCGAAGGTCGTGTGAAGTAGTTGATAATGAATCGGATACGTCAAGCATCACTGAGCCACATCAAAACCAGCCCACTGCCGAGAAACTGGTCGATGTGCCGACTGATTGGCATTGCGGACCACGTCAACTACATGCCAAGGATGTTGGATGGTACCTGGAGTCGACTTGGGATGTATTGTTGACCGTGGCACCCGTATTTTTCATCGGTAATGAGCCTCATACTGAACTCATTCTTCACGGCAGCTGACATTACGAATCCGGGCAGTCCTCCCAGTCTTGATCCTACAACTCAATGGCGAATCGCTTTCCACCCAGGGGGAGAGCATCCAGAGAGTTATTCGTTTGAGTCCTACCATATACCCTATTCTTTTCGCAGCCATCTGCAGTCGGTTCTACAAGAATCTCGCTCGTTGGCGCCTGGAACAGCCCGGTGGTATTAACATGGCAGCCCTTGAACAAGTATCTGGGAGTCAGAGCTTTGCCGGCGCCTTCGAAAGGCTCTTCCTCGTCCGTACCCACGTTCGCATCGGCTTTGCAATTCTCATTGTTTGGGCCATGTCTCCATTAGGAGGCCAAGGCATCGTGAGGTCGCTTTCAATCGGCAGAGCTATAACGCCAGCCAACCGGATCATCCTATATGTTCATCCGAGTTACCAAGTCTCCTACTACTCCATTTCGACGTTTGCGACACGAGCTAGCAGTACGGTCAACCTATTGTATTCTTCCAGTCTATTATCTCCCCCAAAGCAGAAGAAATCGCCGAGAGATCTCTGGGACCTGCCAAAAATCCCCCAGTGGAGGAAAGACGCTTTAGATGAAGTGTATTATGCAGACGAGGCCGCCCTTGGTCGTGATGACGTACACTATGTCTCCTTGCTTGGGGTCGATGTCCAGGGGATTATTGCTCCAACCGAAAAGACTCAATACGACTTCTCTGTCGAGACGACATACTTTGACTTCGACTGCGAGGAGCCAACGCATGATTTGGATGGCAGCTTCGGCATCCTCAAATCGTTTCGAGATTACACCTTTGCAGCAACCATTCGAGGCGAGGGATCATTGGAGGCGTCGAGTCTTAACGCCACAAAATCTCTTTATCTATTATTCGCTAGCAGAAGCGGCGGACTTTTCAACTGCACTATCGAGCCTATGGTTGTTGAAACAGATATCAGATGTGGTGCAAGCCCGTCGACCGCAACTTGTTCGGCGCGACGCCAGCGACGCCTCGATCATCAAGACACAGCAAGCCGTTTCCTAGAGAAACTAATAGAGCGTCCAGAGGCTTTGCAGCACGTATTCAAGGCCTGGCCCTATGCCGATGGAGTAGGCGAACGGACTGAAACTTCTTCGCCGACGGTCAACTTTTTGTCAGGGAATGCAAATCCCTATGCTGAAGTGAAGGGGGGGAGTTGGCGTATTGTTCCTTCGACGGAAGTGTCAAAACGGCTTACGACAGCGTTTAATACTTTTTGGACCGCTACTCTGAATCCATATGGGTATACGGATGTGTCGCTGACGAGCTACCCGGAGAGTAATGTACTAAGCCGACTTATACCGCAGAGCAAAGCTTTCATGAATATCTCAGCTGCAGTCGTCAATACGGAACGGACAGTATATCGCGCAAACAGGTTTTGGATTACAGTTGTTCTGATAACTACCTTTGTCCTTCAGTTTCTAGCCGTGACTGGGTTTGCCTTGCGCTATTTCATCAAAGGACCGGATGTACTAGGGTTTGCGAGTTCCATGACCCGAGACAATCCTTACGTGCCCCTTCCTCCGGGAGGATCTGGGCTGGACGGCCCTGATAGAGCAAGGCTGTTACAAACCATGCGAATACAGCTTGTAGACGTGCGTCCTGAACAGGATGTCGGCTACATTGCGGTCCAAACGGTTCCAACGGCAGGCTCGGAGCAAGTCGTGGGTGAAGAAGATACGGTTGCTATGCGCCCGTTTACGCGAAGGAGATTTTACATGTAGCTAGAACTTCAACTGATTTTCGATAGACAATTATCCATTGATATGAGTTGGGGCTTGAAAATGCTAAAACTGTGGGAAAAAAACTGTGATTGTTTGATGAGGGCAGGATACTGGACGTGATCATTTCAGGTGTGAGAGTGCTAGCATTGCCAAGAAACGATGAAAATAAGAAATGTATTTTTCTGATTGTAGAAAGCATGGGAAGTTTAACAGAATATAGCCTGTGCGGTCACAAAGTCGTAATCCCACATCACAGCACTGCAGACTCTCAAGAGACCTTCAACACGACCTTTCCCCTCGCGCGACCCGACTCAACCTTATCCCAAGCCTCTGCAAAGTCTGCAAAGTCAAGGACGCTGTCGATGTTTGGCTTGATTTTGCCAGCCTCTACCAGCTTCGTAATGACACCCAGATCCTTGCCGAGCGGGGTGATGACGAACCACAAGCTGTGGACGTCCTTGGCCTTTGTATCTGCAGGCCGGCTGTCTTCGGGCACGCTGCACACGCTAACGATGCTACCCTTGTCCTTGACCGTGTACCACGACTGTGCGAGAGACGAGGCGCCGATGCAGTCAAAGACCAAGTCGACCTCGCGGGATGCGCGGTCTTCAGCCACCCACTCGCCGAGTGTCTGCTTGGTGTAGTCGGTTGTCTCCGTGGCACCGAGCTCTCGCGCAAACTGGTGGTTCTTTGGCCCGACGTTGGCAACGACAGCTGCAGCTCCGGCGAGGCGCGCAAGTTGGACTGCGTAACTACCGACCGACCCCGCGCCAGCAGTGATCAAGACGCGCTGCTTGGCATTCTTAGCACGAGCGGCCTCATCGCCAGTGAGCGCCAACGGATCCAAGGTGCCCTGTGTGAAGAGCGACTGATAGGCAGTCAGGGCGCTGATGGGAATGGCGGCGGTTTCTTCCCAGCTGATGTTCTTGGGCCGGAGGGCGAGCTCCGAGACGCGGGCCATAGTGTACTCGGCGGCAGCGCCGGGACGGTTGGCTTCGATGCGGGCGTACACCTCGTCGCCGGGCTTAAGGTCGGAGGCGTCCGGAGCCGAGACGACAGTGCCGGCGAGATCCTGGCCGGGAATGGGGACCTTGTCGTCGCCGATAAAATCGGGTGCCCACAAGGCCCAGTCCAGCTCGCCCTTGCACGGTGCCGTGGCGTGGACCTTGACGAGGACGTCCTCCGGATGCGTGCGCACCGGGACAGACTGCTCGGCCAGGATGAGATTGTGGGAGTTCTTGTCGGGCTGGAGGACAGCCTTCATGGTGGTGGGAAGATTGGAGGAAGCCATTGCAAAGGTTCGTGATTGGGAATAGTGTCGAGTGAACGATCTGGCAGAGGTGGAAAGGGCTCTGAAGAAGATGGTTGACATGCTAGATTGAGAACTGCTCTATCTCTTCGAATATTCTACTTGTACGTCAACTTGGTGTCATATTTATACTCGAGATGATGCTTCAGCATGAGACTTTATCCATCCGAACATCCCATCAACTCATCGGGATGCCTGCATTGAGAAACGCCACAAAACGCCTCTGTCACCACCAGCTCAGGACGCTTTCCCATAACAAGTTTGGCATCGTAATGCACGTTACGAGTAATGGTGCTCAGTGTGCAAAGCACTGTCTTCCTAATCGGGAAAATCTCAAAACGGGACCCATGCACGCATGCAAAACAAATGCGAGAAAATGAGATGCTGGAAAAGTTCCCAATCATTACAGCATCATAATCGTCATGCGAAAAATCTGTCAAGTATTACTCATGTTGAGATGATGCGTGAATTGATTCGGCGCAACGACAGTGTTGCCCCTTCTTCTCTCGCGACTGTGTACCCGACTCCATCCTGGCGGGCGGTCTTCCACCCGCCCCTCAATGCTCTGCACCTGGGTAAGTCTTGACCTAACTTATTGGAGGTCAAGTTTCCCATGACTGAAGTTTTCTCCGGAGCGCGTCGTTGAACACACTGGCAGTCTGACACTGTATCGTGAAGATCTCTGCAATAGATGCCCCGAGTCCGGGTCAGCCGGACATGTTGAGCGACACGGACAAGCCCAATGCAAAGTATAAAGGTGTGATGTTGCGCCATGATAGTTATCATATTCCAAACAAGCTCAAAGCACTCGACTTCCTCTCCACAGCAATCACCTGCCAATTGTTACTTGTCCCGGTGTCATGTCTAAGTCTTTCCCCAACGTCAACCTGAACCTTCGGTGGGAGGATCAGAAGGTGGTCAAAAAGGATGGCCAATGGACTGTTGATGGGTTCGTTGGACCTTTCAGACGCGCAAGGTTCTTAGGCTGATATTTTCCACCCGCATAGGCGACCAGGTGTAGAGGTCAAAGTCTCTCACCTGCACAACCCTCCCAACTTGCCCGACAAGACATGGATTGGACTGTTGGTAACATCTCCTGTAAATTCTGGTAAGTTCTGGTGGCTGACCATGTATCCATTCCTACTCAAATGCTCACACAATCTGCAGCTACCCCGCCTCATACGCACGCAGGCGCTGCTATCGTGGCGACAGTTATTCGAGGCCATGTCATCAACCAGATGGTGCACACTCATGTGGATGCATCTGGCAAGTCGCACTCGCATGACAGCGGTGCCAAGATTTACGGGCCCGGCGAGAGTTGGTACGAGGCTCCCGGCTGCCACCATGTCCGCTCCGAGACTGTTGGTGACGAAGACGCCGTCTTCATTGCCAATCTGATTGTCGACTCTACCGTGTTTGAGGGGCTGGATATGAAGGCGACGGGGGCGGAGGCCGATGGTGCAAGGATCGGGCGTGTCTTTGTCATTGACGCGGATATTGAGGAACAGAAAAAGACTGCAGCCCAGATATAGTTGATTACTACGTAGGTAGTATATGGTAATGAGCACCCTCAGTATCATGATTCCGTACCAATCACCGCAAATAGCCAAGCCAATATCGGACCTCACTCTTAAGCGAGTGTTGGCGCGTGCGAACCGAGAGGCGAAGAGCCCGAACCAAGATGGACCCTATTTATCCGACCGTCGCCAGCGTTTATGCCCATCATACGTGAAGCCATTGCTTTTGTTGCGGTGGTCAATTGGACTTCTAATGCTGTTTCGTGCACCGGTAGAAACTCCGTGTTTCTGGAACACCAAAACGCAACACATAGAGTAAAATCCTCCAATCGCGTGATTTGACGTATGGCAGAGCGCCAAGTCATTGTAGATCCAATTGATGGACCCGGCGCTTTAAGTAAGCTTAACCGACTTGTTCCTGGGAATAATGAGGATAATAAGGGAGCGATGATACACACCCTGGCCATCCTTATGCACTCCTGGCTTGGCTCGATGGAGTGGAGAAACAAGCTGGTCTCCCCTATTATTGCTTCACCGTTGAACATGCTATTTGGATGGAGTATTGGCATGGTTCTCGCTGAGCTGTATGAGAGCCAACCTGGAGAATAGCCCAGAGAATTGAATTCATTTGACCCTGCAATGGCAGAGAGTCTCCCAGTGAGTACCAGAGCGTCACCACAACGCCAAGGAATCAATTCAGCAAAAAAGGCGACAATGACGCCAAGCAGGACGTGATTTTTCCGTTTCCTCCAGCCTGGAGTCACCTGAAACGGTCTCGCAAATCTGCCATAAACGAATCAAGTTTGTTTTCCATTTTCATCCCGATTCCTCCTTTTGCCGCCCGTTTTCGAGGCCGCAGAAAGGGCTGAAACGTCAACCCCTGCCGTCTTGGCCGGAGCTTTCTCTCAAAGAAGGGACCGTCTCCACGATGCTGAGACCGCTCCCAGATTCCACCACTCTCATTTCAAAACGGTGTGTGGCCTGACAAGCGAGGAATGGGCGGGCATCTACTCCATACGAAGGAAAAGAAGGAACGAGAAAGGGTCTCTCAGAGTAGGTATATAAGAAGCTGTGAATCAACATTCAGAGATTCCTTCCTCTCTACACTCATCGTTGCTGGTTCTCTATCTTTTCTCCATTACATTCACTTCTTTTCTTCACTGTGTGAAGCTGGTACATTCTTTCTTGCATTCAATCACTCTCTTCCAACACAAAGACCTTCATTTCTTTCATCTCATCTCTCACGTATAACTCATCCAAACGTCCTTCTTTCAAACAAACATCAATATGTCTTTCCGATCCGCTGCCGCCCTTGTTGGTGCCTTTGCCACCTCTGCCCTCGCCCACGGTACCGTCATCGGCTTCAAGACCGACGGCACCGCCCAGGATGCTTACAAGCTCGACTACTACTATGCCAAGCAGAACGGCCAGACCGTTCCCGACATTCCTGCTTGGTCGGCCGAGAACCTTGACAACGGATTCGTTGCTCCTGATGCCTATGGCACTTCTGACATCAACTGCCACATCAACGCCGAGCCCGGTGCCATCTCCGCCTCTGTCAAGGCTGGAGGCACCGTCGAGTTCAACTGGTCTGCGTGGCCCGAGTCTCACATTGGTCCCGTTTTCACCTACGTTGCCAAGTGCTCTGGCGACTGCGCCGATGCCGACAAGACCACCCTCAAGTGGGTGAAGATTGACGAGAGCGGTATCGATCTCGACACCCAGACCTGGGCCGCCACCGACCTCATCAAGAACAACAACACCTGGGTCACCACCGTCCCCTCCACCCTTTCAGCCGGGAATTATGTGTTCCGACATGAAATCATTGCTATGCACGGCGCTGGCTCTGAGAACGGCGCTCAGAACTACCCCCAGTGCTTCAACATTGCCATTACCGGCGGCGGCTCCGACGAGCCCGAGGGTGTTTTGGGAACTGAGCTGTACAAGGCCGATGACGCCGGTATTTTGTTCAACCCCTACTCTACCCTCACCAGCTACGAGATTCCCGGGCCTGCTCTGTACGGCTCCGGCTCCGGCTCGGACAACTCTGGCGGCGACAGCTCTACTCCCGTTGCTAGCAGCGCCGTTGCTACCACTCCCGCTGCCGTGACGTCTGTTGTCACTCCCGTCGTGAGCTCCACCCCTACCAGCCTGGTCACCTCCGTCTTCACCCCTAGCAAGCCCACCACTGCTGTCGCCAACGCCGAGACCGCAGCCGCCTCTGAGAGCGCCCCTGCCGCTACTCAGACTGCTTCTTCTGGCAACGAGAGCTCTGGATCTGACAGCGATCTCCCCGAGACCTTCACTCTCGACACCTTCATTGCCTGGTTGAAGACCAAGGCTGGCTCCAGCGTCACTCGCCGACACGCCCGAGCCCTGAACTAAGCAAACAGCTTAGGGTTTAAAAGGAAAATGCGCTTGGAATGATGATGAGACTTTGGAAGTCTCTGGTCTTTACTTCTCTTCTTGTAACATTAATCTCGTCGGTCTGACGATGTATATGATTGATAGTAGCTTCCTCAATGAACAGAGTTACTACCCTATCCTGAAAGCCCATGACACTAATCTACTTAAAGTCCTCTATCATGATACCTTGTTTGTAACGGAAGTGTAAGCTTTCAGCTCCTCCAAAGCTTCTTGATGCTCTCGCTTGATGACAGTAATATGCGAAGACGAGCGAGGTGAAATCGAGCACGGAAATGGGAGAGGGCTCGAGTTGAACCCTTCTGAAAATGCAAAGCTGGAGACTGTTAGCACCTATCATGAAGAGTGCAGAGAGGGTATGCTTACATGTCCACATCGATATCCTTTCCATCGGCTCCCTTGACTGGAGTCACGTCAAATCCCCAGAGTATACGGGCAATGTTGATCGCAATGGAGGCAGAGCCGAGATGCATTCCAGGGCAGATGCGACGACCCCAGCCAAAAGCGCTGTGCCCAAAAGTACCCGGATATTCCCTATCCTCTAGAAAGCGCTCTGGTCTGAACTCGTGAGGATTAGGGAAATCGGCTTCATTGAGATGGACTAATTCAATCTGTCAGCACTTGCGGCGTCGTCGACTCAGAATGGCACCTACTCGTCCACAGAGGAGCAATAATCGTGCTCCCCTTTGGAATAAACATTCCTTTGTACGTATAATCGGCAGTGCTTGCATGGGGAGTCCCTCCGAGAACTGCGACAGGTCTCCATCTCAGTGTTTCGGAAGCAATTGCTCGTACATACTCAAGCTTGGGTAGGTCGTCAAACGTGGGCAGTCTTTCGGTGCCTACAACTCGATGGAGCTCTTCTTGCGCTCGTGGGATGAACTGCGGTCCAAACTTGACACAGGCGAGGAGGAAGCTGGCGAGAGAACCCGCAGACTGCGTTGACCTGGGTTAGCTGGGCCACTCGAACATGTCAGGCTACTCAACTGTTTCAACCCCGGCTCCAAACGGGGATCCTGCGGTATAAGCAATCTCCAGATCACTCATTCCTAGGTTGTGCTGCTCCTTCAATAAATGCGTAGCGAAACACGTGGGCGCATTGCCAGACGCAACCTTTTCCTTGACTTCGTCCATGAGCTGCGTGTACAGCTGGACGTCCTTGGAACGTTGCCGCTCCACATCAGCCTTCCATGGAGCAAAGATGCTCGGGACATATTTCAGAATGGGATATCTCTCTACTGCGAATTTGCCTGGAATGCTTCGCGAATGTGAGAAAAGAACTGCAGGTAGGGGACGAAACTTACTTGACAAGGGTCAAACGCTCCATGGACTCGGCATTGCGCTGCACCACGATGTCCGTCCGGACGTCTTCGACTCTCCGGCCGTAGGTGACAGTAACGATGACAGACGCAGCATACCGCTCTAGATGCTTGCGGAAGTCGGATGGGCTCGCGAGAAGGTCGTGCATCAACACCTTGGACTCGAGACTTTGGATCGGCCGGTAGGTTTCACTCTGACGCTGCATGAATCCCCCATGCAGCAGTTTTCGCCAGCGACGCCAATAAGACGAATATGGTGCCATCAGTCCACGCATGCCGCCCGACAACAGCTCGCCACCCATGATAAATCGCGGCCGAGAAGAGAAGACGGCACCACGTTTCTCCAAGAGGTCCCAGGCTGCCTGCGCGGATCCCAGCACGATTGTGGGAGTTGGCCCGAGCTGGAGATAGACCACGTCGCCGTATTGTTTACTGAGTTCCTGAAACCACAGCCATGGCTTCTTGATGCCCACCTTGACTGTCTTGGGCCCGGGGGGAAGCTGGGAGCGATACGCCTTGAGTTTCCATTCTTGTTGAAGCTGATGCACGTCAAGATTTGAATCGTAAAAATAGTCCTGAGGAGGGTACCTACTCGTGGAAATGACAAGGCAAAATACAGACAACTGACAACAGCGCTGAGGATGAAGAGGGATGCGACAAACATCTTGAGATCCTGCTACTGCTCTGAATCAAGAACAAGGGAATTGGTCTGAACAGGCCGGAAATAAGTCATTTCTATGCAACTCAGATAAGAGCAACGTCGACGTATTACTAATGTGTGGTCCTCGACAAGATCTCCGTCATCTGTCACCTCTTTCGGTCCTTGCACAAGAGACACCGGCATTCGGACACTCCAAATGCCTCGTCAACTGCCGTAATTCTCTCGCGGACCAAGCCACCCCCGCTCGCTTGCTTCACAGAGAGCAGTATGCCTCGGGATTTTGACAGCTTCGGCACCTGTTAGGGCCTGGGCATCAGTAAACTCAACCTGATGATTTGATGCTCGAATTACCCCGCGTTCCGCTTAACCGTCTAGAGTCGTAAGCGAGATCTCGTGGTGTGGCCGGTTGCATGACACTAGCACGACTCTGGCCAGGATGTGACGGGTAATATTACCCTTGGACACAGATATGAAGGAAGATGTGTTTCACGTTTGGGAAAAGAGAGTCGACGAATAGAGTTTTCTCAGAGTTCTCAGCCTCACACCATTATTTCAACGTCTCGTTGCAATGAAGACCTCCGGGTGGCTGGATAAGCCCTTTCTCACCTCTCTCTTTCTTGGGCTCGGAGGGTTTCTCTACGGATAGTAAGTGTAGCTCAAGATGGTGCGAGTTTGCGGCAACAAGCTTACAAGTTTCAGTGACTCAGGAATCATAACTCCGAGCCTCGCATTAAAGTCATTCTTGACCCATTTCGGCAACCCTGATGCACCGCTTCGAGGTGCCATTGTCTCTGTCTACCAGGCAGGAGGTATGACATCTCACAACTCAACTGGCTTTTATGTTCCTGACCCGTGCTTGTAGCTTGGTTTGGCAGTGCATCGGTGGGAGTAACGAGCGACAAGCTGGGCCGACGCAAGGCCATTGCTTTCGGATGTATTTGGGGAGTGATCGGAGGGGCCTTGATGGCCGGCGCAGCTCATGTTGCAATGCGTAAGTTTTTTTCTATTAAGGGCTATGCTGGTAGCTCATCGTCTCACTGTTTGTAGTCATTATAGGGCGTCTGTTGGTCGGATTCGCCGTTGGAACCATCACCGGCGTGGCGCCAGTCTTTGGAGCCGAAATCGCCAAGGTAATTCCCATCGAACGGTTGATCTTCATAGTACTGATCTATTTTAGACACATCAACGTGCCAAGATCACAGCCGTGAATCAAATGAGTAAGTATCCGAAGGACGAGTCTTCTTTACGAGAATGCTAATGAGCGATAGTGGTCGCTTGGGGCTTCTTCGTTGCCTTGTGGTGCGGCGTGGGAGAAGGACGCTGGCATAACGCAAATCAATGGAGACTCGGCTTTGCTATCCAGAGCATCCCCGCCCTTGCCCTTGGAGTTGGTGTTTTGTTCCTTAGCGAATCTCCTAGATGGCTCTTGTTGAAGGGCCGCCACGAAGAAGCGAAGAAGGCCTTCCTTAGCTACCACCACGACGGCACAAACGATGACTGGTGTGATGCTGAGTTCACCCTCATTCACGTCAACATTACCGAGGAGTTGGAGGCTCAGGGTTCGCTATCATGGGCAGAGTTGATCCGGACGCCGACCTTCCGCAGGCGTCTCTTTGTCGGAGCCTTCGTGTGGGCGGCCGCAATGCTTTCCGGCATCTCGTTTGTGCAATACTACCAAACCGCCATTTACGCGACTCTCCAATTCGACCAGGACCAGCAGCTGTTGGTCAGCGGTCTGTACGGCTCGGTTGCGCCGGTGGCCTGTCTCTTGTCGCTCTTCTTCGTCGACCGCATCGGGCGTAAAAAGATTCTCATTATTAGCTCTTCGCTTCTGTCGGTTTGCTACATGATCATTACCATTCTTGCGGCCGTGTTTCCGGCGCGACCTGGAATGCCTACGAATGCGGCTGCGCAGCGGGGCCTGATTGCTTGTATATTTGCCGTCTCGGCCAACTACTCGGCGCTGCTTGGCCCGATGACCTGGATCATTCCGTAAGTTTTACCAATCGTTACTGTTTTCGGTGCTTAATCTAACGAATAAATCAGCCCTGAGGTCTTCACGACCGAGCTCAGAGCGAAAGCAAACGCCATCGTCCAGGTCATTCACTATTCTATCAGCTTGATCATCACGCAGTGCTCTCCAATTGCTTTAGCGGAAGTTGGATGGAAATACTACGTGAGTAGCATTCGGCGACCTGGCTAAGGAGTCAGCTAATGATCGTTAGATTCTCTTCATCCTCACAAACGCCGTCTGCGCGTGCGTCTTTGCAGTTGCTTACCCCGAAACTAGAGGTAAACTCATGTCACTTATCTATCACGTAATGCCCTGAAACTAACCTTTGCAGGCAAATCTCTGGAGGAAATTGATGAAATCTTTGGCGATGTACAGATTATCCGCGAGGAGGACGCCAAGTTGGACATGAAGAAACCAATGAGCTCGCAGATCGAGCGTGTGAGGAGCGAGGGGCAGTAGTGAGTCTGGGCTTGAAGGGCATCTCACACCCGTTGCAACGTCTAAGAAGGCTCCTGGCCGATCGGAGCAAGAGACTAGTTCTATTGAAGATGCCCCCAACATGACGGTGGTTGGTAATGGTGCAGTGGGGAGGTAGCTGTTTTCGTCCATATTAATACCTGCACAACTGCCCATATCTCTTCGAATACCTCTCAATCCTTGGCCGCCAGGAACTTAAGCCCGCATCCCCGGTCAGACCCCAGGCTAGCAGGTTTCTGAGGAATTAGACGTAAACTTACCGTTTCTTGCTCTGCGTAAAGCTAGACTTTATTGGCGATGCCTCTGCTGAGCTCAGTGACCCGGTTGGCTGACGAACTGAGTTTGATAGATCTGGGCTTTAAACCTGTGGCTTCGGTTAAGATGGTCAGCACCCGTTTATTAAGCATGGGCTAACTTCTGTGGCTGTCACAGTGGCGTCCGAGTCAAAGTTGCAGCTCACTCGTTGCTCGGTCGTACTTAAGACCGTGAACTGACTATGATAATTCAGGCAAACGAAAAATTCCTATTGCGCCACATGAATGACCAGTCGCGTGTTGATCTTCAGTTTTGCTATCGGTGTCAGGGATCAGAGAGAGGACGCCTCGAAACCTGTTACCGTACTTTGGCTCGTCTATGAAAGACATATGCGCGGCCTCAGAGAACACCGCGCAGTCATTCCTTCATTGGTATCTTGGACCAGACCTGACGATCTCGGAGGTTTACTTCCTGGGTCCAACGCCCAGCATGCACAAGTATGACGCATCGGATCATCTCCTAACAGACATCTGTGACTGTTCCTCGAAACAGCTACTATTCCAGCCAATGTGACCTCGACTAAGTCTTGAACGTGACGATGTTCTGTAATGCAATTCTGGCCACGTTTCACGAGTAGGGCTCACGTAGGAATCATGATTTGTTTCAAGATTTGGCTTGAGCCATAGGCTATCACAATTAAGGAATCGTGCAGTCAAACTGTTGGAGTTTGCATTGATGCGTGGGATGATCAGTCCACACTGGCTACCTAATACTAACACGTGCTATAAAGTAGAGAAGCGACAAAGAAAATCATCCGGGAGTCCCCTTTTCAATGGCCCTACCTATTATAGGGCAGATCTTGCGAGTCTATATCTATTGATATAAGATTGCGTTCCATCTTGCGGGTGTTGTCTCGGTTTAGAGACCGAGGAGGCCACCGAGACCCACGCTGCCGATGAGAGTCTTGAGAACATCGACAATGCTCTTGAGCACGTCGACAAGGTTGGTGGTGACAGTGGTGCCGCTGGCGATGGAAGCCTGGAGGTCGACAATGAAGGCGCTTAGGGGAGCGACTAGCAAGGGGATGGCAGCATTGACAGCGCTGACTTCTTTCTGCACGAGCTTCTTGATGGCGGCGGGCAGGGTGGTGTTGATGGTAACGATCAGTTTGCGGATGGCATCGATGGCAAGGGCAATGGTCTTCAGGGCGTTGATGATAGCAGCGACGTCGTCCTGTGTGAGTTGGGCAAGGCCGCCAGCAGTTCCATTGACGAGTCCTGTGGTAGCGCCCACAGTGGAGTTGGTGGCCGTGGTAATGGCTGTGGCGATGGCCCGGATGTTGGACGTCAGCTGCGCCTGGATGAGGACGGTGAGTTCGGCGTCAACGTTGTTGGTGATGCTATTGATGATGTTGTCTGATATTGGTCAGCTTTGTCGGTGTATGTTCTTTAATCTGGCGTCTTACTGATCTCGGTAATTGAGGTCTGGACAGTGTTGTTCAGGCCGTTGGCGGCATCGACGATGACGCTCACGGCGGTGGTCTGCTGTCGCTCGACGAGGGCTGGGGCGGCCACGGCAGCGGTAGCGAAGAGGAGAACGTTGGCAAATTTCATGTTGATGGTGTTGAGATGTTGGGAGGTGTCGGGTTGGTGATTTGTGTGTTTGAGGCTGCAGTCCAAGGCGGTTGTAGTCGGGTCGAGAGTAGTGGGTGTGATGAGAGACTCTTTTCTTCGATGGGAGACGACCTCTCTCTTTATATACACAGATCACATCGGTGCCTTCATCGACATTGAACAAATCGTCAAGGTTCCCCTTGGCCAAGTTAGCCCTCCTCGGGTAGATCCCTTCCCGTTCAAGGCCGCTTTCGGTAGTCTTTCGGCTGCCACACCACATACCGCAACGTTGTCGACCTTGGTAGAGTTCACACTGACCCACGACGCACATTCCACAAGGCAGAGTGCTTTCGCATTTGCGGAACCCTGCGCTGGCTGCCCGTCGCCCGGGGGAGCTGGGCACATGCGCTGTATTCCGAGACGATGCAAGTTAAGACAGCTTTCAGCTTTTCTGGGTCCGGATTTGGGACAGAGGCATTTGCCCTGATTTTTGTGCGTCGTGCTGTGTGTTGGCCGTGTTGGTCTGTGGATGAGACAGCAAAACTACTGAACACTACTCTCTCACCAGCAGCAGCAGCAGCCCAAAGCGGCCGGACCTTCTCCATACTCATGCTTGCAATGTCTCCCGAAGGATAACGGACATCTCACTCTCCGATCTCGTTTAGAGTCGGGCCAGAACAGCTTGGCTGGCTGGGGTCTCGGACAACAAGCGCGCCCGACGAACTCAACGACCTTGCCCCCGTTAACAGCTCCAATTACCCCCCGACTTCACAAAGCTTATTATCCGTTACAGATCGAGAGCTAAGATCTATCATCTGTAGTAAATGTCGGGAAGCCCCACAGCGGGCTCGGACTCTAGGAGCATTCCGTTGATCCGTTCATGCAGGCTGTGTGATCACTAAAGGGGAACGGTTTCAGCCGTCACCTTGGTACCTCACTAAACGACAAGTTGAAAGCTCCAAGTGGGCTGCTACTCTGGAGCTCGTCTTATCACGGGTGGTTCCGTGGTGCTCTTTTTGGTTGCTTCTTTTTTTGCTTCTATGGGAGTAATAAACGACATACCAAATCATCCCCCTGCAGGTCCCGGGCGGATCGTTTTGATATGATTCCCAGGATTATCGATGCCTATTGCGGCAGTGTGATCGGCAGCGATCGGTAGATGTCCCTCCCCTGTTTGTTCATGTTCATAGATTACAGACATGAACCGAATTCTTGTCAACTCCACACCTGTCGAGGCTTCATTAAGCTACCTATGCAAGGGCGAGGCCATCACTAAGCAACACGGACTGTGGAGGGACTGTGACGTTTGTGATTGCCATACTTAGACCGTGAAGAAGCTACAGCTAGTCATGGTAAACTCGCAAATGACTATTTCAAATCACAAACGCTCTTTGTGGGCATGTTGAACTTCGTTTCTGGTGAGAGCGGTCCAGCCCACGACAGAATATGCCGTGGCTTCGGAGACTATCCACAACCGACAGCCGTCAAAGAACAAAGTGCCTTGGCACCTCTCCCGGCTGCCAAGACTAGGCCCCCCATTGCCTCATCGATGTTGCAATAATTGATCTGAGGTGGAATGCACCCATCTCCGCCTTGGGCCCTATCACACTGCATACGCAACCCAATCACACACCCCTGCTGCATGTTCTAGGCTTGTCCCGTCCTCCGGCGAGCCGGAGAGATTCTAAGACGCAGTATTGCCCAAGGGTATGTCTCAAATCGGAAGGACAGTGGCCGATTGCAGAGCGAGGTGGTGGGCCCGGGAGCGAGCGGTTGTTCCCGTTGAGACTTGAAGCTGACTAGGAACAGCGTGCATGGAAGGTACGCAGCCCAAAACGTTTCCAAAGGTGTCATGCCAGCTGATCAAATGCAAGTTAAACAGGGTCGGCCCGGAAGAGAAGAATCTAGAACGAGCTGAACCGCTTACATGCTTCTAATAGTTGCTTATTGGAAGTGACAAAGCAGTGAGATGAGCCCGAAATGTTTCGGGTTGTCCGATGAGAGACAATAAGCTCTTTGTTTTCCATCTTGACCCAATCCATGCTTATTCTAGAAAAGGATGCATACTGATTGTCACCTCTGTCAGATCTCGCAACGATCGATTCATCGGTCATCGATGGCTGTTATGTGATATCTAGTCACAACAAGTTGCATGTAAAAAATCTCCTTTAATCTTAGGCCCATCGTCCCGTGTCATATTCTTTCTTCTTATTCGTCTAAAATCATCCGAATTCCACACCTTGACTTAGACACTATCGCCGACGGGCGACATCATCCTCCGTGTTAACACACCGCTTCAAGCCACCATTCACCAGCACTGAAATACCCTCATCAAAACCAGCCAGCCGAGAGATGTATGCCATAGATGACGACATGATCATAGTACGCCCGTACGCAGTTCCTCTCCCGTTCCCCTACTACAGAGCGCGACGTTCCCCCTGTGCCGCCTTCAGGGACAACTCCTTGTTGTCCGCGTTGTAATCGCCTGCAAACTCGGAGACGTAAGTCGGCAGTTTCACACGGTTATAGGAGCTGGGAACCGGCTCCCCCATTGTCGAATAGATGGGCAAGACGCCCGTCCAAGTGGAGTCGAGCATTGCTTCGTTGCTCATGTCCGTCTTGTCATCAGTCGCTTGCCCGGCACTAATCTTTGCGCTTCCCGAGCTGATGCGAACCTTGAGGATGCCGGTGCTCTGAATCTCGGCATTGGTGATGGGCTGTCGGGTGTGACGCCATCGGTCGGGCACGACACTGTTCGTAATGAGTTCCATGGCATAAAGTTTCTCTTCTTCATCCTTGACCGGAGTCGCATAACCGTAGAGGACTGTCGATCGATAGTTGTAGTTGTGCGAGTAGGATGCTAGAGCCAAGACCAGACCGTCGACGTGAGAAGCGGCGATGCAGACGGGCATGCCCTCATTGTTGTCACCATTCGCCTCGTCATTGGTACTACCTCTACAGGTATTCATCAGGCGGGAAGAGACGTAGCCATGAAGGTAAATATCCAACGGGTCGCCAAGATCAGCGCTCGGTCGGTCGTAAGAGCCCATCTGGCCGATCATCGGGAGAGTGACGGGAAATGGCTGAGTGGTGGTGGTAAAAGATACATGCAGGATCTGGCATGTATTCACAATCCTGTGAATGGTTTCTAGCGCGTACACGGCGTGGGCATTATAACGTTTAACCGTATTGACGGCTTCTTTTGGATATTCGAGGTTGAAATGGCCCATGATGATGAAGTTGGGGGACGAGTTCTGGTGTGTCACAATGATTGTACATGTAATGCTGAAAACCAGTCTCCATGTACCAGCACTTCACAGGATTGAGGCCGGTATTTGTACACAAATATCTTGAAAGGAACGCCCTTCCATCAACAGCGCTTAATGGCGGTTATCTGGAGTAGGTCGGATGACTTCCATTGTGTAGATAGCGAATGTACCTCAGGCGACGTTCATGATAAGAGATACCGATGTCAGTTTGCGGGAAGATTAATCTGGCGCAATAATAATAGCTCCAACGGGTAAAAAGGTTGCTATCAGTGTCTATCATAACAGATAACGCCAAATGAGTACATTCAAAGAGGGCGCGCCACAAGGTAAAAATTGCCCTGAACGGTTAGATTCTCTGGGATTACAAATGCCAAGCTGCCAAATGGTTATGTCTCGATGAAGATATGGGAGATTTGTGCCTAGAGATGCGTGTTATTACCCCAAAATGTACTTGATGCAGTTTATTGCCCAAGAATGGATAAGAAGGTTTAGTGTTGTCCTCCCTATGCCGAGCCAAGGGTTAGAATACGAACAGTGAGCTGGCAAGTGTGATATAACTACCTATTTTAGATCTGAAAATAAGACTGACAGTTATTATGCCGACTTCGAGACAAGCCCACGCAAGATTGTCAATGGTTAAGCGACTATACAATTAGTCAAAAATGTCTTCCAAATTATTTCACGCATTCAATATTCCATGGTATTAAAATTGAAGTCGTCTTGTCCATGCGAGTTGAAGACTTATCATTGCCGTTCTGCTGTAGGGTACCTGAATTACGCCACAGGTGGTGAGCCTGATGTTAGACCATCATGCATCATCTACAAATGGGATAGCTCTGAAACGGGGAAATGTCCATTCTACACTCGTTGTCTCTTCTCTCCTTTCTTTATGCGGAGTTGGGTCGACCGGCATATAGTAACGTTGGGCAGCCGTCCTCTGACAATCATGTAAGATGACATATCAGCCGCACCACTCAACAACTCTCCAAGCTCCCTCCAGTGGCCAACGTTTCATGCTGGGCTGACGCTAACAAACTTCCCCTCACCTTGCTTCGGGGCACAGAGCTCCGAGGTGTGGAGTCGGCCTCCATACACTGATTTGTGCGCCTGTGTCTCTTGGGGAACAAAGCGCAGTGTAGAAGGTATAAAAGGGAGTCTATGAATGTTTGTTTGATGATTCAACGCTTCAACATACCCGAAATCTTCCCAAAAACACCAGAAACACGGCCGAAATGTCCATGAACTTTGAAGACTGCGCAGTGGTCCGGGATGGCTTCCCCCGGCCTTTCCCAACCACGCCGTCCAATGTCCTCGAGCAGTTCAACATGGCCGGAAAGGTCGTTGTTGTCACAGGTGCCGCTGACGGTCTGGGCCTGTCTGTGGCGGAGTCCATGGCCGAAGCCCACGCTAACGTTGCCTTCTGGTATAACTCGTGAGTCAGCTCGACACGAATGTGAAGCAAGGCCGCGTCTGACTTGAGTCAATAGGAATGACGCTGCTGTCGCAAAGGCAGAGGAAATTGCCGAGACTCACGGCATCAAGACGGTCGCCTACAAGGTGGATGGTGGGTTGAATCACACTGGGATCGAGATTGCCATCTCACCCGCTGATCTGAATCACAGTTTCAAACGCCGAGAATGTGCAAGCCACCATTGCCAAGGTTCTGGACGACTTTGGCAAAATAGATGTCTTTATCGCAAATGCGGGCATGGCAATTTCGAAGCCCATCCTGGAGCAGACGCTGGAGGAATTCGACAAGCAAATGTCTGTTAACGGTGGGTGCGCCCCTAAAAATAACACTGTAATTATCGTACTGATTAGCTTGAACAGTGAATGGAGTTGTCTATTGCTCCAAGTACGTCGGCGAAGTCTTCAAGCGCCAAGGCTCAGGGGTTCTCATCATCACCTCGAGCATGAGCGCACACATTGTCAATGTTCCCACCGATCAGCCAGTCTACAACAGCACCAAGGCCTTCATCACGCATTTTGGCAAGTCCTTGGCCCGCGAATGGCGAGAATTTGCCCGAGTGAACATTGTGTCACCCGGCTTCTTTGACACCAAGATGGGTGCGAGCCCCTTCGCCATCAATGAAGCCTATCGTATGGCTGCGCTGGGAAGGCAAGGGCATGTGAAGGAAATCAAGGGACTCTATCTATACCTGGCAAGTGACGCATCGACGTACATGACTGGAAGCGACATCTTGATTGATGGAGGATACTGCCTGCCCTGAGGGAGGGGGGAAGAGCGGCTGGGTATAGATATAGACAATGCCATGCGCAAAAGGAAATCAATCGAATGAACCAATTAGATCATCATCACTGGAAGCATGGATCTCCCGTTGTAGTTGAAATCAATATACTTGCAAGGTGAAGGTGCTCACTTTGTCCAGCTCGTCGCCAGCACTAATGCCCTCCTTTTCCGTTCCAGGTGTCGGTGCTATATCTGAAGCCGACATCTACCAAAATCGCACATCGAAAGATGCTATACAGAATCATGCGGCATTTCGTAGCCAAAGTCGTCCTCTGCTACTGGTGCAGTTTCTTGTTCCCAGAGTAGCCCATCAACATCCCACAGCCAGTCCTGGTCCAACATATTCACCACGTCATCCATCTCAAACCCAAAGGGCGAAATATTGCTGTCTCCTTCTGCCTGACTTATTTCTTCCCCCCATACTTGAGGGGCAGAATCGATTGGAGCAGGATTTTGGCGGCTTGCTTGATAGATTCGACGCACAACGTCTGCGCTGCGTCGAGCCGTAAGCGACCAATCCTCAATCGCATCGAAAACCCCAAGGATCGTTTCAATCTGCTTTTGCCAGTCGGCACGGCATGGACTCTCTGGCTGCCACAGGGTACTAATAAGGGGCACCATTGCTGCCTGGTACAAGAACCAAACGGCATTCCAACCGGACATGGTGTGACGGAGCCACTGATCTGCTACGTCTTCTATCGTCGTTTTGGCCAGTTCTCGACACGTTTCTATAGCAGCCAAGTCCTGCTCGGCCACGGCCACCTTGCCATTGCTGGCCAATGTCAATAGTATAGGACGGTAGAGTAGAAGGCGCAGATTCCAGTACCGCCATCTCATGCAGCATCGCGAAAGACTGAGTGGTTCAGTACAGGGCTCGTTCGTTCGGAGTAGCCGTGGAAGGTCGTTGTACCAGTTGACAAGTTTCCGATCTAGATGATCCCGGTCGCTTGTCTCGAGCAGAGGGAACACCGCCAGCATGTCCTGCACCTGAGTGGCGATTTTACAGAACTTGATATTTTCGAGAAGTGGCATGATGCCTGAGTGCTGCGCTGAGTCATCTTCCTCCTAATGTAGTCCAAGTTAGAAGGCTCCGAGCAACGAAGAGGGGACAAGAGGCTGTCAATATGATTACCTGAGTTGTCTTCAACCTTGGTGGCTCAATGTTAATCGCAGGGCCCCATCTTCCAAACGAGGGGCGACCCATGGTTGTCGTGGCCCAGGTGTCGAGACAGAAGATGGACCACCACGTCCGTCGCCGGGTTTCGATTGTCGCGGCGTCACTGTTATTTTGCATGACCGACTCACGATGTAAGCCTAGCGCACTTGCCATCCTGATCGTGGCGCCCATGATGGCGTTGCCCATGTTCGGTCTGTTGATATAGTGGAGGTAATGGCCACCAAGAAGTGTCAGAGCCTGCACCGTTTCGATATGGCTGCTTCCTAAAGCGCTGAGATTCAAATGGCCCATGGCCTGGTGAGAGTAATAGATATGGTTTAGGTCCTTTGATGTGGTAGCCATGATGCTGCCCATCGCGAAGACCATGTTGAGCAAAGCGAGCCAAGGGGCGTCATTGCGTTGGCCCTTGAGATAGTCGGCACGAAAGGAAACCTCGTCCAACATTGGCGTGAAGAGGTGCAGACATTTGAAGTATGCATCCACGAATGTCTGGCCTTTCCAAGTCCAAGATATAGGCGAGCTTTCCTTTGTGGATTCGATAGGCTGACGAAGAATCGCGGAACGGTCCTCACTGCTGCGATTTGGGGGTGATGTTAGTGTAGTCCGCAGTTGAGGCTGAATCTTTAGCATGACCATGAAAGCTGCTTTTATCGAGGAGGCGCCTAGATATGAAGCCTGGCTATCCATGGTCAGCGAGAGAGCATTGATATCGTCAGCTTCCGCAGGGATAGGATCCCGATTCCGCCGCTCTTCGTCCCATTCGGACTCTGGGGTGGGCATTTGCTCGAGGTTGAGGGAGCCATCCTGCAAGGACAGAGAGGGAGACGGAAGAGACTCTGCCGAGTCTGCTGCTGGCAGTTTCAACAGGCTGCAAAGTTCTTGTCGTGATAGTTTTACAAGGGATGTAACGTCATGGCCGGGATAAAGACGCCCCAAAACGGTATGGCATTCTTCGAGACTCTGCGACAGGTCTTGTAGAGTCCTAATTTCCGTCATTAATAACAGGCCCATGAACAAGTGACTGGTTCGAAACGAACTTTCGTGATGGAAGCAGTCGCTTGCGGTGCTTGTCGTAGAAACATCGCTTTCGGGGGCGACTCGAGATACATTGTCGACAGGGCTGCTTACCATCGCAGCGAATCTTTCGACGCTGGCATTCGGCGCAAGCATGAGGGCTCTTGGTGGGTTTGCTGTCCTGGTCATCTTGGCCGTGAGACTCTGATGCGCGGTTCGCTTCTTGTACGCCCTGGACTTTGAGATGGGTCATTTAGCTGGCTTTTGACAAAGCGCGACTGGGTTGATATACATTGGTAGTACATCTTCTCGCTGTTCGTCGTCTGCAATTGTCCGTCGGATTTGCTGGCTCAAAAATGCCTTTGGCTCGGATGGCAGAGAGGGCTGTCGGCTGGATGAGGGAGGAGAATCACGCGAGATTGAAGCGAGTCATGCGACAGATTCTCAGAAGGCTCAGGCATCAACGAGGTTGCGGTGAATGGCTTGGAGAGGTGGCATGAACAACTGATAAATGGAAAGGGATAGCGCCGGCATCCAACAAGGCACACGAGGTGAAGAGACGTGTGGCGAGGATGAGTTTGGGGTAAACTCCCATGGCGTGGTTCTCCTGTGCAGGTGGGTGTTCATCACGGGGACCAGGGGGTGGAGATCGGCCGGGGAAGAAAATCCGGGGTACAAGCCTACCGCCAGTTCGAGGTGAAGAGGGATGGAAGGCGTCCTACCTGACAGCCTGGCCAACATAGAATTAGAGACCACACCTCGTCGTCCCCCTTTCCCAGAATCCAAAGAGCTTCCCAACTCATGGGATGGCCATGCTCCAGCCAGCTCGGTGACTCGTTAGACCGACTCTCGGTTAGTCATGATCATGACCAAGCCAAAGATCAACACCTTGCCTGTTCAGGGCAGTCGTGTCGCGGAGGGACACGTTCCGCGTCCATTTCAAGCCTGGCGCCTGTCGGACAATGGCACCCCGGCAACCCGCGACAGGCCACTCGACCACCCTCTCCAGTGACCAAGGAACAAGTCCTCCCCTGTAATCTGCACGGGGGCTCTTCGATCTGAGTTTGGAGGCTCGGTAGATGCCGACAGAGTTTGGCTACAAACGCCAATTCTCATAAACGAAACGGCTCATACGGGTGAAAGGAACCGTAAAAGAGTGGTGAGGTGGTAGGGTTTGTCTATTGCCTAGGTAGTGTCCCATCACGCCACGGCTGTGCAAAAAAGAGAAAAGAATCTTCCTTATGTTCAGAAGTTGTATTGGCATTCCGTATTTTGGCTTGAGGGCATATTATTATATGTAAGGTCAGAAGAATTGAGAATCGAGCAATTCACCCTGATAAGACGGCATGTTGGGTCCAAAGCAGCGGGAGACTTCGTTCCGACGAATGATGCAAGCCGTTCTCTCTCAGAGAATTGAGATACCAAAAGACCATGGCATCAAGTGGACTTATCCGCCTCAAGTCCACTTTCCCGCTGTCGGACCGAGATACTCTCATGACCCATGGGCTTGCATGTGCCTCGGCCAGGTTGTGGCCGCGGTGTTGGAGAACAGTCTAGAACGCCAAAATCCCCGTATTCGAAGGATGCACCCATTGCAGTGGCAAGGGAGAGAACGGCCTCTGTTTCAGATTTTCTTGCATCATTTCATTACGTACTGCCGCTTTCCGCATCATGACACGAGTGCTCATGTTTCGTGTTCGGCATGTTGAAAGATGCCGATTAATGATGCTATGCTGAATGGAGGCCCGGAAGATAATCTTCCGCTTCCTTTTTTGTGCAGCATCTCACTGCTAGTCTAAGCCTAGGAATCAGGTGAATTGAAATAAGAAACTGGGAGTAGGGCTTCGCTTGATTTCTTTTAGATGCGGCGAAGATAGAACGAGGGCGACCAGGCTGGACATGATCTTGGATTCAGGTGCAACTATGAGCAATAAGATAAATAAACAAACACTGTTTGAGAATATGTATTAACTGATTTTTTCTTTCTTTTGTTTTCAACTTTCACAAGCATGTATTATGCTACCTTGAGTCTGGAACATGCACAACCGAATCACGAAGCAATCCGAGATGGCTGCAACCAACAGCTGTGTGATGCACATTAATTATGAGGCCTGGATGCACGAATTAGGCTTCGAGCAAGCCTCAATTTGAGTGTGTCCCTCCGTTTCAGTTTCAGTTTTGAGATTAAGGCGATCAATACGTAACAAACGGACCGATGGCAGATCCTCCGGGACAGCCGCTCCCCTTCGATCCCTCCGGAGCGATGCTTGCATAATAAGAGACGTTAATAGATGCGGCTTAGGTTCGTCCGAGTTAAACTTTGATGATTCCTGAGTTCCCGGGGCAAGTCAATATAGTGAGATGGGAGACATCTTCCGGAATATTCCTTGCATGTTCCTTGTCCATGGTGGCGGGTTGCTCGGTGTAGGGGAGAAATGCACGTTCCATGTTACTTCTGACAGGAAGCTCTCTCCGAGTCGGCTTCAGTGGGTGGTTTTCTTGGAGAGGTGATGCATCATTCGAGGAATTGAAGAGGGCGACATGCCGTTCAATGCGCGTATGTTGAATATATAAACAGGCCAGAACCGTCCATGGATGAATGCTTTTACTTCCATCATCACAACACAAGCACACACACACACACAATAGGAACCCAAACACCACATCAACCATCAACATGCGTCCCTTCTTGGCCGCTCTCTGCCTGTCCCTCGTCGGCGCCACCACTGCCCTTCCCAGCGCAGACAAGGCCATCGACATCGAAGCTCGTGCCGACTCCCGAGGAAGCTACACTGTCGGTGGACTCGGAGCTCGCAAGAAGGCCGTTCTAAAGGCAGGCGGCAACACGCTCGACCTTGCCATCGCTATGCTCGAGACGGATAAAATGGGGACTGACTATACGTATGGTATGTGTGCCCCTCAGGGAGCAGGTCGAATCTTGAACGGAAATGATTGACTGAAAGTAGGAGATGCCAAAACACGTGATGCCGCCAACTTTGGCATCTTCAAACAGAACTGGGGCATGTTGCGTGTTTGCGCCTCACGAGCCGGATTTGCGGGAAAGAGTGAGAACGCATGGAATGACGGCGCCAAGCTCAAGTACGTATCCTTCTAGCCATGGAGTCTCTTGGTTGTCTTCATTTCTTAGAATCAACTAATACTCTACATGCAGCTCGGACCTCTACGCTGATGTTGCCTCACGCTGGGACTGCCAGAGATACTACGGCTACGACAAGTGGTTTGCCGGCCATCGTAACGGCGCTTCAGGACTTACGAATCCAAACACCGACGACATCAAGAGGTACAAGTCTGCTGTTCAATGGATCCAGGCCCAGATCGATTCCAACTCGAAGTACAAGTCCGACGATACCAGGTTCTGGGTTGATGTCACGGCCATCTGAGTTCAAAGCAGCCACTCTGGCTTGAGGAGGATATTCTTCCCAAAGGCTCCAAGTATCGTCAATTTTTGGTCAATTGAGTTCTATAGCTCGTTTGCCCGCTAAGTAGTGTTTTTCTTTCTTCTTCCGTCTGATCTTTGTATATAAGCATATGTGCGGCCGGTTCGCCGAATGCCTGAAAATAACAGAAAATACATGTATCTCAATAAAGTTGATCTTTTCAATTATTCCTTCTAAATCCGAATTTTCGTCATTTGCACAATCCTGAAACTCAGGTGTGGGCGCCAGGTTCGTTAGGTGGGAGGTGGAAGTAAAGACCAAGTTTTGGACATCATCCTTATGGATACCTGTAGGTAGGTAAACATACATATTTACGCCGAACCGAAGACTTCTACTATCATGGGCTACTTGAACTAGGGGTGACTGAGTCCTTGGGCTGCTTCAAGCCGCTCTCCCGGAAGCCATTTCAGCAGTTTTGTGAGGAGGTCAGAAATGCGGCGACTTCTTCGTCTGGTATGTCCTGGAGGATTCCGCCTGGGCTTCCCTTATTTTCGTATCGGAAGCCCTCTGATACAGCGTCTCGAGATGACCTCGGCTGGCTCTCGTTTAGCGGCAGGCTTCTTGTTCTCCCCAACAGCGAGGTATCTAATAGTCCAGCTCGCACATAATAGAAGAAACTTTTGACATCAAGATTTTGTATTTTACAATTGACTGTTTTGCATATCAAACTGTGGATAAATCCACTCATTGAAAAAAGCATCCATTGGCGTATTGTCCAGATACCCCCAAGGCGTCTGGTCGAGAATCATTCTCAGCGTCGGATCAGAAGTGTCATCGTACAATCCGAATTCGTTCATCGGCATGGCAGCATACTCGCCATTATTAGCCAATGGCGGTACTTCATCAGGTCCATTTGCTGCCGACTGCGCAGGATATCCTAGTAGCTCACTCGATTGCGTCGTCGGCGGTGGTTCCAGTGGGTTTCGAGCCCGAGCCCGTTGATGGATGGCATCGAGGACCTCTAAGCAGCGACTGGCCGATCTGCTCTTTTGGGCGAGCACGATTAGGCAGTCTCTGGCTTTGGACACCACGACCTGCCACATTGTGGTCTCGTCGTCTGTCCGCTGCTGGTTCTTCTTGTCAAGGTAGCTCGCCTCGAGGATCAGAGCAGCTTGGAACAAAAAGTAGGTGGCATACCACGCAATCCCCAGATGCACGATGCCCTCATAGGTGCTGCAGAAAGATGTGATGTCGTGTATGCTTTGCATGGCAACATCAAGGCAGCGCTTTTCTGCGTCCATCTTGCTTGGAAGAAACGAATGATATCGCTTACTCCCGCGCCACAGAATGATTCGTAGATTCTGTTCTTTCCAGAGAACCACAGAGCGCGGGCCCAAAAACCAAGTTGGAACGTCTGGCGATGTGAAGTAGGCAGGCAAACTCTGCCTCCAAGAAGCAAGACTTTTCTCGATTGATTCGGCGACCTGATACTCGAGTTTCGCGTTTGCCGTCTTGGCTAGCAAGAATTCGTGGTAGAGAAGATTGGCGAGTCGAGCAAGCTTTGCTTGAGCAATGATTGCCGAGAGAGTGGTTGGACAGTCGACTTCTGTTGGGATTGGTAGACGAAGATCAACCTCCTTATGACGTATTAGACAATTATCTTCAGTAGGGGGAAATATGAATAGGGAAAAAGGTACCTTATCTTCAATATTCCTTGGGAATCTCGTGTCAATCACGCCCTCTGACACATTTGGCGGCCGACCTGTGGTAATGTTGAACCCGCTGTCGAAGCAATAGACAGCCCAAAAGAGCTGCCGCCGACGCTCGTGACCCATGTTGTCCTCAATACCGGGCGTCTCTCGGTGCAGGCCGAGGCCAAGCGACATCTTGTACGCGATACCGATGAAGTTGTAGCCTGTATTCGGGCGATCGATCTTCTGTAGATAGTTGCCCATGAGGAGGAACGCCTGGACAGTTTCCAGAGTTCCCGACTCGAGCATTTGTATTGACAGATACGATCGCGCCGCGGAGTAGTATTTCGACTGCGCGTGGTGTGCATCGGTGGTAGAAATCCAGTGTCCAAAGGCGAGGACCATGAAGTAAATGACGTTCCAAGTTGACTTGCACTTGCGGTGGGGTCTTCCAGCAGCAACCTTTTCCCGAAATGTCCGCTCGTGTAGAATGGGATAAGAAGCATTGTAAAAGAGAAAATAAGCGTCAATAAGATGACCTGTAATGGCAGCGGAGGCCAGTTGGGGAGGATCGAGCTGCCTTTCCGGTGCGTTGTGTGCTTGTGGCTGAGATGGCCACGTTCCTGGTGAGGCGCTTTGGACATTGGATGTGAGTTCTGGGAGCATGGAAGCGATCTCCTGAAGAAGATTGGATCCAGCGCTGCTACCTAGAGATGACAGACATTCAGTACCAAGGAAAAGGAATATATAGGTGTTAACAAGGTAACACCACTCACCTAGATAGCCTGCGTCAAGGGTCGAGAGCAGTGCCATTCCATCTTGAATCCTGACTTCCCCTCCTGGAGACTCGGAGTCAGGTGGCGACGTTTCGTGCCATTCAAATTCATGGGCGGGCTGGTCATGGTCTGTGGTATCCCCGGACTTGGGATGAGAGCGAGAAGGGTTAAAGGGGGCTGGGGGAAGATTGACTCGACCATTTGCGCTGCTACTGGTGATGGCTTCGTCGATATCAAGATCAGGGTGCAGAGACCGAAGCAGCGACTGAAGCTGAGCGCATCGGAGCTCAGCCGCATCAAGATTCTTCCGAGTCAGAGGCGTACGATCGGGGGGGTTCACAAAACTACATGTTTTCCCGGTCCGAGAGCAATAGGAGCAAGGCCCTCGGCCACCGTTGCCACTTAACAAGCACCGGCTTTTGCGTTTCTGACAATTGAGACAGGCCCGGGGTTGGACTGGCGACCGAGATCGTCTGGACGGACCCATAATTGGCCAAGGCCCATGGACGGAGACGGCGGTAAGCTCATGCGAACGTCTGCGGAGGGATTAGGCGCTGGAACGACACTCGTTTGGCTTGCAGAAGAAACGAGGTCACACGTGAGAAGGGAGTTATGTGCAGGGCGAGGAATCTCCGCCTGTTCTCGGTGGGGATATCGGAGCACAGTATGCCGATGGTGTGGATCATGTCCTGTTCTTGATGGTAGGGCAAATGCGGGGAAGTTCCTTGGAACGATGATGGGATGAGTCCGGGATGACGGAGGAAGACACGTGTGGGAATCATAATCCGTTACATGCATTCCTTCGAAATGAATCCATCTCGTTGTTTGGCCAAGACGGCTTGACGAGCGAGTGACTATGTGACAGAATGAAGAAGTAAACGAAGTACTCAGAGACTTTACAAAAGAAGGACGCATTTACGAAACACTTGATCTGAAGAGCGACAATGAATTGAGTTCTCATGGGGAGAGTGTGTTTGTGGGCTATTTGCATAGTGTAGGTTTGAAGGAGATGATGCTCATTGATAGAGGATGCACGTATGCACTTCAGCGTCTTAGACCGCCTCTACCTGATGAGAGGAAACATCATGGCCAATCTTATCCTTTGCCATCTCACCGTCCACAATCCCAAGCTGAAGTCGAATATCGGCCATTCTTTGCATATCCTCCTCGCCCTGGTTTCCACCAAACAGCTTGTCCATCTCCTCAATTCTGACTCCCTTGGTTTCCGGGACAAAGAAGAAGACCCAAACGCCGAGGAAGAGGCAGAACGCTAACAAATTAGTAACAGGACACAGCAATTGAGAAGAAAATCACCTACCAAAGAAAAAGTAAAAGGTCCCGAATTTGATTGCGGAGAGCATTCGGGGAGTAATGAGGGCGACAATGAACTGAGATCCAAATTAGCGGTGCACCCACAAGAATCGTAACTTGACTCACGTTGCTCAACCAGTTTGTTCCGATCGCGACACCTACAGCCTGGGATCGGACGCCAGGAGGGAAAATCTCAGACGGCATGATCCAATTCACACAGCCGATGCTGAAGGCAAAGTTGGAAATGTAGATCCAGATGAACACAGCCGAGGCCCAGCCCGCAGATGGGTGGTCTGCCAGAGAGTCCTTGTAGACGGCGTAGATTGTGCCCACAATGAACTGGGAGATGCTCATTCCCACGGCACCGATCAACAGAACCTTCTTTCGGCCCCAGCGGTCCATGAACATAATGGCGGGGATTGTTGAGAAGAAGTTAATCACTCCGACGACGCCCGTGGCGAGGAGATCGACGGAGTTTCCGGACAGCCCAATCTTTCGGAAGATCTGAGGAGCATAGTAGATGATAGCGTTGATACCTAGAAAACAATCAGACGTGTACTTTTGCGCATCAGGTACTTTATCGTACCAGTAAATTGCTGGATGATTTGAAGCAGACAGGCAACAACCATTCTCCGGTTCAGATGGCGCACGGTAAAGAGCGACTTGTATCTCTCGTACGAAAGTCGGAATCCTGCCATGTTGGGGTATCTCGCAGTTGTAGTCTCCTTGTCGAAAAGAGCGGCGGCTTTGATCTCTAGCAACTCGAGTCTAATGCGGTCGTCGGTTGCGGGGACTCGACGAATGCGAACAAGAGTTTCACGAGCCTCTTCTTCGCGGTCTGGAGAAAGCACCATGTAAGATTGGGTCAAAGTCGTCATAGGGATTTAATGATTTACCTTTCATAACCAACCATCTGGGTGTAAACGGCAAGAAGAAGGTGCCAATAGCCAGTATGACCGAGGGGAAACACTGGAAAGCAAGCGGGAATCGCCATGCCGCTTCAGATTGACCATCGCCGGTCCCGCCAATATGCTGAGTTCCGTAGTCCAGCCAAAACGCAACCATGATTCCGACAGTAATGCCAAGCTGTTGCATGGCGACGAGACTGCCACGGAGATTTGGGGGCGCCAGCTCACTGAGATACAATGGCACAACCATAGATAGCTGTCCAATGGATAGACCAGCAATGAATCGCCCGACGAAAATCATGGGAATATTGATAGCGGCAGCTTGAATGACCGATCCGATGTTGAAGATGATGTTGGCAAGGAGAATGGACCAGCGTCTGGAGAACCGGTCTGCAATAGGGCCGTTTGCAAGAGCACCGAACATGGCTCCGAGGGTGAGGACGGCCACCATCCAGCCCTGGAGGGTGGAATCGTTGGCTAGGAGAGGAAAGTGTTTTCCCTATAGTCTTCAGTAATGGCGATAAGTCGGCGGTTCAAAGGAAGACATACAAAGTTGTTCATGACAAGAACGCCACTTATGACACCCTAAGAGAGAGATTAGGACAGAGATGGGGATGGAAGTTAGAGTGATCTACCTGGTCATAACTGTTTTCGTTAATCTTAACTCTGCTAGAAAAAATTCTTGAGTCTTTGACTTACCCGAAGAGAAATCCTCCAATGCTGGCAAAACAAGCCAGGAAGAAGATGTAGGGCTCCCGAAAGAGGCCCTTGTAACCTGGATTGCCCACATCAGCATCTGCCACCCAAACTGCAAAAGGCGCAGCGACTCACCAGCTTCTCCATATGCGATTTCGACTCCTCGAGAGGGAGTTACGCCGGTAGGGCCTGCCATGAGGACGTGGGAAAGAGTTAGTCTTAGGTTGATCAAGAGGTATAGAAGCGATCTCTAGATCAGGTGTGAGAATTACAGATAACAACAGCATCCGACTGGCACCACCAGCATATATAGTCCTCGGAGTAGTTCTCCAGGATGGTCAACTCAAGGATTTGGACCGGTTTCGGTTAGTGATTGCGCCAGTGCAACTGAGGTAACGCTCCCCATGGGGAACCAAAACTGGGGATGCAGCAAGGTCAACTCGCCAGTACAACCTAGTCAGAAGCTCGTCATGCGGGCAGAATTGTTACTAGCGGACAGGGAACCTGTTCTTTCATGGGCGACAGCGCTCCGAGATCGCATGATTCGGAAAACGACAGAGCTGGCTGAGAAACGACTTAAGTCGGAGCGCTGTGGTCCGAAGGTCCAAGCTGCCGGAACGGCGTCGTCCGACCTGTTGCGAATGGCTTCGAACAGGGGGAGGAGTAGCGCTAGTTCTGGAGCTGACTCGTTGGATGGCTTGGGAGGGATGGCGAAAATCAAACCATGAGTAAGGCGTGTGTTCTAACAATCTGACTACGTTACAAAGTTCTCCTAGCAAGAGAGTCGACACCGACAAACCGACTATTGAGAGACTAAGGACGGACACTGTAGCTCATAGCTCACATCTCTGTCTCATCATGGGGTGTAGCGTAGAGACATTATTCGAAACAAGCAACAGATTAAGAGTCGATATAACGAGGAATCATGGTTCAAAACCAATTTTATAGCAGAGATCGTGTTTGCATGATATGCCCGTCTTGTACTCCAGCCTTTTTATGATCCACTGATTACAATCTGTCTCGAAATGTTTCACTCTTCAGTCTTTTCCTCAATACTTTCCACAACGATGCTTGGCTTCACCAAGCACGTTCGAATCTCTTCCCCGTTTACCAAGTCGTTTCCTTCCGCCCGGGCAACGGCTGATTCCCAGTCCTCCTCGATTCCCGACTTGATATGCCTCGCCGCAACGCGCTGACGTGCGAGAGAGGGCTCGACATCGACAAACCAAGTGTCGTCCACGTACGATGCGATTTCTTTCCATGGATCTCGGTTGAGTAACAGCCAATTACCCTCGATGATGATTATCTCCGTCTCTGGCTCGATGCGGAGAGCGCTCGCGACGGGGTCCTTCGTAGCGTGGTCGAAACTGGGCGCGAGGATGACTTCTGAACTGTTGGTTCGAGAGGCGTGTAGAGTTTTGACAAGTTTCAATACTTGCTCCGCGTCAAACGTCCAGTGAATGCCTCGTCGTGTATGTGCCTCGGCGGAATTGGGCAACAAGTCTAGATATGCCCTGGGGTAGTGGAAGCCATCCATCGGAAGCACTGCAGCCATCTGATGGCTCGCTTGGGCATTGATGCGGCAAACTACTTCAGCTGCGATTGTTGACTTTCCGGACCCTGGAGGTCCAGAGAGGGCGACGGCGATTCTGGTGAGCGAAGGGTCATGCTGCCTTGATTTGTTTCGCACGTCGAGTGCTCTTTCGGTGAGAGCTGCGTAAATAGACTCCATGGGAATGGTCTGACTGGTGAAAGTTTTGCTTCTATAGTGACACCAGGTGTCAAAATGTCTTAGAAATAGCCTACGTTTGCGGAGTTTTGATTCCTCATATTTGCCATTGTTCAAGAGCCCGAATGGATCCCGCCTCGGGCCAGAGCGCTCCGAAGCTCCAAGCTCTTTTCGGCAGATGACTTCTTGTTGAGCATCCTATGAGTTTATAGCTCGTTTCCCTCACACACTTCGCACTCTCAATCATCCAGCATCTCCAATCAAGTCGTTGTTCTCTCTGTCCCCTTTCTGCCTGCCGACATCATCTCTCACCATGTCTCCCGCCGCCCAAATGACTGACCGCGCCGACCTGGCCGCTCGAGCGATCCCCTCAATGATCCTCAGCGATGGCTCAGCCTCTTCCATGACGCCACCGCCGAAAACAACAATCGCCAAAGACGCTCAAGTCGGAGCCAAAGAACGATTCACCGTTCGAGGCAACATGATTGTCACTGGCGGCGCCGGGACTCTTGGCCTCGCATCCTGCGACGCCTTGCTAGAACACGGGCTCAGCGGCTTGATGATTTTTGATGTGAACCCAGCGCAGTCGCAAAAAGAGATCGAATCCATGAAGGCCAAATTCCCCGACGCCAAAATCGAGTATCTCAAGGTCGACGTCACCGACGAGGAGGCTGTCGGCAAAGCTGTTCAGCTGACGGCTGATGCACTCGGTTCAGTGGACGGCCTCGTGTGTTTCGTTGGCGTTGTCGGATGTGTCAACACTTTGGAGATGCCTGTATCTCAATGGCGAAAAGTCCTTGACATCAACACTACCGGGTCGTTCATTTGCGCGCAAGCTGCGGCTCGTCAGATGGTTGCTCAAGGCACTGGCGGATCCATCACCTTCACAGCATCCATCTCTGCCCATCGTGTCAACTTTCCCCAGCCCCAAGCGGCGTACAATGTCAGCAAAGCTGCTCTGCTGACGCTCAAGAACTGCCTTGCGGCAGAGTGGGCGCAATATGGCATCCGCACGAACAGCGTCAGTCCAGGTTACATGGATACGATCCTGAATGAAGGCGATGGAATTGCTGAGCACCGCAAGATTTGGGCAGCTCGCAATCCCAGTGGCAGAATGGGCAGTCCATCAGAGCTAACGGGCACGATTGTGCTGCTGGCGAGCACGGCTGGAACGTATATAAACGGGACGGATATTGTCGTCGATGGAGGTGCTATTGTGTTTTAAAGGTTTTGGGAAGAAACTATATGGGGATTATGGGGATATAGAGACGGTAAACATGAATAAATAACAAATAAATCGACAATAATTCAAGGCGCTATCTTTTCGGACATTGACATCGAGTCTGCTCCAACAATCACAACTTATTAAGTAAAGACGAGAATCACGATTTGGCTTAACTACCACAATCTAGGTATGTAGATACCTACTCTATGCCACTGCAGTAGGCACCACAGCAGCCTGCTGAGCCGGCTCCTCATGCGGCGACTCCTTGAGGTAGTCTCTCGCCTCCAAGCTAAACGTCCCGGTAGCCGGCAGCGACAACTCCTCAATCGTGCCCTTTTTCCCGCTCTTGACATCTGCTGCCAGTCGATCAAAGTGCTTCTCAGCATCAGTCTTTGCGTCAAAGTCAATCACCCAAGCCATGCGAGGAATGTTGAGCGTTTCGGGGTGTTCCTTGATGAAATCTGACTCCCAGTCGATGTAGTGCATATCATCGCGCGCCGTAATTGACGATTCGTGAATGACGTGCGATCGGTTGAAGCGGATTCGCTCAAACACTTGAAGCGCAAGAGGAACATCGCCCGCTGCCTTTTCGAGACAAACAGCGAGCACGACACCGTCCTCGACCGCTTGGCAGCCGCCTTGAGCAGAGGTTGGGAGGTGACAGTGGGCAGCGTCGCCGATCACGAGACTACGCTTGTTCTTGCCCAACCAAGTCTTGATGGGCTCTCTCCAGACGAGCTTATAGTCGATGATCTTGTCTTCTGGGGTGTGGCGGACGACTTCCTTGCAAATCTCGGCAAACCTGGCTTCATCAAGGTAAGCCATGGCATCGTCAATTTTGCCCGGAAAGGACCAGGACTCGTTAATGTCATCGTCATCCTACCAAATGTCAGACAATCGAATGGTGATGGATGCCCCTCGCCTCAAAGGCCCTCTCTGACTGACGCACCTTGTGAGTAAAGACCCAAGCCATGTCTTGACCTTCTTTCCAGGTATATATAATCATGTGAAGGTCTTTGCCAACCCACATACCGGTAAAGTTGGGGCTCTTGCGACAGAGTGGTCCGATCAAGGGATGGTTGCGATGCTCATCACTGATCTTGCAATGGGCGCGGTAAATGGCATATCCGCTGTTGACCTTTGTCTCTGGCAGCCCCAGGATCTGAGTACGGCCCAGTGACTTCGGCCCATCAGACGCAACGACGACGTCCGCAACGTATTTGGTGCCGTCTGAAGTCAAAACTGCCAGTTCGTTGTCGGTGTCGATGTACCCAACGACCTTCTCTCCGAAACGCATGTTGACGCCGATCTTGGTGGCGTAGTTGCACACAATCTCGTGCATCTCTCCGCGATGCCCACCGAGCATGCGATAGTAATGCTCCTGTTTCAACAAGAAGGGCTCTTCCAACACTTTCTCGCCATCATATTTAAAGTATTCGAACTGATCAGTGTCGTTGAGGCAGACTTTAATGAGCTCACGTGCAACGCTGCCGTTGTCCCATCGCTCAAAGTGCAAGCCACCATTGGGCGAGAAGTCCAAGATGTCTCCGTAGTTGCGACTTGTTGGGTAGCTCTCCAAGAGAGTGACTTGCATGCCACGGTGTCGACATTCAATGGCTGCAGTGAGGCCAGCGAAGCCAGCACCGACGATGACGATGTGCAGGTTAGAGGCCATTGCTGGATGTTTGTACCTTGTTGAGGATGGGAGATGTCAAGGTTCTGGTTGGTTGTCGAAGGCTGATGCTCTTCCTAATTCGGTTCGATAGCAAGGTACTGCCAAGGTATTAATGAATTATGAAGCTAGCTAGCGACATCTCGGGATCCGCGGGATTCGAACAAGCATGCGCTAGCGAGATGGCTGGGTCAGATGTTCTTGATTATTTCGATAATTATCTCCAAGATGAGGGGTAAGCAACTTGGTTGATGAGCGGACATTTATGCCATTGGCTCAACCATATCTCAAAGTCGCCTACGGGGCTTGTCATATCGGCAGCTTGCGGCTAAGGAATATCTAAGGGTTAATTCGTGCATTCCGACGTTCCGTGATCAGGACTGTTCCCCAGATCAATGGCTGCCGCTATATGTCTGAAGTCCTAGTTAGTTCGGAGTGCACACCGTGATGACATTAATTTCAGTCGGGACGGGGTCCCCCACATGCCGAGTCTCTTATGGTCGGTCGATCAAGGCGTAGCACGGTAAGCACCTCACAGGACGCAGTGGCTAGAAGATTGAGATGATGGGGATCATTCCGCAAATCAATTCAAGTACCTATCGACGACTAATCTTGACTCGCAACTCGTGCTGGGACGTAAACCACCAATTCGTAAACTTGTAGCTCTCTCCATCACCAACCGATTCCAGATCATATCTCAGCAGCAGCGTAGGGATGAGTTTGGTAATCTCCATGATGCTAATGTGCTTTCCGCTGCACGTGTGCGAACCGTGTCCAAAGGCAAAGAACGACCTGTTCATCGCACGCAAATGGTCTTCGTCGCGGCAGCCCTCCCCAAGAATCCATCGCTCAGGCTTGAATGCGTCTGGGCTTGGGAAGACGACCGGATCGCGGTGAAGAACCCAGGGGGACATGCCAACTTCGGCACCAGAACCAACTTGATAGCCGCCTACAATCGCTCCTCCCGTAGGGACTGTGCGACCAAGGACTTGTCCGACAGATGGGTGTAGGCGCATGGCTTCTTGAACCACGGCCTTCAGGTATGGGAGACTGTAGGCGGCTTGGAAACGGACAGGCTCCTCGATTTTCTCCCTGATTTCGGTGCATAATCTCCTGTAGACGTCCCTATTCGCGACGACGTAGTACACAATCGCTCGCATAGCAATTGCCGTCGTATCGGCGCCAGCAGACACGTTCCCGAAAGCGTGAGTAATGATTTCACGATCGTCAATCGTCTTCGGGCTCGAACTCTGGTTCAGTGCCAATCGACTGAGAAATGTCATGGCATCCCCTTCAGCTGGAGGAGATGTTCTGAATTTCTGCAGTTCCTGCGAGGTAATCTTGATCATGGCTTGGGAAGAAGTGTCGCCTCGCGTAGCCAGTTGAGCCACCTTGGAGTTGCCCAGAAGATATGGATGAAGCCAGGCCACATGTCCAAACTGTAGCACGAGAATAAAGTCAGCACTGTACGAGTGTATATCGGGACAAAGGACTCACAATTGACATGTAGGCAGTAAAGAGGTCAATACTCTTAAAGAAGTTCAGCTCATCGCCCTTTTCCAAGTATCCAAAGTCGCTGCCGAATGTCAAGCTGCACACGGCATCCATAGCGAAGCGTTTTAAGAGCTCTCCAAGATCGCAGATAGCATTCGCATGCGCATGCTCGTCGAGAATATCCAGAAGCCGATTGACGACAGGATCGACCCAAGGCTCAAATTGGATCAAACCATTCAGGCTATAGGCATTGGCTGCGTTCCTCTTCATGCGCGAATGCAGTGCTTTGTCTTTTCGAATGACGAATGGGTCTGGAACCAGACCATCTTCATCGTAAACGGCTGAGAGATCATAGAACGGTGACTTCACAAATTTTGTTGTGATGCCGTACAGTTGGTTGATCTCGTTTGTATCTGCGACAGAGACAAGATTCGGTGCGACTCGGACAATCTTGCCATACTTGGCGTGTAGTTTGAGGTCATCAAGATGGTGTTGGCCTCGATAAACAGACCAAATGCGCGGCAGCGTGGAAATGGAATTGACCCACGGGCCTGGGACTCGATGAAGGCGCTTTTGATAGCGGTTGGATATGAAATAGAGGATTATAAGGCAGGGAATGGCGTAGTGGAAGTATTCCCGAATGGAATTGACAATGGTCGTTGAGAGAGCCATCTTCAGACGCAGTGGCTGAAGAGAGGCAAGGTGAGGAAATGCAGAGTTTAGGATCTCGCATAGCAAGTCGAAAACTGCGAAAAGAAACAGCACAATCGGAAAGTTCGGAATATAAATGAAGTGCCATCTATCCGTAGATGTAGAGGGGTTAATTCAGCGGGGATAATTCCCTATCACCACAGCAGGGGTTCAGACTGATCGATCAGAAGAGGGGAACGGACAATGGCTTTGGTTGTCCAACGCTAGCTGAGATGGTCATGCTTGCACTCGCTTCCCCGCACTCACTATCAATGAGACGGAGTTCTTGGACGAACCGGCAGATGCCTATTACGCTTTCCATGACCGAGTCAGTGGTTCATTGGATGTGCAAGGGTGATAGCGAGGACCTTCACACTCCGACGGCGGGTTCTTTTCGGCTTGCAATACTCTCAGTATCAATTCCACTCTCAAAGCATTACTGCAATAAGCTAACAAACGAGTTACAACAGTCGCAGCACCTAAAGCTGACCCTCCAGACTCTGCGTGACACCAACGTATCGCGACTTTCCATATGTAAACCAGCTCACAGCAGCAATACCAATCCCTCCCATCAATACAACCGACGCGTAATTCATGTTATCCTTAGTGACAGGTTGATAAACTGGGAAGCAGAGAAAGATTGAAATGTAGATGCACCAAACAAGCGCAGCCACTGCGACAGGACGATGGAGTCGACCAAGAGTGAATCCACGACGAGAAATCGTGCAGTGCTGAAACCCCCAAACGGCATTAATGAGCAGAGGAAATGCGTACGAGATGATGAGCGCAACCGTGCAGGCGGAGGAGATGCCGTAGTAAGCGGTAGCATTCCCGACATAGATGAGACTGATGGCGCAAATGATGCCCCAGGTCAACACGAGCGCCGCCGTAGGGGCCCTTGTACGATCTCCAATCCGTGCAAACCGCTCAGGCAAGCCGCCGTCTCGCGCAAACGCCCACACGACTCGGGAGGTCGACGACATGATGCTGGACCCTGTTCCGCAGAAGCCAAGGATCGGGAGGAAACTGGTCATGCCAATTGTCACGGCACGGCTGCCGCCGGAGACATTGTAGTAAAGCTGGGCCATTGGACTGATGAGTCCAACTGGGCCGCTCAGCACGCCTTGAATGTCGGTGATGCAAAAGGCAACTGCAATCACCCAGGGGAAAGTCACCACGCCACTCACAGAAATAGTAGCCAAGACTAAAGCAAATCGTTAGCCTCTACTCGAATCATGCCGCATCTTGCAGTTTCAGCACTCACTCGTTCGTGGAAGGTCGCGAGAAGCATTTTTCATTTCTTCAGCCATATGAAGAGAGCTGTCCCAGTTGACGAAGCCAATGGCAGAGGAGAGCAGCCCAATCGACCAGCTGACCTAGGTAGAATATTAGAATTCCCTGCAGATACTGACCATTTCTATCACAATTGGATGCTTACTCCCGAGTTGTTCCAGCCACTGAGGTTTGCAAAGTCGGTAAAGACATACGACGCAAAATTCTTGTTTTCAACGTGTACGAGCAGGTAGATTGACGTGGCAAAGTAGCCAAAGACGTGTGCAAACATGGCAACGAACAAGAGATAGTGCAGGTACTTGAGTTGGAAAATTGAGAACAGCATGTAGTAGGTCGTGAGCGCGATGACGATCTAAAAGCAAAATGCTCGTCAGCGGTAGCTCAGAATTAGTTGAAGAGAATACATCGTCGACATACCAAACTCGTGTGCCACCTCTCGTACTCGTAATCAGTGGAAAAGAGAATCGCCCAGGACTGAATCTGCATCGCGGTCGCGAATATGCCGGCCGTCGCGCAAAGGATCCATCCGATCATGGTGATCCAACAGGCGTACCAGGAAAAGACTCGCCGAAACTTCAACGGCGCGAGCTCAGCAACATAGTGGTACTGGCCGCCGGCTGTTGGGATCATGCTGGAGTACTCTGCCATGCAGAGCACAATCAACATAGCTCCCAGGGCGGCGGCGACGTAGCCCCAGACAAGACTAGAGCTGCCGCCGGACGTGAGAGCCTGCGCCATGGTGGACGAGATGGCTTCCCAAGTGACGCTGGTGCAGAAGGACATGAAGAGCAGAGACCATACGTTGAAGTTTCGCTTCATCTTGGATGGCTGGACGCCGAGATGTTCGAGCTCGAGGGCATCTTTATCCAAGCTCTCCATGCCCTTCTCGGTTGGGACATCTTGGGCGATGCTTGCTTGGTCCGCCATTTTTTGTTGTTCGTGTTGAGATTTGGTGGCTTGTCGCTCAATTCAAGAAGCAGATGTAAAGTCTAGGCGAGAGAGAAGATGCTGGATTCTGCAAGTAGATTCCCGGCAGATGGAGAGCTCGGGGCCGAGATCGAGTGGCTGTTTATTTATCGAGCATGCTGCTGGCGAACTTCATACCCATGTCTATCAAATGCAACGCGAAGAGTGCAGAAACCTGGGGAGAGCTAGCCAGATTGGTTGAGGTGTCACGTAGCGAGATAAACTCCAGGCACTGTGCATCTGTAGCATACTGATCTCTTTCGACTAGGTGGTATTCATCCTATCTTCAAACTTAAGCCCGCAATTTCGGCAAACACATCGACAGTGCAGCAAAGTGAGGACGATAATGGCCAGCACTATTTTGCAGAGCGGAAACTTTCCCGAGATTCCGAGGTGGCATTCAGGTACGCTATATAAAACTAGAAATTGGCATGTGGCAGGGACAAGGCATAAACGTGTCACATACCTAGCCGTCAGAGTATACGAGAGAATGTTCCAATTTGGCCTTCTAACCTAGTTCAAGGCTTGTTACCTTTATTGCCATGATTGATAAAGGAAAACGTTTCCGGTGCACTCGCCTACAGCGTGCCATGAAGGCTAGCATCCAATGATGGTAAATAGTCGTACCCCTCAGCGGAAATACTCGACTAATGAGACGTTGATCCGGCATCTGGAGCTACCACCAGACAGGAATAGCATTAACACAGAAGTTTAACGGATGTGACGCGTCGTGCGCCAGTGATTGTTCAGTTGATGAACGGCTGCACTCGGCAATGCTAACGCACTCAGGCCACTAATCCCCTACGGTGTCGTTTCCCGTTCATCAATGCATGTAAAGTAAATGATCCCGTCTAATGCGAGAGACATGAGCACTTAGACTACAAGCCGAATTAATACGTCTTGTTCTCCTTTTTGAAATAGGTCAGGTCTCGACTCGTCTTCTAGGCTCAGCAACCAGAGAACAACCCGAGTCTCAAAGCAGCATTTCAACCCGCTCTTTCACACCATGTCAGCGTCCAAACTTGAAGCCCTCGGCGTAAAATTCGCCAACTGGCCAGGTGGCGAGGCCGCTGCAGAGAGCTTTGGCATTTCTCATGCAGTCATCTTGCCTCCAAACGCCCGAACAGTGGTTGTAGGAGGTCAGCTAGGAATCAGAGACGACGGATCGGTGCCCGCAAGCCTTGAAGACGAGGTTACCGAAGCCTTTGAGCACGTTAAGCGCAGTCTTAAAGCTGCAGGGCTCGGCGATGATGCATGGGAATACGTATACGAGGTAAGAAACGGATCGAGAACGCCCTCTCTCGATGGCACCACGTCTAATAAGATCCTGACGGACTGCTTCGTAGGTGCAAACGTTCGAGGTTGCGAAAGATGGCAAGGGAATCGCAGAAACAGTGATTCCGATTGCTAAGAGGTTCCTAAGGAAGACGAAACCTGCATGGACTGGAGTGGAAGTGAAGGCATTGGTCTTCCCAACATTGCATATTGAGATTACAGTCAAGGCATTGCTTCCCAATTGAGGCAATTGAGGGAGGCATAATCCAGCATTAGCAAGACATCAATGCTACTTCTGCATGCAAGTTATCCCCTTGGCAATGGCATTGCGCTTTTCTTTCTCTTTTATGACCTTTATGTGTTTATGTATTAATCCCCGCCATAAGAGCAGTGAAAATTATCGTTTCATGTACGACTCATCTAACAACTTTTGCTTCAACTTTCTATACCTCGTTGGAAGGGTACGTAATAGTTTCGAGGTCATTAAAGTCCTCCTTGATTGACCGCACACTAACAAATCGCTGCAGATGCGCCATAGTACCGGTCTTGTCGTTGGTGCCCGAGTCACGACTACCGCCGAACGGTTGCTGAGCCACGATGGAACCAGTGCACTTTGTGTTTATGTAGAGCATCCCAGCAGCGTGCTTCAAGATCGTCTGGGCCTGTCGCGAGGCGTAAGGGTCCTTGGCGAAGATGCTGCCGGTGAGGGCATAGCGGGACGTGGTGTCGATTGTCTTCAGCGTCTCCTCCCACTTTGCGTCAGGGAAGACATACACGCCGAGGATGGGGCCGAAAAACTCATTCTTCATGATGTCGTGGTGGGGATTGGTGGTCTGGTAGACTGTTGGATGAACAAAGTAGCCTTCCTTCTTAGAGGCCTTTCCGCCGGTAATCAGTTCCAGTTCAGGATCGGCCTTGGCATCCTCGATGACTTTGTTCAACTTGTCAAACGATCTCTCATGGATGACAGGCGTGATGAAGCTATCAAAGTTCTCCGCGTTCCCGACCTTGAGCTTAGGGATCTCCTCCTGTAAGTGCTTCTTGAACTCAGGCCAAACTGATTCAGCAACATACAATCGAGAGTTGGCAGAGCATTTCTGACCCTGATACTCAAAGGCCGCGCGAATGGTGTTGTACGCAGCACTCTTGACGTTGGCGGATGGGTGAACAACATGCCAGTTCTTGCCCCCAGTCTCGCCAACCACTCGCGGATAAGAGTTGTAGACTCCGTCCCCAACTGCGTTTCCAATCTTCTTCTGGAGACCCTTGAAGACCTGCGTCGAGCCAATGAAGGACAACGCGCCAAACTCAGGTCTCTTGAGAACAGTGTTGGTAACCTCCTCAGCATCTCCAGGCAAGAACTGAATAACATCTTTGGGAAGACCAGCCTCCACGAGAATCTGATACAACAGATAGGCCGAGTGAAGAGCAGAGTCGGAAGGCTTCCAGATAACCACGTTACCCATAAGCGCAGCAGGGCCGATGAGAGTAGCACCCAACGCCGTAAAGTTGAAGGGAGCTATGGCGTAGACGAAACCCTCGAGGGGACGATACTCCATCTTATTCCACTGGCCGAACGGCTGCTCCGTGGGCTGCTGAGAAAACAGCGACCAGGCCTCTTGGATGTAGTAGCGGAAGAAATCCACCGTCTCGCTGGGCGCTTCAACCTCAGCTTGCCAGACGTTCTTGCCTTGTCCGATCATGGTGCTGGCGACAATGTCCGAACGATACTTCCCGGCGATGAGCTCGGAGGCGCGGAGAAAGATGGCCGCTCGGTCTTCAAACGGCATGGCCTCCCAAGCGGGCTTCGCCTTCAAAGCCGCGTCGATGGCAGCGTTGACCTGATCAGGAGTGGCAATTGCATAGTCTGCCACGATTTGCTTGTGGTCGGAAGGATTCTCTTGCTTCCGGCTTTGGAGAGTCTCGACCTGGTGGCATTGTTAGTCGATAGTTGTAGATAATTGGAAGATGTACTCACAGATGCTCCGTTGATAGAAATGGGAACTTTTACTGGCAGCGAGCTCTTGAGCTTCTTCAAAGTCTTTTCTAGTTCTGCCCTCTCAGGCGAACCCTTGGCGTAGTTGAGCTATAGTCCAGCATTAGTTAATGTGAGCATCCAAACAACTGTCGAAGCTTGTACAAATTTCTCATTCTCAAACTTGGGAGGGCGCCACAAAGTCAGGCATCTTCGAAGCGCTGGGCTTGTCTTAGTGATGCCACAAGCAGCGCTCAAATCTGCCACCTGGACGCGACGAGCAAATCGTGATCTCTGCATGGTGGGAATAATGACAAGCCGGCTTTTCAAAGAGTATAGAAAGAATTTGTTTGCTTACTACACACTAGATCCTTCTGAAGAGAACTGGACTTTCCCTTATGTATTGCATCTAGATCGGCGTCGCGATAGGGCGCCGGGATCTCAGGCCGGGATCGCGATCCGACCATCGGTATCTCCAGTCCGACATGCTCGGGATAGGCAAGCCCCCAAGTTAATCGAACCGATAGTAGCCTATCCAAAGTATCTCGAACGCCATTTTTCAAGTTTGATCTATTGGTTGGCTCCATATCAGATTGTGTGCCTGGTTCGTCATCAATGCATGAACGGCCCGCGTGACCTTGAGCTGCAGCAACTGCGGGCGCCACTTTGCCAGAATCGTTATGTTAGCCTCATCATCGTCATGATAAACCGTTCGGGATATGATTCCGGTCACCTTGTATATCCTTCTCTATCCGAGATCGCTTGGATAGAGGCGTTGGAAGTGAGGGGTTGTGCGGATCGGGATATGGTTCGCGGGAGTGAAGTTAGATATATCAGATCTCTGAGGTCGATCGCCGTCAGATATCGCGACAAGCCACTCGTTCTTCGTCCATCAAACCTTTCAGTTCAACATGTTGCTTCCAAGAAGTCGATTTTATATGCGAAGAGCAACTTTGCTTCCTTTTTCACCTTCTTTAAACAGATCTCCAGGAAGGAGGTCACTCACCAATGCCTCCATCAAGCCTACCCATGTACCCTCAGAGGAGAGCTCAGCGCTCAGCAAGCTCCCCGCCAAGACGTTGTTCCGCTCTGCGGCCTTGACGACAGTTATGGCAACAAGCTGGTTGCTCCGACCTTCCCTGGCACTCATTTCAATCCTCACGAGGTCCAAGTCAGCTTTGTTAGACGCAGACAAGAACCCTATCATGAACCGAGTGCTTCGTTGGTCACTATATAACCACTTTTGCGCAGGCACAAACTCTGTGGAAGTATCACAAGTTGTGAAAGACGTCAAGAAACTCGGCTTCCACGGTGTTATCCTTGGGTACGCCAAGGAAGTCGTGTTGGATAACCCAGCGGGGGAACAAGTCCATTCTGATGGTGCGAAATACGGACCGGCGCATTACAAGATGATCCAAGAATGGAAGCAAGGCAATCTGGAAACTTTGGGCATGCTTGATGTTGGTGACTTCATTGCTCTGAAGTAAGTGACCCCCTGCCCTCGTCTGCAAGGGACGACACTAATATGATCGCTACCAGGGTGACAGGAGCCGGACCCGTCGCGCTCGATGCAATGAAAGGTCATCAGCCGATGCCCGAACAAGTCGAAAACGCCCTCGACGAGATTTGCAATACGGCGCGGGAAAAGGGATGCAGAGTGTGGTTTGACGCCGAGCAACAGGCCCTGCAGCCAACGCTCGACGAGTGGTGCATTGCCATGATGAGGAAACACAACCGAGGAGGCGAAGCGCTGTTGTTCAACACGATCCAAGGCTACCTCAAGGGGGCCAAGGCAAACGCTGAGAGACACATTACCCTCGCCGCGAAGGAGGGATGGACCGTCGCTATCAAGCTGGTTCGCGGCGCTTACATAGAGAACGAGGTTCGGTCACTCATCCATGGCACCAAGGAGGACACGGATCGCTCATACAATTCCATTGCCGACATGTTCCTCTCCCGGCGCATGCCAGAAGCCGTCAAGGATCTCCCATTCCCCAATGCCGCGCTCTTCTTGGCCACACACAACGCCGAAAGCGTGGACAAAGCCCTCGAAACCCACAAAGCCAGGGTCTTGGCCGGGCTTCCTACGACAGCATTTGAGTGTGCGCAGATCCTGGGCATGGCGGATGAGTTGAGCTGCAAATTGCTGCAAGAATACGAGAAGGCTGCTTCCGACCCCAAGCTCCGTGATACGTTTCCTCGTATTCACAAGGCGATTCCTTGGGGCTCTGTTCAAGAGTGTATCGGGTATCTCTACCGTCGCGCGGTAGAGAACAAGGGAGCGGTGGAGAGGACGCAGCATATGGCGGAGGCTATGAGAAAGGAAGTGCGCCGAAGAGTGCTAGGGTAGAGAATACAGGTATAGAAGAGGTTAGAACTCAACGGGTAAAGAATGATGGAACCATCGCTGTTCTTTGGATGCTTGGTCCTGATTGGGGCATTCTTGAGTCTGTGACATCAATTCTATGCAACGGAATAATTGGTATTTATTTCTATCATCGTCCCACGTCAACTCCATCTTCGCGACCTGTGACTGAGCTTCTATACTAGCACACAATAACTCAAATAAAAGGATTTTATCAATTACTCCCGCTTTCCACCATCAAGAGGACGATCTCACAATCTGGTCGCATTGGCAAGATGTCCGACCCTGCAATAATGTCATGGAAACTTTTAAAAAGATCGAAGAATTCTATTGGCAACCTAGTTTACAATCCTATTGAGGCATGATCCGAATTGAATACGAAGAGAAATGCTATTCCTTCTGCTCTAACTCTGTCTGAAGATCCGTAAGTCGTTCACTCTTTGGCTGCTCATCTGCCCAACGCATCCGTGGAAGCTCAAACGTAGAGCTGATTCGACCATATGACATACCACCCAACTGTGCAATTGGGCGCAATTTATCGAGTTCGATGTGACTGAAGTCTTCGTTTGCGGCGTCTTCCTGCACCCAGAATCGAGTAGCCTTGAGGAGAACAATTCCCGCGGCGCTCATGCCTGGCGAATGCGGCTCAAACTCCTTGATGTCGACCACTTTGGCTTCGACAGAAAAAACTGATTCCCGAACACGCGAGGGCTTTACCGTCGTTGTCGGTGCTTCGTGGAGGCCAGTGACTTCCCACTCGGATAATCCGTAAGGTGCATCGATTGAAGATGCGCTCACGGCTTCAATCATGTTTTCCGAGACCGTGTTGATGACGCATTCGCCAGTTTCCTTGAGATTCTGGAATGTATCCTTGGTGGCCCCCAATCGCGAGGAAAAGCTGACTATAAACAGGGGCGGATCGTGGTCGACAAGCTGGAAGTAACTGAACGGGGCGAGGTTCTTCGTCTTGCCGTCTTTAGAGACTGTGCTGAGGAAGCCAACAGGCCTCGGTGCGATGCCTGAAATGAGAAGTCTGTAGTTCTGGCCGACATTGCGATCTGAAGAGTAGGGGTCGATTTCTTTGTGACGTTTCTGGGCGGTTGGCGATGGGCTCCTGACGCCGTTGCCGTATGACCAGTTTGGATCCGGTGATTTAGTGACTTCAATTGGGGCGTTGGAATGGTCAAAGTCTGGTCGCCTAGCGAGTGTCTCTTCAAAATTGTCGGCTGCTAAAACGGCTTGAAATGGTGCTGGTTTAACAGCTGCGGCTGCGGCTGCTGAGTTCATCCTGAAGGAAGCAGGGAATGCTTTTGGCCAATGAGGGTGCCCTCGGTGTGCTGCCAATCGCCTACGGGAATACAAAATGAGCATGTATACTCTGGACTTTGTTGAAGGCAACTTACCTCAGTGCAGCAAGTGATTGAGTGGGTGCCCTTCCGACAAGCATGATGCTGCTGTTTCACTCTGGTGTTGAAGGTTGCGAGCCAAGGCCGAGTCGATAACGCTTGATTGCCTGTCCAGATGACTTCCTTTTTAGATTCATTCAATTGACCACCTGCTCGGCTACATGGGATTCGATCCCGTAGACTTTACAACTGCGACGTGATTTCTGCGTGTTTGCGCAAGGTTATCCTCGGCTTCCGATTCCGATATCGCATCCCTCTTCTGACTCGTGGAGTCGGAAAGTGATCCCGACGTGACAAATTGGCGCTGATAAGAAACTTTCCTCTTTGGGAGATTCCAATCGAGAGCATGCAAACCGTTACTTAAGGTCGGGATCTCCCCCCGACGACTCCATCGTCCCACGACCTATTCACTGTTTCCACTCAATAAACGAGTCGCCTTCTTACTGGAACTGATGAGCCAAGATGCCGAACGGCCAAAGACGGACCAGAGTAGCCAAGAAATGTCCCAAGGCGTGCGTATTTTGCTTTTCCCCGCCTTTGTCGTGTGGTGGTGAGATGAGATGAGAATCATGAGATCCCCCGCTCTGACGCGCCTTCAATAGATGCAATCGTTGTCGATCGATGAAGGTCAAGTGCTCTGGCTCGGAGCCTTGTGCAAGATGTGAACGAAAGAATGTTGCCTGTCAATTTCCCGCCACAGATAAACGGATATCCGTTCCTGAGAGGTCAGCATCTCAATGATCATGTCCCAATACCCACTGAGACCATGTGCTGATGCGCCCGACCATTACAGCTATCTGAGAGCTCTAGAGAACCACAAAGATGGGATAGGTTTCGATTCTTTCCTGGGCAATGAAGGGCAACAAACCCGAGACCCGCACTCAAGCATATCATCTGCGTCTGGCTTTAGGCCGCCCACTGCAGATACCACCATCGCCAGCTCCAGCTCAATAACAACCCCTCATGGCCATGTGCCAGATATGAGTGAGACGCCCATGCCTCCAAACTCACTTCTGTCGCCTGCTGATGCCTCCAAGCTCTGACCCCAGGGACGTCCCTCGATCACCACCAGACAGAGGACATCCACGATGATGATGGCACTGGGCCTTCTCTCGACAGAGTCGAGCCCGCGTTTCGGAGAAATCCGCTCGTGGACAACGACTACACTTTTGCGCAAGCAGCAAATGGGAGATATTGTACAGACTCATCATGCCCTTTCACAGATCGTCTGGCTAATCAGCTCTTAGGGTATATGGGCCCTTCATCTTCATGGGCCTTTTGTCGCCGAGTCCTGTCGCTTGTGGGCAAGCATCTACCCAACGCCGATTGCGAACCACCACCGTGGCACCTCGACGGCAGCGCGTTTCGCATGCAACGGCGCCTTCTAGGGCCCGACGAGGTTCCAGACGTCTCCAACCTGCCTCCTTCTGACTTTGCTCTTTTCCTGGTAAAAACAGCCATGTTCTATCTCGGCCCATTGGCCAACATAATTGACGAGCAGGATTTCCTTCGTCATATGAGGGAGTTGTATGAAGATGCGCCTGCAAAGGCTAGGCGGTGCACACATTGGTATTCCTTGTTCCTGCTCATGTTGGCGTTTGGAAAGGCCTTCATGGGTAATGGTGCTCGGGATGACAAACCGCCCGGCTATCATTATGCAGCACGGGCAATGACCATGCTGCCGGACATGGCGAGCGTTGACTATGAACCCGTCATCTCGGCCCAAGCTCTGACCTTGGCGGCGCTGTACTACCAGTCGGTAGATATGAGAGTTGCTGCTTTTCATCATGTGAGCGCTTCCTGTGTACCCCATGTTGGTCTCACTAATCCCGTCCGCTAGATTGGCCAAGCCCTCCGCGTGTGCGTCCTTGCTGGAATGCATCGACACATGCGAGAAGATGTTGTAGGCGTGGCGCATTCGAGACGATGTCATATCGTATTTTGGATCGTATACATGCTGGACCGAGACTGGTCAGCGCTCATCGGAGCGACAACATCAATTCGGGACGAAGACATCACCACGAAGCTTCCCTCCGAAATGGACGATTCCCTCAATGCCCTGACCATGACTCTACACGTCCGACTGTCACGCTTGACGGCGAGGATTCTGACGAGTAAGTTCAATGAATTCAACACATAGTGTGACGCAAGTTACTCATCCATTATATTAGCTGTCTACGGCGTGGGCAAGAATTACGACGGGACACTCATTTCCGACACGCAGTCCATTCTGCGAGTTCTTGCCGACTTGTCTCGAGACCTGAACACGCTTATTAGCACTCACTTTCAGGACTCCATCAGTAAGGCCTCGCGGACTGCGACGCGACTGATACTGGGGTACCACCATGTGAGTACAGCGGAAGGATGTTTCTCATGGGGCCCTGGCTAACATACATCGGAAGTGCGTGGTCCTCACCACCCGGCCGCAGATAATGTGTGCGCTACACATGCACATAGAGCAGGCCACTACACAAGTGTCTTGTGGAATCAATCTTTCCGCTCCTGTCGCTTCCCTCATCCAAGCATGCGTCGACTCAGCTCAAACTGTTCTAAGAACACTCAAGGCATTGGCCGATGAAGACTTATTAGGTAGGTCAAGCAACTGTGACTGATGTGTTTATGAGCGAATTTTGACCTATTCCCGCAATCTAGAGTCATTTTTACCGTTCCAGGTCGAATATGCTTCGTCCTCCGGCTTCTTACTCCATCTGATTACCGTCATCTGCCCACACCTGATCCAGGATCACAGCTGGCGCGACGACACCAACTACATCTTAGACACCATGATTGCAAAGGGAAGCTTAGTGGCGCCTCTGCGAAAGGCCGAACTAGGCCAGCTAGAGCAGAAGTTGTCTACATTCAGTCCAGTGACGGGGCAACCGGATTTGCCGCCCTCCCTCACCATGGATACTGACATTAATCCGACTCGTGACGGAACACACGATGAAGAAAGCGGCGAGCATGAGCAACAGCCGATAATTGATGAGTCTGGGTGGGATCACTTCGCAGCCAGTGCCATGGCTGTTCTTTCGCCGCGAGAACTGTTAGATTTGGCGGAGCAACTTGACGTTGATTGTCTCCTGTATCCTCCCCAGATATAAAACAGACAAGCATTAATGTAGAATTATTAACACAAACTAGCTTGATTCATAAGAACTGAACGAGTTTTGGGGGAGATTACTGCATCTGGTTATACCTCACGCGTTGAGTCAAAATGAGCCAAGCAAAACGCGAACATGTTCAAGATAAGATCAGGCAAAACAAAAATGAAATGAAACAAAGGCAGTCTTTTCCTTCTCTAAATCATTTTTATCAGTGATTTTCGACATTTTGTTCAATTCTCGGTATCTACTGCCTCCGAATAGAGATGACTTCCCGCCTGAAGTGTCTCAGTTCGACTCAGGGCTACCCTAGGGTTAAATGGCCACTCATCGGCGTGAGTGATTTAGAGACGATTGAGACTGAATCTTTCCTAGACGCCGACGGATTTGAACCCCGACAAGATTCTCAGTTCAAGCTAAAGGCAGGTAAAAGCTAAAGACCTTAATGTGTACCATGAGAGCTCGAAGGAGACGTTCAGTTCGAAAAGACGCGACAAGCCATGTAAATTCCACTGGGGCCCTTCGAAACATTGCAGGTACTTATGTCAAATGCCCGAGAACTCAGTTAAAGTTTCAATAGATCAGCTAGTTCCCGTCCCAATTAAACGGCAGTTATCAATCGCCTGAGAAAACCGTCTGTTTGATTGAGTGGTGTTGAGGTTTCGCATTCGTCCTTGAGGCCTAATAAGGGCAAGATCGACATTTGTTTGGTTGAGAAACGGCACTTTTGCCAAATGATAGAGATGAGAAAAACGTCCCATTACGTGAAGGCCTTCCTATTTGGTCTTTCCTAGAGCATTCAAGAAACAGGGTCTAAGATGGCAGTCTGGCGAATTTCGGCATTCCTTCAGGTTGTCAGGATCAAGGGACTAGTTGACCCCCACGAAGGCTGTGATTGAACCCTTTGAACTTCAACCACTGCCGGCTTTCACATGTGAGCCACGCGGCAGCAGAAAAAGCATCTCCGCGAGGGATTCACTATTGGTGGACTTTCAGCCTTCCTCTCAAACAGGTGCCTTTATGTGGCATTCTATCATACAACTGCCATTATATCTGGCCACATCAGGGGTTGCATCTACGGTTCTGATACCGTTCACGCCGCACAGTGGAGCCAATTTCCGGTGAAGCTGCTCAGGCTGGTGCCCGAATCTGGGCGCTCCCACCGTGACAGTCGCCCGAGCGTCCCAAAGCAGCTAGAGATTTGATAATGCCGTGGCTCGAATAGGCATCAACTGGGCTGACCCGGTGAAGCCGTCACTCGCTTCGTCCTGTCATGGGAGTAGGGCCGGCCAGCGCGCGGGCCACAGTGTTATGCATTGTGACCTGAATGGAACGTTGACGGCCAGATTGACATGTGCTGAGGATTCAGGGTCTTCTTTTCGGCATTGCCATGATGGCGATATATATCGCGCATGGTGCTCTTGATGCGAAAGGATAGATAGGCATCGGCATTAGGTGCATCTTTCAAGCCCAAGGCTAGTCGCTCATTACTGAATACTGCTAACAACGATGGCTATACTTCATTCACTCTCGTTTCTTGCCGTCATCGCCGGACTGGCTTCCGGCCATGGAACCCGTCGAGCCCACCCTCACTATGCTAGGAATGCCACAAGCTCCAGAGTCGGATCCGATACCACTCTCAGCCCGATCATCAACCCTGACACCGATACTACCAACCTGGGAAATCTCGTGCCGTCGACCAATGTCTCGTTGAACTGGGGTATGGAAGGCAACAGCCTGGTCAACGTCTCGCTTGAGATGAACCATCCGACTGTGCTGCTCGAGGAGGTTGACGATATCACGAACGTTGACTGCGAGGCCACTTCCGTAACCATCACGTTTGCCCACAAAGATGCTTTCGAGGAAGCCCTCTCCGACTGGTCCGACGACGAGAGCTTTATTCTTGTCACGAACCACCTTGGAGACTGTGACGCCGAGAACGAAAGAGGCATCTTCCTCACCAGCGGTATTACTTCGAACAATAAGACTTTGACCATTGTCGCCAACGGAGAAAAATCCGACTTGAATAACACGGCAGGTTTGTCACACTCCAAGTGCCCATTCTGGATTTCAAGATTCTAAGTGTGTGTAGCATATACCGAGATCACTTTCTCCTCTGTCCCAGCTGGGCAAGCTAAACGCGCCATCACCTTGGACAGTAGCGGCTTGACGCTCTCCAACTCGCTGGCCTTGACGCCATCCACTTCCTTGTACTCCTACGCTCCTTACCTCAGTGTTGTCGCCGACACCGCCAACGTCAGCAGCTCCATCACCTTCTCTGGAAAGCTGCGCTACTCGATCCTCAAGGCCAAGGTTTACGAGCTCTCGTTCGATGTCGACACGTATGCGTCTGCCGAGCTTGGCCTCACCCTCAACGTCACTGCTCCGTACAGCCAGAACGTCGTCTACGACCCTGCGCCGCTGACATACAGCATCGTCAACGTCCCCGGCATCGTCACGCTCGGCCCCGCCTTGGACTTTGACATTGGCGTCAACCTGTCCGCCAACGCTGCCGCAGTCTTGACGACGGACCTGGGGGTTAAGATTGCCGATGGCAATTTCCATCTGGATTTCCTGGACAGCTCCAACTCTTCCGCGACGGGCTGGACTCCCGTCTTCACCGCGCAAGCCAACATCAGCGAGAAGGCCAGCGCATCCGTGAACCCCTACGTTGACATTACCGTCATGCTGCAGTTCGAACTCCTCGGCGGCCTCATCGACCTCAGCGGAGGTGTCACGGCGCAGCCCAAGTTCAACAACGACTTTGTCCTCAGCGCCAGCCAGGTGCTCAACGGAACCTCGGACGGCACTAGCATTGATGGGTCGGTGACACAGCCCAACGACGAGGAGTGCGCCCAGGGGCTCTCGATTTCTTCCGAGTTTGAGTTCAGTGTGATTGCCTTTGTGACGCAGTGGTGGCGGGAGACTGTTTACAGCGTCACGGTGCCTGTTGCCGATGAGTGTTATACCTGGCTTTGAGTTGTTTATCGTAAATTCATCTGTAAATATTTGATATCTTGGCTGTCACTATGAGCTTTCCGGTATTTTGGAAGTAGAAGAGAAATACCAAGTCAACGAGGGAGATTATGAAGTAAGAGCGTCTCGAGGCCATGAACTTGCGATAATTATCCCATGACTTGAGGTTCCTGCGCAGGCGTTGATACACGTTGAGAACCTACCGAGGGAGGAAAGACTATTTTACCAACTGAATTAAGAAACATTCACTTATGAAATACAGCCAATGCCGAGCCTGCTTTGGCGGGTTCCGGAGAAGACCAGGCTGCGTGCCGGACCCGGGCCGGGGAGCGCCGGCCCTCATTAAGCCTCCGCAAGACTTGAACTAGATGCCCTGAAAGAAGTCGTATAGATGCGACATTTTGCGGACGTGAAAGGCACATTATTCATCCAATGGTGAAAAATGTAGCAGGGCAGAGTGCTCGCCATCCCAAGGCACTCGGTTGCTGTTGCGAAGTGTTTGACATTTCCTCGTTTGAAGTGAATTTACCTGACCTTGACAAAATGAATCCACGTTCAGCAGCGGGACTTATGAGGCGCGCATGAGTCTCTCCGTTCAGCGAGCAGCAATTGGATACCAGCACTCCGGACTCGCATCCACCGCAGCAACGGCAGCCGGGGAGGTGGACGGAACACGCGATGGGTAAATGCGAGGCACACGAACATGTTTGAACGGTGTCAATTCCGCCTATTCAGCCGTTCCAGAAGTTGCGTGGCGTTATGCTTCATCTCTTTAGCCGTTACCAGCAAATGCCAACCTATCATTTATGACAGTCCCGAGAATCAGGAACAGGCTGAATGGCCCCATTGAAGATCCACGTGGCGTTGGAAAAAGCAAAACTTAATTACGGTTTCCCCGGGCTACGTAATGACTGGCAAGCCAATTCCGACGAGGCACAGCTCTTCGAAGAATGAGTGAGAAGTACTTGGTGCCCATCCTAATTGATTCGACTTGACATCGGTGGAAGAAGGCCTTCCCGGGGCTGATTGAGGGATGATGCTGCAAAGTGTTGTCTCGTCGGCAATCATTGCATGCGGTGGTCTGGCCTGGCGGAGAGAGAGATGATCCCCCGCTTTGCGGCTCAAGAGCGAGCGCGATCCAAGATTCCCAAATGTCTTGACGCGATCGACTTGGTCGAATATGGATCGGCCGATAGGTTGGTGTGTCGATAGTCTTAGTGTGGCGTTAACATCGCCGCTGTCAAAATGGACAAGACGTGCGGAAAGATCGGATCTGGACCCTGAAAGAGATGAGCGGATTGTGTGCTAGCGAGGCCATCGTACGACTACCCCGGTTCACCCATTAAACCAGTCACGCTTGGGGGGCCTCAAAATGCTTCATTGGGGAAAGGTCAATGTATGTACCGTGTTCATGGCGTAAAGTACCAAGCCTTTCTGGCGCCCTTCCTTCACGTTTCCCAAAGAGAATGAACCGTGGCGTAGGTGCTCATGTCGTAAGCGAGTGTGGAAATCACGCAGGGCTGACGGAACATCCTGGTTCGACGATGGGAGCGACTGGCCCTGACGGGTGTTCATTGATGATGCCAAAAGCATGGAATTTCGGTAGATATATCCCCGAATGGTCGTTGCTCAATATCCCATGAACTCTTCCATGAACCGTGCACTGAATTCGTCCCAAGGCGCCAACATATGAATCGCAAAATGCCATATATGCCACCATCGTATTCCCAAGCCCGTCAGCACTTCTCCCTACCCCTCACCAGTCTGCCCTTGTCTTTCCGGCTCGCCTTCTGTAACCGAAGGAGCCGCCTCTCCCCAAGTAGGCCAAACTCAATTGTCATCAATGCAACCGCAGGGCCTAGACTCAGGAGACGCTCCACCAACTGGTCGGATGTGGCTTATCACTCATCAGCTTTCACACGCAGCTTGATCTTAGTCGGTTTTACCCCGAACCTGAGCCACGAGTCATGCCCACGAGCATCCAAAGTGTCCATGTCTGGCGTAGATAACGAACGGTTCCGCTTCTCGGTTCCCTCCCACAATCCACTTGGCCCTTCACCCACGTGTAGGGATGGAGTACTCGGGGCTCTGTGTCTAGCGTAAGTCTTGGCGGGCTGAATGACGACGACCTGTGGACGGACGGGCATTGCGGAGGACACAGCTCGTCCGGGCTTGGGTCCTGGATGAGGGAGCCGTGAACTTGGTAGCCACGGAACATGTGTCTGAGGCAACCACCAATCGGAAGCAGCCCGCGCATGCTCAACTTGCGACGATGAATCCTTCGCATCGATTGTCATTGCGTCGACGCTGAATCGCCTCGTCTAGTAGGGTGGCCCCCTGTTGCTCCTCCGCACCATGCAACAACAGGTCGGCCGTGCGCATCAAAGCAATCAAATGCAGCGTGGGCTTGCGATAGGTAAACTGAAGCGCCTACAGCTTACCCCCCTCCAGTATACGCTGCAGTGGTAGATGCGGTGAATATTAAAGACCCGTGTCCAGCTGCGTAATCTGCTCCAACCTGGTTACCTGATCTCGTCTCTCTTTCTCTACTGCCTCTGCACTGACTACAGACACTTTATATCGCCTTTCACAACCGCTTCTCCAGACTTAGCCAAGATGACCTCCTACACTGAGCACATAGACCGCAAGGCACTCTACACGAACCTCGAGGCTCGTATCGATTATCTCCATCGCTTCCTCGACTTTGATGACCGTACGTGACAAGCCCCAACTTACACGCCCATCTCCAACTTCCAGTCCCCAACCTGACCGTATCAAAGGCGATCTTGAAGCCTTGGCCTTCGGGTCCAAGTTCGTCCAGGACCTCATTCCTGCCGTCACCCACGTCGTCTATCAAAAGCTCCTGCAGTTCGACGTCACGGCCCGAGTCTTCGAGAGTCGCGACAGTCGCTCCGAGGAGCCGCTTAAGAACATTCTCGACGAGAACAGCCCCGAGCTTCAGGAGCGAAAGCTATTTTTGAACTCGTATCTGAAGAAGATATGCTCGGATCAGTCGCAAATGGCCTTTTGGGAGTATCTTGACAAGGTCGGGTGTGTATTCCTCGCTGCTTACTCTTTTGCACTGCGTGCGTTGCTCTAACACTTAGTCATTTAGCGCCATGCACGTCGGTCTTCACAGAGCGAAGCCTCTTCGCGTCGAGTACATCCACATCAGCGCCACGTTATGCCTGATCCAGCACGTCTTCACCGAGGCCATTCTATCCCACAACGCCCTCCCAATGTCGAAACGGACAGCCATGGTGAAGGCCCTGAGCAAAGTCATCTGGATACAGAACGATCTGTTCGCTAAGTGGTATGTGAGGGATGGCGAAGAATTCATGAATGGTCAGGGGCATGCCGCATTCTCGTCCTTGAGTGAGGAGGACACCACGAATAACAAGGTGGCATTGGGTGAAGCGGATAAGCTGGTCTGCCCGTTTAGCGGCATGAAAGTGAGCGCCTGAGTGTATTCGCTACACGATTTCTTTCCCTCACATGTGATCAACGATGGAGCTAGGTTGGCATTGGATAATGTTTGGGTAACCAGGATGGCGGTCTGGATTGAGAAATTGATACTTATTTGCTAGGTAGTCATTTAATGCGCTGGAGTTAATTGAATGAATAATTGAAATAAATCAAAGTAATGAGAAGCCGGTCGTAACTTGTAACAACAATTACATCATAGAGAGAAGACTAATTAGATTCGTATATGCAGCTCCCGTATCCCGTATGAGCGTTACAGTGAGCAAACCAGTAGAATCGTGCCCAACTCTAGCTACTTCAATAAACATACAGCGCCAACGCATCTCCCACGGCCCCTGTTTCTCGACATCAAGACGTGAGATCCCCGCTGACCGGTCAAATCCCCCGCACTGGAAGTAACCCCGGTGCTTTGACAGTGTCTGAGATATAGGGCCGATCTGACTGGCGTTGAAGCTCAGACCTTGAGCGTCGAGGCTTGGACCATGATGACGGTCGGAGGAGAGGCTAGACAGGGCCGCAAGGGGCATGTCCCTGGGGTATTTGGTTGGACCGTGTACGAGGGGCCGCCCGGGGACCAGACATTCTGGTCACGAGAACAGTTGTTACGCTAGGGGAACGGGAAAGGCCTGTATCCAGGCATCAGGTTGAGAAGCTAGGGGAGCCGGAAAAGCAAGCCTAGGCATTGGAGCTCAGGGAAATGGGACTGTTACATTCGGGAGTGCAGGGTGAACTCGATGGACAATAATGAACCCAATCTATTCAAGGATGTTTATTCTAATATATCTCGGAACCTATCTAAAATCTCAATATCCATTCCCTTATTATGTCGTATTCTTCGCTGAATTAGGCAAGCAGGTCGCTCCAAGGCCTGACCGCAGGTAAAGGCGGTCACTTGATCATTAAGAGACATGGCTACCCAACTATCTATCTGGTTAATTGTTGGGTCCCTTTCTCTTCCGTGTCACTGCGTGTCGTTATTGTTTTGTTCCTCCTTTCTCCTTTTCCTTGGCTCCTTGGTCCTCGCGGATGAGGAGGATCCATCATCGAGATAGCTTCGATTCGTTCCACCAAGGGCTTCTAGACCATCCCTCACGATGATGGGAGCGTCGCACCTTCTCACGCCGTCTTTTGGATCGTTTCATATGCCGTGAGGAAGAAGTTCTTAAACGCATTGGCACCATCCTCGCCAAACATCATTTGGCCGTTGCCAATCGTCTCTTCCGCCTTTTCTTTGGCGCGTGCCACCATGTCGACCTCAAACGCGGCCACCAACGGATCCAGCGTCCTCTGGAAAGATGCGGCATCCTTCCCTCCCGTCTCGTAGGCTTTGGTGATGGCGTGCGCCAGGAGGAGTGAGTCCCACATGGCAAGGTTGACTCCCTCACCGGCCCAGGGACACATCAGGTGCGCCGCGTCGCCGATGATGGTGGCACCTGTCTTGTGCTCCCAGGCCGTGCCCGCGGGAAGGTTGTACAGCGGCCGCAGGTCCACCGCGGCGCTGGGATTATCGAGCGTCTCCTCCTTGCAAGCGACCGTGACCAGATCTTTAATCGTCGGACCCCAGGTGCCGATCAACGCGGAGTCGGACATGATGCGCTCTCCGGCGACGACGGCCGTCTGACCCTCGAGCCCGGCCGTGGTGGGGAAGTGTTCGTCCTCGGTGGTGAGGAAGATGTAGATCCGAGCTGAGTCTTGAGGCCCGCGCTGCGACATGACGCCGTGCCGATTGCCGAGCGCGGAGAAGCTGCCTAGTCCCACCAGCTCTGCTAGATGCGGGTGCTTTTTGGTGATCTCTCGAACAGTCAGGGTCAAGTTTTGAGTGCCGGCGTAATTGGGCTTGACGCCTGTGAGGAGGTTACGGATCTTTGACCATGCGCCGTCTGCGCCAATGGCGAGATCAAACGTCTGTTTGCCGTTTGCGCCAAAGTTGAGCTCGATTTCCGTGCGCCCTGATGTGGTTGAACTCGAAGCTGACAGGAGCTTGTGGCCCCATTTGATGTGGTCGGCGGGAATGTGAGCGATGAGAAGCTTGCTGAGTGCGTGGCGGGAGATTTCTGGGCGCTCGCTCAGTTCGCCTTCGTCTCTGTAGATGATGTTGCCGTTTTTATCTGCGACTTTTTGCGCCTCGGAACATTCGCCTGTGAGTTTGAAGAATTGGTCAAGAAGGCCGCACTCCTTGATGGCGGCAATGCCAGATTCGTCGTGGAGGTCAAGCATTCCAGAGGGCTTGGCGAGCTCCTCTTCGGTAGGTTTCTGGCGAAGCTCGAAGATGGTGAACGGGATACCCTGTTTGTGGAGGAGAAGGCCAGTTGTTAGGCCGGCAGGGCCACCGCCGATGATGGCAATTCTTGGTTGAGAAGACATGATGATTGATGTGTGATTGTGAAGTTGTGGTTGAGGAAGTTGTAATGAATCATATTTGAGAGAAGCGAATGTCAGACATATCTATACTCGTCGCGGAACGGAGGAATGCAGGCTGAAGCCGGGGCCGTCGAAGACTTGCTCGCTGCCCGGCCCCGAAGAGAAATGATCGGGTCAAAATAGCGTCTCCTTCGGGACCGAGCATTTGACAGAGCCACCGGCCGCTTTTGTGGGGCTGTTTTCGGTACCCGGTGCCCGGCAGCCCGATGAATACTCGGCCTCTTCAGAGGTGACAACCCGGGGGATGCGGGAGACCGAGTCCCGGTGAAGACATGACCGTCGGCCTTGGGAGAGTGCCAAAAGGTGAGGCTTGATTCGCCACCCGATGATGTAGATTTTGGTCTCGTTGCAAGGATGATCGTTTCAAGTCTGTCAAGACGCAGACAGCTGGAGACGGCACATGACGTTATCCGCCATGGATGATCCTTAACCGTTGTGGCGACTCTATGTCAGCGTTACGTAGAGCATCTATTTATGTAAGCTGGCGTATATAATTGGGAACTCGACAAAAGCCTGTTATTTCATTTTATGATAATTCCACAAACGACACTATTGACGAGAATTCTACACCATCAACGACGATAATCTCACATCATGCCCAACTACGATTCGAGACGACATCACAGAGGGCGACGTGGTCGCGATCCCTACTACTCCGACGACGACGACTACTACTATTCCAGCGAAGATGAAAGACAACCACGGGGCAGATCACGAAGCAAATCTGTCGGTCGGGCAATCCTCGATCGAGTTGGAGCCATTGGGGCTCTGGGGACCCTCGGGGATCGATTCGCTTCGCGCTCTCGTTCAAGGAGAGGTCGTTCACGGACAAGCAGAGGACGATCACGGTCGCATGACCGTCGCCACAAAAATGGTAAGGACATTCCGCAGCAGGTATTCCATTGAGGCATTTGCTAAAAGTAGATCCCCTAGAAATCAACAAGAAAGATCGTGCGGTACATGCCGCAATCGACGCCGCCGTTGTGGAAGCCGTCAGGCTGAGAGGAAAGCCAGGCAAGTGGACTGGCTCCAAAGGAGCTCGTGTTGCAACCGCGGCGGCCAGTGCGGCTGTCATCAACACAATGCTTGAAGGTCAGAGACCGGGGCGCAAGCATGGCAAGGGAACAACTGTTGAGGCGGTTATCGGTGGTCTTGTTGCCAACCGACTGGTGAATGGCAAGCGGGATGAACTGAATTATCGCTAAACAGTCCATCAGCTACTGCCACTTCCACAGTTGTTCGAGTTTGATCCTCTGTACTTGTATGAGTCACGAATAGTATAGTAGTTTGGAGCTTGAATTTTCAGATACATGTGTATTTAACAACATTAGTTTAGGGACTATGGGGGAATTGCGCGACTCGGGTGAGCTCCCTCCTCTTGGCCCTCTGGTGTGAGGAAGAGTGTGTGTCAGAGGAGCACTTTTCTCTGCGTGGAGATCGCAGTGAGCATACATAACGAAGGGTGATACCCGCCTGGCAGCTCCAGGGGCGAATAGGGGTGGTGGTGTTCCAAAAAGCAAACATCCATAGTTGCAGCTGAGGTCTAGTCGTCACCTGCCCAGCCATTCCGCTGCGGTCGAGAGGTCTCAGCCAAACAAAGTGCGCTGTGGCTGGGAAACAAGACCCTTGATAGGTCCTCTCTTCGGATACTTTTGCCCTAAGCGCCCGGGCTGCACAAATATTGAAATCTTGCAGAAGCTGAACCTCAAGTCCGTGACGATCCATGGGTCGGTGGAGCCAGCTTATTACCCCGTATCTGAATTGGGATCGAACAAGATAATACAAATACGTATACAAGTCCACTCCTCTGTTCAAAAAATTGTGCTCCTCTCCCAGCCACATCACCGACTTCAAGTTTCTCCTCTCCGAGCAAAAACATTCAGAATCGACATGGATACCTTGGATGAGTCGCATCTTAGCGACCATTCTGATTCGGCGTCCGACGGGATTTGCTCGGCCTCGATAGAGATGGAAGTCGACAGCCAGGGAGGGCAGTACACGATCCTCAGGTCCGTGATCGAGAACGACAGTCCTGAGGAATTGGAAGCCCTTCTCGCATCAAATGCGAATTTCCTGGAAGCCTTGCTTGAGCATGAGTTGCTTCAAGATGATGACAAAACCACTGTACTTTGGATCACCCCATTGGCTCTAGCAGCAGCCCTACAGCGACCCGCCATCGTCAAAGTCCTCCTGGATCATCAAGCCGAGATCGACGCAGAGGTTTCTTCCCTTGGGGGAACGGCATTGCATCTGGCTGCTCGATCTGGCTGTAAAGCGAGCGTTGATCTGCTTCTTTCTAAAGGCGCAACCGTCAACCAGACAGACAAGAGTGGATCGACTCCTTTGCACCTGGCCTCTAGATATGGTCATGCCGACATCATCATCAGCCTTTTGGACGGGGGCGCGACCCTGAGTTTGCGGGACGGTGAACAATCGACGCCGTTCCATGTGGCCTGTATGTACGGTCAGTTGGATGTTCTCAAGACATTATGGGATCGACAGCCAGGAATTCAGATGAGGGAGAAGAACGCCTTCTCAAATCAACCATTGCACCTGGCAGCAATCAATGATCAACACATCATTATCCCATGGCTTCTACAACACGGAGCAGCAATTGGGGAGCCAGGGCACCTTAAAATGAACGCCCTGCACCACGCCTGTGCACATGGAGCAGTCAGAACAGCCGAGATACTACTCGATTCGGGAGCAAACATCCACCAGCCCAGCGGCCTTTCAACCACCCCGATATTACTGGCATGTTTGAATGTCCAACTGGATGTTCTCGAGGTGCTGATGGACCGGAGTGCACTCGCTTCGAACGTCGATGACGAAGGAAATACTTGCTTCCACCAGGTAATTTTGAGCGGGAAAGACTTTTCGCAGGCACATCTTGATATACTCGCCCGACTGAGAGGGGCAGGAGCAGACATCAACAAACCCAACGCTCACGGTTTCCCGCCGCTCTACATTGCTTGCAGGGACGAAAAGCCTCATTACATCAATTCCCTTCTAAAACTTGGCGCCGACATCAACATGAAATGCTCCAGCAATAAGGGCACCGCCCTTATGGAGGCGTGCTGCAATCCTACTGCCAAAGCTGTTGAGATTCTTCTGGACAGAAACGCTGACATGACTGCAACGAATCATCATGGGCTCACAGCTTTAGCACTAGCCTGCCGCTATGGGCTAGTCGCAAACGTCAAACTTCTCATCAACAAGGAAGTGGACGTTCTAGTGAAAGACAACGATGGCCACACACCCCTATGCACTGCGGCTCAATCCAGTCAGATGGAGATTGTACTCGAACTCCTCAAAACACGCGACTATTACCCCCCAAGTCCTTTGGAGAGAACGATCCCCATGCTCAGCTTGGGCCATACTGACGAGATCGAGGGTGCCTTGATGGGCGGGTTTGAGAGCAGCTCGTATGAAACGCTGGATCAGCTTCATACAGTCATGTTCTGGGCTATTTCAAGCGGCTGCTCGGATCTGGCTGGCAAGTGCATCGACCACAATCCACAAGTGTTAGAATGGAGACGGCGAGGTGCTACGTGGCTTCATATAACGGCTCAGTATGAGCAGCATGAACTAATCAGGCAAAATTTGTTCAACATGGACGCAGGGACGTTGGATGATGACAACGTCACTGCTTTGCATGTAGCGGCGGACCTTGGTACCCTCAAAACGACAGAATGCCTGCTTGAAATGATAGCTGGAAGATCCAAGGAGGCACCGGTCCTCTCCAAGGTCAGGGCAATTTTGGAATACAACAGCAAGGGCGAATCGCCTTTGATTATTTCTATCCGGCGAAAGCACAAGAACTTGACAAGGCTGTTTTGGGATGAAATTAGACAACTCGGGGATTCCGACAGCACTTTCATTCAAGAAAACCCGGATGAGGCCGCCGAGATCCTGGAGATACTCGCACAATATGAAAAGCCAGGGAAGGAGGATATTTTGAGACAGTTGTTGCAGCGGTGGAGCATTGGCCGACCCGATCTGGATGCTCTGCCGTCCACAGCGCTTGCTTGGGCAGTCTACCGCTGCCAGGCTCCCGTGGTCTGGTGGCTATTATCCAAAGGAGGCTACTCGTCTAGTGATGCAATTGATGATGCCAGCAAGCTTGCGAGTGGACTAGAGGGTGAGATTGGAAAGCTGATTCAAGGATTGTTTCAACGTCCGCCCCCGATCCTCGACCAAGTTTCAAACCCAAACGATGACAATCCACCCGCATTGCCAAAGCCGCTGAAAAGGACAAACCCCTCTTTGGAGACCAAAGGAACCGTCGTCGACATATACTTCGATGGTACAGCGACACGCGTGCCATATACACGACGCAGTATTGAGGAGATCATTTATCAGAGTTGTAAAGGGCCAGATGCTCTCATGAAGGAAGCCAGAAACCTCGACCAGCGCGACTTGGATGCTTTGAAGAAGAAAGTCAGAGCTCTAACAAAGCCTAGTAAGGTAGATGCCCGCCCCCGCGAGGGCGACTCGAGATACTCGCGTGCTGCTTCTTCGAAGACTGCATTACCTCAACAGAACAGCAGCGATGATGAACATGTTCAACAGAACTCCAAACACATTCCTAGGGCTGTCAAGGTTCGCTGGATTCATCTTCCTGTCAATGACGTAAGACTATCCGAGTTTCCTCAAGTGCCGCTGATGGTTTGTGCTGACGATTGGATGATCGCCAGTTGCATTTGATGAGAGTAAGTTGATCAATGTTGCCATCTTTGGACTAAAATCTCATCTATTTCCCAAAGGACCTAGTGACTCGGCTATCCAATGATGCAGAGAGATCCGAGATGGACCATGGGACTTTGATGAGACATTTCAATGGAAGCTGGACTGAATTGGCGGCGGGCGGGAGACATCGTTTCATGAAACCGCAGTGCACGGTATGTGTACAAGACAACTCTGATGATCCGAATGACTCACCAACTTGATTTCGATAGCGGGCATGGATGCATCGGCCTGGCCAGACAAACAACAATCCAAGCGAATCTGAGGGTTCACCACGTAGCATCGCCCCTGCAGCGCTCTATGTAGGCAACAGACCAGCCAAATGGAATACCGTTTGATGCTGACTTTAACTTGAAATAGATGCCATATCTCACGCTGGGCACTCTAGGTTCCAAGAAGCTTCAAGAGATGCTATATCATCATGGTACATCTCAAGATTGCATTAAACCCGACACCAACGGGTTGGAAGGGCTGAACGAATCAACCAAGAGCCGCAATTCTAGGCAAGTCACGCACATACCCATGACACTCGATCAGTATTACTATCCCATCCTCGACGACACCTCCAAGAGGGACCAAGATCAGGTACTGTCAAGATTTTTGCAAAACAAAATTGGGCCTAGAACAGACAGAAGTGGAACGAGTAGCGAAATGACCAGCCCTGCGACCGACGATGATGACTCAGATAGGATGCAAATTCTGACAGTTGATCATCTCTGGATGTGGATTATTGACGAGAGTAAGAAAGCCAGCGCAGTGTACGCGACTCTAGATAACAATGAAACTGACATTTGCCCAGCGACTATCATCACCGCCACGACCGAAGTTACCACATCTGATGGGGGATCCCCAAGTAGCCTCCTGTCGGGCGTGCTGGACAACATGGTCGGTGGCGAGAGCAAAGGTCGATTGGACCTGCCCACTTCTGTGTCTTCTTTGATGGAGCTCATTCTTGGAGTTGCCACTGGTTTCTTCATGAAGAAATCGGTGGCCCTTTCCGCCACAGATCGCAGGTCACCAATCGACATATTCCGAGAGTCAATAAGAATCGTGGTTAGAGACACATCATTGAGATTGCGTAGCTGATTGAAGCTGATTGATTTGAGCAGGCCAACCAGGAAGTTTCGTTGTTTGGCGAGTTTCTTAATAACTTAGAGAAGGAAGAGAACCAACAAGAACAAGAGAAAGCGTCTCACTCGATCCACAAGATCCCACCAAACCCCTATCATATCATATCTCGCGAAACCAAACTCCTCAACGAGATAAGGGACATCAGAGACGAGCTCTGTATACTCAAGACCCTTGCAGAGGACCAGGAGACAGTGTGGAAGGGGGCCTTTGAGACAGACGAGCTGAAGGATTGCCTCCACTATCATCACCCCTGCACGCCGACCGACATCAATAGGCATCTGGATCGAATGCTCATGGAGGCAGAAGAGACAAACGAATCTGTCGGTCTTGCCCGAATCCGATGAAGTAGGTCACGCTGACTGGCAAAGTAGATTAACACGCTTCTTGACTTGCGACAAAAGCAAGCGAGCATCAAAGAAGCCGAATTCGGGCGGATCCAAGCCAACGACTCAGCCAGGCAATCTAACAGTGTGTTCGTCTTCACAGTCATTACAATTGTCTTTGTACGTATCGCCAGTTCAGGGCCGAGATTTAGTGGTAATGGAGGTCACTGACTGCATGCCTGATGATATAGCTCCCGCTGTCGTTCTTGTCGTCTCTCTTTGCGCTGGATGTATCCAGTTTTCCTCACGAGTCAGGCGATATCAAGTATGAATCGTGGTGGTTATTCCCTATTCTATGTGAGTTCTTGGAATGTTGACTGAGTAGCATCAAAAGCTTATGCAGCCATCAGTTGGTGTGACGGCCATCGTGTCTATTCCTGCAATCTACCTTGCATGGAAAGTCAACACCGTCTCGCAGTGGTTTCGGCCCAGAGGGAGGACCAGCTCCGACGAAAGCGCTCAACCATCAGGGAACAGGCACGTTGAAGCGCAACAAAATGTGACGAGGAGTCTCAGGAAATACTTGAGACGGAGAAGAAATAGGCGCGAGGAAGACGTCCTCCCTCAGTAGGAAAATCTTTTGCTTGATACAATTTCTACTCCGCCAGGGTGCCAACATTGAAGCGGTCACGCTCCGTAGAAGGACAGCAACTCGTCTAGCTACTATAGAAGAGGACGCCCCATTTTCGCGGGAGAGAATAGATCAGATCTTGACTTATTGCCCAGATCGCCTACGCCGAGCTGTCACATCGGGCGGGTGTTCCTTGCACGTTACTGCCAGTCCGATATTTGCCGTCGCGAGAAATGGACATTCCGAGCTTCTCGAATGATGCTGGGGCCGAATTGTTTAGTAGCCCAGTACAAGATAAATTCTACTACATGTCTATTTCGTTTCACTCAAACTACCATAGTTAGGCTTGATTTTTATCAGGAGCTAGAATTCAATTCAAAAATGGGGCTGCCAGGGCTCATTCATCGAGACAAGGGGAAGACTTCATTTAGACCAGGGGTAGATATCATTTAACTTATGAACTGAAACTACATACCAGCGCTTGAATCTTATCTAACGTTACGAAGTACAGCGAATTTGAATGAGTTAAGATCGTGCGATGCGAGGAGCCTGCGAGCACGCGTTGTTCGCGTAGAGCAGGAACGAATGAGGACGGGGGCCTCATCATAAGTAAAACACCACTATAGGCCCTTTGTGTGCGAGATTCATCCTAACCGGCCTGATACACTGCCAAAGCAGCAACATGCGGGTTAATCATTGTCAAATTGTACGGCGTAACATACAAGTCCAGATCCGTTAACGCGAGGAACATGGTCCCGTTAATTGCCGGATCACCTGCCCAAGTGGAAACATTGGGTTGAATGGTGCGCGCCGTGTTATTGTCCAGGTTGAGGTCCATCAGAGGTGAGTACGTGACGTTGAGCTGAGAAACCCAAGCAGCGAACCTGGGCTCCTTGACATTGGTCGTGGTGACATAACTGTTGTTCGGTCCGACGAGTTGGCCTGGGTTGTCCCAGTGTAAGAATACCTCGCGGCCAGGGTACGAGAGCGGAATACTGCGGTTCTGGCTGATGGCTGCAGAGCAATCCTCCAACTCGTTGGTCGCATTGACGCAAGCGTCTGAAGAAGACAGGTTGGCCGTAGAAAGAGTGTTGCTCCACCCACCCGTTGTCTCATTGAACACGCATGAGTTGTTAATTCGCGCCGGGTTGGGTTGATTAAGAATATATAGTGCCGGAAAGTTCTGCCAAATGAGACGCGTCTGATCCTGGGGACAACTCGAAATGTATGGAGCCAGCAAGGTCCAAGCCCAGCTCTGAGGTATCCCAGGGGTATGCCACTCTGGCATCGGAAATTGGCCCCCAAATTGCCGGAAGATGAGCTGCTGGCGGGCTTCAACCGTGATGCTTTGTAGCAGCAGCTGTGCAGCAGGCCCGGAGTTTAGATGCGGCAAGAAACCGTAGACGCCTGCTTCGCCCCAGCGCGTGAGCTTCTGGTTGAAGTCGATGTACTCACGCACATTAGACACCGGGTAGTTGTATGTGCACTGTTTCGGGGCCTGAGGGCCAAGCATGTTGGTGATGACTGTAGCATGGCCAATTTCTTGATCAGCCATGTGCTGAATGAGAAAGCGATCCTCGGCGTTGATCCCATAGGCGTCAAATTCCTCATCGGAATACGTTGCCAAGCCCCAGTGAAAGAGGTCCAGCTCAATCCATTCCTGATAAAGAGCCAAAGCTAGAGATTGGTAGTCAAAATCGCTCTGAACTCGATACACCGGCGCAGATCCGTTGGTTCCAATGCCACCGCTCGGTGTGTACGGCGCTGGCTGATCACCGTGCAGTTTTCCATCTGCCGGGTAGTTGAAGGCGTCTTCAGGAGGTGGCAAGGCCGGGATAGAAGGCTTTAGAATGGATGTAGAGATTGCACCAGTGGTAGTTGCCGGCGGCCCGTTGTACGGCCCATGTGAAGTGACATTGACATGAGGCACTACTGGTGGCGCGAGTATTTCCTCTGGCGATGCAGTCGTCGGAGCCCTAACGTCTAGGGGCGCTGCCTCGATCCGACTTGGCAGATGGAGGAGTATAGTAAAGAACAAGGACGTTTTTGTCACCATGATTGTTTCAGGGACCTGTTTGATGAACTCGAAAACAATTCTCACTGTAAAGCCATATTTTGTCTGCACGGCGAAACCAGTCTTCTTAAACATTTTCTATCTGCGGGACAAAGTGCCGGCCGACCTTCCCGATTCATCACCTGGAACGAATTCGACAAAATATAGAATCATCATGGATTTGATGCGGTTTGAATCGTGCTCGAATTCGACGTGGATATTTTCAAATTGACATAGCGAATACCGTTACATCTTTGCATGCGTTCGAGATGGATTGCCGAAAATGGGCGGAGCATCTTGTCCGAAGCTTGTATCCGAAGGGGTGTTCGATGTTCTCCACAATCTGCTCTTTTGCTGAGGTGATGATTCATTCAAGGCATCCAGTAAACGCTGGATATCAAGTCAATTAAGCAAGTGTGCTATTGCGTCATTTCTTGCTAATGACTTCAGAATGACAGTCCCTGAGCAAAAGGTAGGTAGTCAACAAACGTCGTATTGAGCATTCCGCTGACCGTGCGGCTGTTGATTAAGGAAGGATATGCGTCCGTCATATACCACTCTACGCCATGCTCAATCTCCTCTATTATGAATTGCTCCGTCAGTCGGGCCGCCGTCACACTGTAGCTAATAAGTATTGCTACATTTGATGTCTTGGGAATCTCAATAGACGCCAGGTCAAAGTTCCGGAAGGCTGAGACGGAAATTCTCCGCCATGTCTGATGCCGTCATCGCTAGGTCATAGAAGATGAAAAGAAGTAAATGATAGCATGAACACCTAATAGGGAGGACGGAACAATTCGTCCATGTCACCAAATTGCTCTGCTTCAAAGCCAGGTAGTAGTTTGTGAAATGCTAACAAGTAGTACAAGGGTGATGCCAGGTTTCACCCTCAATCTACAAGTACGCGACTAAAATAGTCGCGGCCAGGTGTCTTCTGCGATGCGAATCTACGTCTCACTGTCCTCATTCTATCTGGAGGGAAGATCACTAGACATTATGGAAGCATTCCGGTCCCCCCGGCTTGAGACTGCATTTCCGAGCGCCCCCCCTAGCCAAGATCGTAACCAATGAGCAACTTGGTGATTCTAAGCTCAGACTGCATTGGCTTACTCTGCGCCTGGATGAGAGGGCATTCATGAATGACAAGTCAACAAATGGGTGTGAAGCAGTTACGACACACCGCCTCAGCTTGCAGGTCTTGCTGGGCTTGTGTATCGTCATTGTATCGCAATGGATGGTGGAACAGTTCGACAAGGGCCTAAAGGACGATATAATGTAGAGGCTCCCCAACATCGTTATTTCTCAGTATCAGTCCTCATTCCATCTCATTCCGAACATTATGCTGTCACGTATTATTTTCTCCCCAAGGCTCAAGCTTACCCTCAAGCCACAACACGTCTATCTTGGGCAACGCTTATTGATATCAACGAACGCCATGCCGTCTATTTCTGAAGTCATAACCAAGGACCACAGGGAATTGGAGACCTACTACAATGAAGTCATCAACTCGAATAGTCTTGACCATCAGGAGCGCTACGGCAACCAGTTCATATGGGAGCTTGCTCGTCACTCGGTCGGTGAGGAACTAGTCGTGTACCCCGCCATGGAGAAGTTTTTAGGGGCCGAGGGAAAATCCAAGGCGGAGAAAGACCGAAAAGAACATCATGAGGTCAGTGTCTGACAGATATTTCCATTCGTGTCACATGTCGAACTAACATCACTTCAGGTCAAAGAGCTTCTCAAAATCTTCCAAACACTGAAGCCTAATGAAACCGACTATCTTCCGAGACTGAAAGACATATGGGCATTGCTTTCAGTGCATATGAGAGACGAAGAGCACAAGGATTTGCCAGCTCTCGAAGATGCACTGAAGGAGCACGCAGGGCGATCAGAGTCCATGGCAACAAGCTTTGGCAGGACAAAGGCCTTTGTCCCAACTCGGAGTCACCCGATTGCCGGCGAACATCCCCCGTTTGAAACCGCCATGGGCTTGATGACTGCGCCGTTGGATCGGCTTGCTGATATGTTCAGAAAGTTCCCTGATCAGCCGAAAACCCCCCGAAAACACATGATTTAGGCAAATGGTTCAAGAGGCCAGGATTCATTTGTATTCTACTTCGTACGCACTCAATGGGTTAAGTGATGTGATGTGGAGATGACATCATAGTATGCTTAATCCCCTGTGACTCTACTGTGTAACCAGCATCTATTCTGTCCTCTAGTTTAGTCTCTCTTCATCATTCAATTCCATTCTTTTTATTTCTTCCGTCTTCTTTAAATACTTTTGCAGAGAGCGAAGACTTGGTAGAAAAAAAAACTCGTGAGACTCCACCCCGAGCCACGACGAAATGAAACCGAGTCTCAACTATTCACGGCTCGCCATAGCTTCGACAGTTCGCCCCCTTCGACGTCGAGGAGCTTTTTTGGATCCCCTTGCTCGATAATTCTCCCCCGGCTCATCACGCAGACCCAGTCATACTGAGCTATCGGCGCGAGCCGGTGTGCTATTGAGATGAGCGTCTTGTTCGAAAATCGCTCTTTCAGTAGCCTCTGGATCTCTTCTTCGCTCTCTGCATCAAGGCTGGCCGTTGCCTCATCTATCAGCACAATACGTGCATCTGTCACCAACGCCCGTGCTAGCGAGATCAACTGTCGTTCTCCTTGGGATAGATTCATCCCTTCTGCGGCAATTTCCATGTCTAATGTCCACTCTCTTTTCTTGCCAATGCCACTCATGACTTCCGAGACAACTTGTTCCAGTCTCTCGTCCGAGACTTTACCACTAAAATCGAGATTAAATCGCAGAGTGCCGGTGAAGAAAGTTGGACTTTGTGGGATAAAGCAGATCCGTTGTCGCAGCTCAAGAGAATCAACCGCATCAATGTCCACATCATCGATTAGAACTTGTCCTTCAAACTTTTCAGTGAGTCGGAGCAATGTTGCAGCGAGGGAACTCTTGCCACTGCCCGACCGTCCGACAATGGCCACTCTCTGGCCAGGTTTCGCTTCCAGGTTAATATTAGACAGAACGGCGTCACCGTCTAAGGTGTAGCCTGCAGTGATGTTGCGGAACTTGACATAGCCATAGCAGGGCCAATCAGCCACAATGACAGATGAATCATTGCCACTTGTTACGTTGCGTTCCTGAGGGATGGCATGAATGTATTCTTCGATGCGCTGGAAACAATTCATCTCGACCTGCAGAAGGCTCGACAAGAAGACGATATCTTTGTAGTTGTTAGAACTGGGGAGTATCTATGAGATTTCGGGTACTTACACAAGAGTGCAGTACACAGTGTTGTTGAGCTGGTCATGCTGAAACCGATCACAGCAGGGCTCGCAGAAGTAGAATTGAGGGCCAGCACGGCTGTCAAGAGCGAAATTAGTCCAGCACACAAGTCCATTCTGACAGCCAGCCATCGTTGAGTGGCGCTGATTGTTTCCCAGCCACGTAGATAGTGTTCGAGAGACTGGAAAAAGCGATTTTGAAAGGCGGGCTCCGCACGATGAGCCCGGATCACCTCGATACCAGAAACTACATCATTGATGCTTGTGAGAATCGGTGATAGGCCAGCAGCGTAGATTCGCTTCGCTGCTGTCGATCCGTACAGGTACATCTGACCGATGTATAAGCCCATTGCAAGCAGTAGAGCCGCCGGGGCCAAGAATGCTGGAAGAATGGATGAGACGGCGGCGAGGCGAAATCCTATCGACAGAAAGTTTTCAACCACCTGCTTCAGCAGTTCTGTGATTGTGTTGTCCAGTGAAAACATGTCGGACGAGAATCGGTTCAAGATCCTGCCAACCGGCGTCGTCGTGACCCAGGTAATGGTTGCTCCGATGACTGAAGCAAGCATTTTGGAATGTTCTTTACGACTTGCCCTGAGAGCGCCGTAGAAGAAGACCAGAGAAGAGACACAAACCAGGCTGATTTGGACAAGACCTATGGAAGCATATACTCCAAGGTAGAACGTATTGTCGTTGTGTGGTTGTTGGCTGTTTTCCCCCACTGACTTGCCGGACCAGACTGTGAGCCACAGTGATAAGAGGACATCACTGGCCTGAGAGAGGAGAATGAGGGTGCAGAAGAGGGATAGAAATGGCAATGTGCCAAAGAGCCGCATATACTTCAAGATGTACATCCTCCCAATCAAACCAGTCATCAGCTTCTCAGACTTGTCCGATGGCTTTGTTCCAAGTTCATTCGCCGCATCTGTGACTGCAGTGACCTCGCCGGGGGCTTCGGCGTCGTTGTTTAAAAGCCTGGAACCCAGTGTTTCAAAATCAGATGCCCGCACTTTCAATGCAAAGCGATCTGGCCGAGACGCTTCGACTTGGCCCTCATTGCTGATCTCAACGACTAATGCCGCTTCTTGGCAACATCTTTGGTCTTCGGTTATCAGGACCGCCGTTCTTCCCTTCAATATGTTGCCCAGGATGCATTTCTCAACCACCCAACGCGAAGTGGTCGCATCCAAAGCGGCCAAGACATCATCTAGCAAGACGGTTTCAGTTCTCGCATATAAAGCTCTTGCCAAAGCAACCCGAGCTCTTTGTCCGCCAGACAATGACGAGCCTCGTTCGCCGACTTCGGTAGAGTCACCTGCGGGCAAGTCGAGTAGATCGGTGCTAAGACCTGTTGACTGGATGACGTCGTCATATCGACTCTTTGAGAGCGTTGAGCCAAAGAGGATATTCTCTCGGATTGTACCGTGGTGAAGCCATGGGTGCTGACCGGCGAATGAGACCTCGCTGAAAGGGCTGGACCGGATTTCAACCCTTCCATGAGAGACTTTGGCCTCTTGGATGAGTGCCTTGAGCAATGTCGACTTACCAGAGCTGCGGAATTAAAATCAGTCAACATCAACAAGTTCAAAGACATGCCACTAACCCTGTCTTTCCAGAAATGACGTTTAACCCCCCTTTGACGAGATCAAAATTGACATTCTTGAGAACTGTCCGCCAGGTTCCATCTGCAACAGGTACTTGAATCGTCGCGTTTCTCGCTCCAAGGAGAGTTTCTTGTGGAGGATGGACCTCGTCGGTGTACCGGATATTGTTCGATTCGTCGCTCCAGTAGTCGCTTTGGGACGACTCATCGTCTAGAAATGCCATAACTCTCCAGAAAGACACCATTGCTTGCGCATTCGTGCTCACCCCGATGACGGCAAGCGACATCATATTCTTGAGAGTACTGAAGACGGATACCACGGTAAATACCACGGCGGGTGTGAGCGGCAAACCAGCCACCATTGTGTACATGAAAAGAGACACAACCAGAGGCACCAGGACGAAGCCGGCCGAGAGGGTGTCGGAAGCTACAACGATTTTCATCTTGTTCCAAATGGCCTGCAGCTCTGCTTCTCTCTCTCCATCCACCCAGCTTCGGATTGCCACAGCTTGACCCAGCATCTGAATCGTTTGCAGGCCTTTGATGACTTCGCTCACTCGGTGGACTCTGGAGTCGATCGCAGCCATAACCACCGACTGAGCACGACCCTGAAAACGACTGATGTACCATGAAATCGGAATCCGAGTAATGATGATGATCAGCAACCCAGGCAAATACGACCATCCTATCGTTTGGTAAAGCAGCATGCTGGCGACGATGACCTCGACGGGAACCATGAAACCGGCCATGATGGTGTATCGAAGAATAGCAATTTTGTCGATGTCGGCCGCCACATGGTTTGTGACTTGCCCAGGATTTGCCTGAACACCCGGCCTCTTCTTCAATAGCTTCTCAAAGATTGTACTGATAACCATAGATTTGAAATGGCAGATGGCATCTGTTGAAAAAGACTCAAAAGTCTGCATGCAAAGGCCCCGGACAATTGGAGAGGCTCCAAACAAGAGAGCGGCGAACCAGGGTTGGAAAGCGCCGTCGGATGCAGATCCTTCCAGGTATCCTAGAAGACTGCGAAGACCGATAGCGCCCAGGAACTCGGCGAAGCCACAGAGAATCATACATGCAGCCATGATGGCCATGCGTGGCCGGAAGAGCGTCCAGACGGCGCGTGCTGTTGAGTTGGTGACCAACCTAGCTTCACGCAGTTTCCAGAGCCAGGTTTGCGGGTTGCTCTTCGTGGTCAGTATGGGAATCTCAATTTGACTCACGTCGCCCGAGGATTGATAAGCCGAGGCCACGAAGGGACTGATCCACCCGTACGTCCACCATCGAACAATTGGTGAGCAGGTTGATGATGGATGGACTGCCGTCTGCTCTTGAAGGCTCCCGCTATTGTGGAAAGGAGTGAATAGAGGCAGAATAACGGACGTCATGGCCGCTGCCATTATGTTCATCGATGGAATAAGACCGAATATCGCTTGGGTTCGGTCGCTTTGTATTGTAATCAGAGGGTAGATTCGCGTGGGCGTCGTAATGCCAATGAACGCAGCCAAAGAAATCCAATTCGACACGGCATTGAGAGTGCGGCGATGTCGATGTGAGACCACATACCCAAGTCTACAGATCAAGCACAGAACCTAGGGATGTCAGTAAGTCCATCAAGTCTCACAAGTCGGTTCTCAGGGACGCACCCAGGGAACTTCAGATAACGCGTCCATCAGTTTCTGGTCCACGGAATAAGGTAAAGCATGCGTGACGATGCATGTCGAGAGAGCGAGTAGGTGAGCGGCATTTAGCGCGACATGTGTTGCAGACAGCGTGTCTGCCGTTGGGCGCCCTCGCTGGCGCCATAAACAATACATGGCAATCGTCGCCGTTAGTGTGATGTTGAAAAGAATTATGCAGAGTATCCAAGACATGGGAAAAGGCTCGGTATTACTGTCACGCAGCAAGCGCAATTCCAGAGGCAATATTGTCGTGGCATGGGAAATCGATTCAGGACGCAGTTGACTCGTTGATGAGAGACGCGCCAACCGAGTTACTGAGTAAAAGAATATGTGCGCATTTGCGAATGAAGCTATATCCGAAGGTCCAGAATAACAAATGTGACGGGTAATAGTACGAAGTATTCTCAGACTTCGTAAGTTCGCAACCTCTATCTAGTTGTTCAGCCATTGGTAAGAAGCCAGTGGATGTACCAAGTATTCGTACCAGACTGGAACAAACTGATTTCCGGCTGTCGTAGCCGTTCTCCGAACTCGGTCGATAAGCTGTCTCAACCCTGGTCCCTCGTACAAAGATGCCCTTTTCGGACGGAACTAGGATGGCACCACTTGTGTTATACCCGGACCATTGATAACGACGCATTCCGATCCGAACATCGGTTGGTTGCCTTGATTCATTAGAAGGCCTTTTCATGACTTCTAAGCTCTGAAGGCGATTGTTCTAATTGCCTCATCAACACTTTGCAGCAACACACTGATCATGGTTTCACTACGCCACATTACGGCGACGGCGACTTTGCTGCTGAGTCTCGTATCTGCTGCGACGATTGACAGGCAGATGATTCTCGGTGGAAAGAAGGATTACATCGCATACAGCGACCCAAACTATCCAGACCACTCGGTTCGGATTAAAGAACAGGGAGATGACCTCTGCGACGCTGGATCCAAGCAATATACCGGCTGGCTCGACACGGCGGGGAAGCACTTCTTTTTCTGTAATGACAATTCTCAAGCAAGGCGGAATAGCCACTAACTAACGTCAGGGTATTTCGAAAGCATGAGCAACCCCGAGGATGATCCTCTAAACCTGTGGATGACCGGTGGCCCAGGGTGCAGCGGCTTGATTGGTTTGTACTCCGTACGAGACAAGAAATCTCAACTCACTGACATATTTGTAGGGCTAATGCTCGAGTTGGGGCCGTGCTTGGTCGCAAACAACGGATCATCAACCACCCGTAACCCCTTCTCATGGACCCGGAACTCGTCCATGATCTTTGTTGACCAGCCAGCGGGCACCGGGTTCTCATATGTTGACAAGGGCATCGATTTGCCGACTGATTCCTTTGTCGCTGCTGCGGACATGCACATCTTTCTACGCATTTTCTACTCGGCGTTCCCTCACCTGCGCTCCGTTCCCTTTCACATTTCGGGTGAAAGCTATGGTGGACACTACGTACCAACACTGGCCGCTGAGATTGTAAGATACAATTCGATGCCCGAGATTCCTTCCGACTTCAAGATACCCCTTGCCTCTGTCATGATTGGCGACGGCTTCGTCTCACCCCTGGATACGACGTATGGCTATTACGATACACTTTGCACGACAAAACCTGGCGTCCCCGAGCCCGTCTTCAACACAACACGATGCGACGAGATTGCCGAGGCGCTGCCCCGCTGCGTCTACCTCCATGAGGCCTGCTACGAATACCCCGATCCGATTCTCTGCCACGCTGCTGATTCATTCTGCAGCAGCGAAATCCGAGCGTTGTTTGATGACGAGACGGGCGAGGGTGGCAGGGATCCATTTGACATTACGCGAACGTGTGAGGTTGATCAGTTTTGCTACTCGGAGGTCCTACAAATCGAAGATTACATGAACACCCAACGAGTCCGTCAAGCCTTGAGTGTACCTAGCGCCATCAGCAACTTTACGATTCTCAACATGAACATTCACGAAGGGTTCTGGCTCGGCAACGACTTGTTTGTCAACACAAGCCCGGACGTGAAGTATATTCTCGATGCTGGCATAGACGTGTTGGTGTACAACGGAAACCTGGATTTGGCTTGCAATACGGCGGGGAACCTGAGATGGGCCGAGAAGGTGGCTTGGGCTGGCCAAGCCGAGTTTGTATCAAAAGAGTTGACGCCTTGGTCTGCTCCCAAGAATGGCGAGAGCGTCATTGCCGGGACCTTTAAAGAAGTGACCGCTTTAGCATCGCCCGGGGCAGGAAAGAGATCCCGATTCGCATTCGTCACATTTGACAAGGCCGGGCATATGGTGCCTTTGGACCAGCCCGAGGTTTCTCTCTACTTGATCCAAACTTGGATGAATGGTAATTCCTTGTAGGAAAATATTAGAAAGCATAGAGTCATTGTGAATAGAAATTAGTTGTTGGATACTGAACAATTAGGTACAATTTTAGCACGTATATGCCAGCCAGAGGGAAGCCAAATGGCCTACATAGGCTCAGATTGGACCAACTCAACTACTAGAGTGACCAGTCCTGAAACGAGACGAACCTAATATGACGATGGCACCGGAAAGAGAACTCGCATGAGGCGATTTTGTCTCGGTTTGTTTAGGTCGGCATTCAAGACGAGGCAATAGTATGAACCGTTACAAGTTGTTTCAGCAGTAAACAAGATTCGACAGTTTCAACTTGCATATCCTCCACATGGAACTCAGCCCAGTGCAGTCATCCAAATCAATGATTGGTTTATCAATCACAAGTTATAACAGAGCGCTTGAACTCTATGCAGATACATGCTGGCAATTGGGTTTCGGCGTATCATGTTTGACATTGCATGAGCGACATGTTGAACTACCTTACGCTCGAGAGGCCGAGAGAAGGCATCCAGTCGCCGTTGGCCTGTCAAGACCGTGAATTGACCAGTGTCTAGCCAGAAGAAGAAGATGTGAACGATGAATGTCAACGTCGGGCTGACTATTTCCGGCGGTCTGGCAGTGGGCCGATGCTTATCGCTTGTAGCTACGAAGTAGTGCCCATATTGGGCTTGTTGCAGCTGGGGTTCATAAATACGAAGTGAGATAAGATCGGGTAACCCGTCAAAATTACTAGAAAGAGCAAATAGGAGCGATGACTAAACCGAGGTACGGGAGCCATGATGGATGTGCCGAAGCAGCCGGCATACTTGGTACACACCACTCAATCGACGCCCATTGCACGTCATCCTAACCCATCCTGGCATTTCTATAGAAGCACGAAGTAAAATTTGAGTAAGCTCTTAGATCAACAGGCCGAAGTTGTCACTACCTTGGTGAGGGAATTGCGAACGAGGAAACTTTCAGTGCTAAGAATTACCCCTCAAGCAGTTCCAATCGCTTCTTCTCACTGTAATGGGTAACTTCAATCATTTTTTTTCTATTCAGGTTCAATTTGTTAGGCACCGAACATGTTGTCATTCAGCAGGCGTCAAAAATTGGCAGCCTTTGAAGGGTAATGTCCTCGTTGCTTCATACCCTCTCAGTCAACTGAAGCACAATAAAGCAGATTCCAGAGGCTAGAAGATCTCACCATAAACATTTCGCAGCTCTCTTTTCAAGTATAGGATAATGACGATAACGCACCTAGAACCGACGCCCATGCAATCCTCTCAGTCCCCTCCCAGGATTGATGTCACCGACGCTGAATCTCAAAGCAGGAACCCTATCGCCAGCCATTTCCGCCTAATCATTGACCAGTCTGGAGTTTGCCAATCAGTCATCTCTCAGGAATACTCAGGAGCCGGGACACCAGATGACCCATTCGTGGTTGACTTTCTCGAACACGATGCCAGAAACCCACGGACATTCTCCCAAACAAGGAAGTGGACCATCACTTTGCTTCAAGCCATGAGCGCCTTCACTGTTGCCTTTGTCAGCACGGCATACTCTGGAGGAATAGCCGACATCAGAGAGACCTTTGGGGTCTCTTCAGAGGTCGGCCTCTTGGGCCTCTCGCTTTTCGTTCTCGGATTCGCCTTGGGCCCCTTGCTCTGGGCGCCGCTGTCTGAACTGTTTGGCCGTCGCTATCTCTTCATTTCGACTTATGCCGTCCTGGTTGCCCTCAACGCCGGAACTGTGTTCGTGCAGAATATTCAGTCGCTCATCGTATTGCGATTTCTTGCAGGCACCATCGGCTCCTCACCACTGACAAATGCCGGAGCCGTCATCAGTGACATGTTCACTCCCGCTGAGCGAGGCCGAGCAACCACACTCTTCGCCGCTGCGCCTTTTCTTGGGCCATCCATTGGTGTGTATACTCTTCCAGAAATCAAGACAGAAAACTCTTGACTCATCTAGACAAAGGTCCTATCGTGAGCGGTTTCCTGGGTGCGACGGCCGGCTGGCGGTGGATTGAAGGGCTCATGGCGATCATGACGGGTGTACTATTAATCATCTGCTGCCTCAGCGTCCCTGAGACGTATTCACCTGTCCTACTACGCCGCCGTGCAGAATTTCTCCGTAAAGGAACCGGAAAATACTACGTTTCCAAGTTCGAGCGACATAAGGGACAACAGACAATGAAGCAGCGATACAAGGTAGCTCTCTGTAGACCATGGGTCTTGTTGTTCACAGAGCCTATTGTGCTAATGAGCTCTACGTATGTTGCCATTGTGTATGGGACGCTGTACATGCTGTTTGCTGCATATCCAATCGTCTATCAGAAACACCGCGGCTGGAGCCCGGGGGAGGGTGGCCTGGCTTTTCTTGGGGTGATTGCAGGCATGGCTTTAGCCATCATCTATACTTTGTTCGAGCATGGGCGCTACACTCGTATTTTGGTGTCCGAAGGCTCTGCATCCCCGGAAACTCGATTGCCTCCTTCAATGATTGGCGCAGTCTTGTTACCTATCGGACTGTTCTGGTTTGCTTGGACCAATGGCCCAGAGATCCATTGGATCGTATCTATCACGGCATCCTCGTTCTTCGCAGCGGGCCTCGTCTTAGTGTTCCTGAGTCTCCTCAACTATCTCATCGACTCATACACCATTTTCGCAGCCTCTGCGCTCGCCGCGAACTCGGTGCTGCGATCCTTATTAGGCGCTGCATTTCCCCTCTTTTCAACGAAAATGTATGATGGACTTGGAATTCACTGGGCGTCCTCGGTGCCTGGATTCCTGGCGCTCGCTTGTCTCCCCTTTCCTTTTGTTTTCTATAGGTATGGGGCTCGGATCCGGTCAAAATGTGCCATGTCTTCGGAAGCACAGCAGTATCAGTAGAAAGTACACCAGAAGTGTGTCGGGATGATTATGAATGAAATCATTCACCCCCAAGCTAGCTCGATGAGTTTCATGTGCGCCAAATCAAACGGCAGATACCGAGTATCGTGCCTGGTATACTCCTTATCTCAAAGTCGGATGATCGTATTCCCACCGGTCGTTCCTGTCGTTCTGGCAGTCTGGTGTCAGGGTGCATCCCATCATCACATCTCTTATCTACTCCTCCAACCTCCTCTCATCTTTCCCAACCCCGCTTCCCAATTGAGTAGATCGAGAGGATCATTAGCGTCACGACGGGCGCATGGGGCGAACTGACCCTAGTTACCGAGAACGGAAATATTGTCTGATGGAACCTTGTGCGATAAGCGTTCATACTCCCCTGCTTCACCTCGCCTTGGTGGATATAATGCCGGGGAAGAGCCTGAAGAGGCATCCTTTGTTCCTCAGACATCTGTTTAATGACAAAAACGTCTGACTTACACCGAACGACCTCGTCAAGACCATGGCGACAAGTGACAGCAAGGAAGCGAATTCCCTAGCCTTTGACGTCAAGTCCAAGGATTCAGTCAACACTCAGAATGATCATGATGGGCAAGACATAGGCATTGAAGATGGTGGAGTAGAGGACTCGTAAGACCAAGGCCAACCACTCCGACAGCTGGGATAATTATGCTAATATACGTCAGTCCGTATGATGAGGTTCGAGCAGCTGTGCCACCGGTCGATGACCCGGAATTGGAGGTCAACACGATCCGCGCTTGGTTTCTGGGGATCGTTTCAACCATCCTTTTCTCAGGAATTCTTCAATTCTTCCAACTCCATGCGCCACCAAGTAAGTCACTTACAAGAGACGGAGAAATTCATATTGACTTAATCCAGTTTTCCTCGCGTCGTATCTGGTCATTATCCTGACTCTGCCTGTGGGCCATTTCATGGCTCGCGTGCTCCCAACTAAGCGCTTCAATGTCTTCGGCGCCCAATTCACACTCAATCCTGGGCCTTTCAACCAGAAAGAGCATACCATCATAGCCATAATGACGAGTCTCGTCTCAGTCTTCGACAATGGATCGTTGGCATCAGATGTCTACGTGGCCTTTGACAAGTTCCTCGGCATCCCCATCTCTCCAGGCTTCCGTCTCATGTTCCTTCTGACAACTCAAGCCTTAAGCTTTGGCTTTGTCGGGATTTTTCACCGGTTTCTGGTCAGACCGGCTGTGTGCGTCTGGCCTGGATCATTGCCAGTTTGCTCCATGATCAACGCGTTTCATGACCGTCGGTTCCACAATGAAGTTGCCAATGGCTGGAAGGTTCATCGCATGAAGTTTTTTTGGTTGGCCATGATCATTGCGGGATCCTGGCAAGTGGTTCCAAGCTTCCTGTTCACATCCCTGACAACGTTTGCTTGGATTACCTGGATTCAGCCAAACAATGTTGTCTTAAACCAAGTCTTTGGCGCACAAACGGGAATGGATTTGCTTCCTCTCACCTTGGATTGGAATCAGATCTCAGGATATCTTGCATCCCCCTTGGTTGTCCCGGCTTGGGCAATTCTTAATATCCTGGGTGGCAGTATCTTCTTCCTCTGGATTGTTTCGCCCGCGTTGCATTGGAAAAACGTCTGGTACGGACGATACTTTCCATTTTCATCTTCGAGCACTTTCGACAATACGGGCGCCGCATACAACACTAGCAGAGTGATGAACCCAGACTTTAGCATCAACAATGATGCTTATGCTGAATACTCACCTGTGTTCCTCTCCACAACATCGGTCCTATCATACGGTTTAGGATTCGCTTCAGTCACCTCAATTATCGTGCACACTGTCTTGTATCATCGGCAAATGATCTGGAACAGCTTCAAAACCGCCATCAAGGGTCAGAAAGACGAGACAGAGGACATCCATGGCAAGCTGATGCGAGCTTACAAGCCTGTCCCGGAATGGTGGTACAGCCTGATATTTGCTGGTCTCTTGGGCATTAGCATGGCGTTCCTCTACGTCTACGACACTGGTTTGCCCTGGTGGGGCCTCATCATCAGCGTCCTCATTAACGTTGTCCTCCTGTTACCCATTGGTCTCATGCAGGCCACCTGCAACATTACCGTCAACACTGGTGTCCTCGCCGCACTTATCGGCGGTCTCATATGGCCAGGAAAGATGGTCAACAACGTTGTTTTCAAGGTGTTCACGCTTGTGTGCACATTCCAAGGCCTCGGTTACGTCCAGTCTATGAAGACCGGACATTACATGAAGATCCCTCCGCGGATCACATTCACTGCCCAATGCCTAAGCATTGTGCTCTCATGGCTTGTACAAACAGGAGTAAACCTTTGGGCAATGGCGAATGTAGAGGGCATCTGCACTCCAGAAGCCGTCAACAACGTAAGAACTGGTGGACATGCGAGAACACGGCGACATGGGCTAACACGATGTCTAGTTTTTCTGCCCTCTAGCGAACGGCTACGCTGCTAATGCAGTCTTCTGGGGCCTCTTGGGGCCTTCAAAATTATTTGTCTCGGGCTCGATGTATGTAAACATGCTCTGGTTCTTCCTCATCGGTGCCATCCTACCTGTCATCGTGTATCTCGCCGGAAAGAAGTTCCCTAAAAACAAAGTGCTGCACAAGGTTTGTACGCTCTCTCCCGCACCAACTGCACTTACTGACTGAGTTCCAGATTCATACTCCTGTGATTTTTGCCTCGACTTCTTCTATTCCCCCAGCAACTGCAGCAAATTATCTCTCCTGGGGCGTCGTTGGTCTCATTTTCAATATGTTTGTTAAGCGCCGCTTTCATGGTTGGTGGACAAAATACAACTTTATTTTGTCAGCTGCGTTGGACTCGGGGCTGGCGATCACCACTTTCTTGGTGTTCTTCTGCCTGACCTATCCGGGTGTGACGCTCAACTGGTGGGGTAATAGGGTCGCCGATGAGACAGCGGATGCAATGGGTGTGCCTCTTGATACCGTTGCCCCTGGGAATACCTTTGGTCCTACAACATGGCAGTACTAAGACTTTGAGGTGATCAAGCCTGTTAGAGTTTGTTACTTGGAAAGATTTAATGAAGTTTATTGTCAAGGTTAGTTTAAGGCTATCTATTCCTAGAATAATAATTCCTATTCGAGAAGGACATAAAGCCGGTTGCCTTCCCAGCAAGGGAGCCTGATGGAACAGATGTAACAGCAGTAACCGCGGGAGAGAAGAAGAACACGAGGACGCCAAGTCCTCTAATCCGGTCACTTTACTCTGAACGATCTTTTGAACCTCTAACATGTTTCTCCCACTTGGCCCCCGCTGGCTTCGCGTATCGATCTTCGCCTCTGAACGCAGCCTCGGGACACAGCAGCTAACACTTCTAAGAACAGCTTGTGAAACTCTTAGAGATAAAAAGCCATATCACCATCCCTCTTCACGGGCGTGGTCGGAAGATGGATACCATCATCGTAATTGTAATTATCTACCTATACACCTGTACCCGATCGCCGATGCCTATTTCCTTTCCGAGTTCCTTTCAATCGCCACATTCTCATCACCCATGTCCACTGCAGTTTCTTCTTCATAGCTCTCACTCATGACTTTCAGCCAAAGGCGATGCCTCCTGAGGCAGATAGTTCGATCCCTTCCACTGCTTAAACTTCCTTGTCGACAACTTCATTTGGAACATCTGATCAAGTTCCATCAAACTTCTTCCCTTCATTTCCGGCACCCAGAGCCAAGTCAGACCAACACCGACTGCGCATAGCCCGAAGTACAGGAAACCTGTCTTGGCTCCCAAATCTGCCGAATCCGGGTTGAAGATGTATGGCAAAACCACACTCATGGCGATAGAGGAGCCTTGAGCCGCGACACCGCCCACTCCTTGTGTGGGAGCCCTCAACTGAAGCGAGCTCACTTCTCCCATGATTGCATAGCCTGCTGGCCAGCAACCCAGACCGCACACCACAATAATGGTGATCATCAAGCCTCCTGCTATCCAAACAGCCACATCTCCGGTCCAGAACCCTGAAATACCCATGCCACCCCATAAGAGTCCAGCCGCGCCCATCGAGATGAGCGTCATATTTCGTCGCCCCACGCGAGACATAATCCACATGCCTCCAGCGTTTGCAAACATGCCGGCGACGACGCCGGCAATCATGAGGAGCAAACTTGGGCCGGAAGCCATGCCGAAAGATTGCAAGAAGACGGGCGCATTCGATAAGAGGTCCAATCCGAAAAGTGCGGGTATGATGTTGGCAAGGATGGCGATCATTGTCCGGCGGAGATTTGTACCCTTGAAGCAATCCCAGTAAGTAGCCGATGTCGCCGAGGCCTTTTCCTCTTCGATGGTAGATCGGACCTTTTCCAAAACAACGTGCGCGTTCACCTTCGGGGCGAATAACCGCTTCGCTGAGCCGATCGCCCTCGCCTCCTGGCCGCTTCGAATCAAATAGGCTGGACTATCCGGCATGACACAGGACAAGATGAAAGGTGCGACAGCCAGAGCCCACATGGAGGCAAATGCCGCCTGGTAGCCGACTGCACCCTCAACGCCATTGACCACAAACGCCACGATGGATCCAATGAGCTGGCCCAGTAGTGTAAAGATCGGAAACAAAGCCATTGCCGGCCCTCGCAGTGCCGTTGGCGCATTCTCAGATATGTAGGTGAGACATGTGGTCTTGATGACGCCAACTGAAAAGCCCTGGACAGTCAACCCCGCTGTCAACATCATGCGCCTGCTATTCTCGGTCGGGGGCAGGAAAGAGAAGAAGATCAAGGCAACAGAGATGGCAGAAATGACGCTTCCCGCCATGAGACTGAATTTTCGTCCGATTTTGTCCTGCATCCAGCCTCCAACGACAGAGCCTGCCGCGCCGCCAGCAGCTGGGAGTGCCAGCCACATGGATAACCAAAACGACGGTATGATCTGCTTTCCCTTGTGTTCCTGGCCATAATCGTTCTTGAAGGAGTCGACGCCGGTAATAGAGCCGGTAATGACCAAGTCGTAACCCCATCCGATGATGGCGACGGTCATGGCGAGACAATAGCCAGCAACCTTGGGATACCGTTTTATGGCTTTTCCAAGCGGCAGTTGCTCCTCCAGCGGGTTCGTGGAGCTGTCGCTCGATGCTCCCGGGTTGTAACTCGTGTCTTGATCATCGTGTGAAAGTGGCCGCCAACTTGTTGAATCATCAAGTTCGACGTAGTCGGGGCCGATATCGACTTTTGTCGAGTCTCGGTTATGTTGACGGCTGTCCATTACTCGATAGTGCAGTGGAATGGCAGTTCGAAATTTTTATGCGTTGAATTATCACGTATCGTGCGATGCGCTGTTCGCTGTCGGTTCGAGAGGGTCAGAGGCACTTCAGGTAAAGATGTGTGCCACTGTGATGAAACTTGTGAATTCTGAGATGGAGATTCATTTCGACAGGGAAAGACCGCGATAATATACATCTCTGAAATTAGACAAAGATCTCTATCTGCCGGACTCATATCTCTAGGCCCGGCTGTAAAGGTTACATTATGCAGGGTTAAAGGCAGGATCTACACAGTCTCACTGCCGACGGCCCCGAGCTTCATCGCTGTGAAACCCTGCGACGATGCCAGAAAGAGGGTCAGAAAGGTTCGATGGCCAATCAAAAGAGGTTGCGATTCTCGGCCTCATGCGCGAACGTCGCTTGCTGCGCTTTCTGCCCATGCTTAAGCAAAAAGTTGATCCCCAACCAAGAGTTTCTCCGTAGTAAGATCCTACGGACAACGGCATTTCAGCCCTACGGAGTTGGACACTGCAACCCTTGCCCACTGCCCCAGACTGATAAACTCGACCAAATCTGCCGTCTTCCAGCCATCTTCTTGCTCTTAAGGCTGGAAGGGTTTCACCGCCCGGCGCTAGGTCCTGTCTCATTTATGACAAGGAAGCTAAGCCCTTCTAAGGCTCCCACTCTGCGATTGACGATCAGGATGGTGGCACAAACTGACCATCAACGTCCGTACCAACGTGTCCTACATGTGTTCACCCACAAATGAAGAGATCCATGCCTGCGCTGAGCACCCTTGTCGTCAAGCACGCGCAGAGAGTAACGCTGACAGCGACGATGTGCCTCTTGGACGGTAGGAAGAGAGTGATGATCGCGCTACTTCATTACTCCCTTCCGCCATCGCGAGAGATTTCTTAGGTACTTCCTAATTGCTACTTGCTGCACCTTTTGAAGTGTCATGATGATATTGGGAATATGTTCTCCCAAGATTTCATGTTTATGTGCGGTAATGCCACGATGTCGTGGGTCGTACTTGTAGACGGACGATTTCAGTCCAAAGTGCAAGTCTTCAATGCATCACATTAGGTCGAACGTGTCCCTCCTTCAGGTTTAAACTAAACATGGGATAACTAAGACAGTCTTTTAAGTGGTTATGACTAAGGATCAAGAATTTCCAGCTACGAATACTTAAACAGACGCTGATCTGATACATGTCGAAGATCTTCCAGAAATCCCAACCTTATAGGGTAGGCCAAGTCTAGCTACCGGATTACGTCAGAATAGACATCTCAAAAATCCGTGTCCGTCGGACTCCTCAGACTAGCTGTCGGACTGGGTCACATTAATGCGCGTGGCGGAGCTCATTGGGCTGTGCGAAACACGGACAACGCACTCGCGCTCATCCTTCGTCATCAATTCTCGCAAATTGATTCGCCGGGAGCCTAATTTTAGCTGGTCGATGGAGCTGACCTGATCCGTCTCCAGGACTCGGCCTTGGTCCAAGTTGCTAGGACTTGCAGCGCGCTTAACACTCCATGCTAAATACTATTTACGAGTTTCCATATTCATACTGCATAGAGTCGATCAATGAATTGGGTCGTTTCAACTAGGCCTTTGTGTCAGCGACCCAAGCCTCACGACCCCCAGCCACATGTAGAACCACGGGCTGATCACTCCATTGATCGCGATGCCGACTTCCGAAAGCTGTTTATGTGACGTCGATATGGCTCCAAATATAGTTGTTTAGAATTGCTTCTAGGTATAAAAGCTGAAATATCTTCCCTTGAAAGCTGTTGACAAATCGTCTTCACTATCAACCTTCGATCAGCCCTCACTCAATTCAAGAGCCAAAAGCCAAATACTCCATTATCGTTCATTGTCTCCAATTGTCCTAGACAGCTCTTCAACATGCACTTCACAAACAATTTCGTTCTCGCCCTCGCTGCTGGCGTTGGCCTGGTCTCGGCCGCTCTCCCCAAGGCTAACGAGTACAAGAGCAATGACTGGTAGGTGTTCTTGGAATGCTAACTAAGAAAAGTGCTAACCCAAGAGTCAGTTCTGGTGACCTCAACTACGGCCATCACGCGTTTGATCTGCACATGGTCACCATGGACGACACTACACACTCGGTCTATCAAGCAGGAACCTCATGGTACCTGTTCGACGGCAAGACTGGAGATGGTGGAGCTTGCTCTGGTGAATACCTGGGCCAGGTAACCGGAGACACCTCTCCTTGCTTGGATCTCGACAACACCGTGGGTGGCAAGCGCATTCGATGTCTCTGTAACCCACTGATTGGAGCCAATACCAACGGCATCAACTCCTGCCAATATGTTTAGAGGCGGATTGCTGTACATTACAGAGACGGAAGAACATCAAATGGAATAGAGCATAGAGGGCAAAAGGACTAGGGCATAGGAAATGAAATTTGCACATAAGTTCGGGCCACTGGAGACTTCGCCTCAATTGTGCTTTCATTTGAACTAAGGTACCTCGTTTGTTGGCGTATCAAGCACTCAAACTTTGCGCACTGAGCCCGTTGAGACAGTTTAATTCTTGAAAGTCTGGCCTTCCACCGAGTTGAGGAGTGCTGCGCAAGTTCCGAGGTCTAGTATGCATAGAAGGCAACCGTCTCATTCTCTGACTCTCGAATGTTCTTGTTCAAGCGCTTCAACCAAGCTCTCATGCCCCACGCACAAACAATGCTACCGACGGCGAATCCCACCATGCTGGAAAACCCCATCATGTATTTGGGATCGTCGCTTGACGGCCAAAGGTACGCGCAGTAAATGTAGGCCAGATTAGCCGTGACGTTGACCAAAGCGTATGCCACAGACTTTTTCTCAGGCGTCTGCGAAAGGGTGTTGCTGACCCAGCCGAGAATCACGGATCCAACCGAGTAGGCACCCGTTGCATAGAGGAACGTCGCTGTGTATCGTGAAGCAAGGTCAACGGTCGCGCACGAAATGACGAAGCCTACAACAGCCAGGGACAATCCTCCCGTGATGTGCCAAGTTCGCTCGTTGAAATGTCCCGATGACCATGCAAACGGGATGCCAAGAAAGCCGGAAACAAAGTACGGGGGAGCGGTCAGCAGGAGGGCAGTCGTAGACTTGAAGCCCATAGATCGAATGATGGTTGGGAAGAAGTTGTTGAACGAACACGCGCTGATGTGGAGATTCTGCATCAAACAGAAAAGCCATGTGCGAGGATCTTTGCAGGCTTGCTTAAGGCCCTCCCAAGTGCTTCCTCGCTCCTTTTGGCCTACAGTATCTCGGCGGATTCTCGCAATGCAAAGCTCGCGCTCTTCAACTGTGAGCCATCGGGTCTGCGACGGGTCGTCAGGGAGAAGGAAGAAACCAAACATGGCCACAAGCGCAGTGACGGAGCCCTCGATGATGAATAACCTAACGATTTCAGATTAGTCCAGAAAACCTGTCGAATAATTTTGATCCTGCATACCATTTCCATCCCGAAAGTCCTTTGGCTTTGTCCAGAGTCGAAAACGTTGCTGCGGCAATGAGACCCGAGCATCCAGTGCTCACAACTTGGCCGGTATAGAGTAGGGAGATTCGGGTGGCAAGCTCCTTTCGGGTGTAGTAGATCGACAGCAGATACAGCGCGCCGGGGTAAAAGGGCTACGAGAGTGAGCCACGAGGACGGGCGTATGAAAGATATACACTTACCGCTTCGACAAAACCAAGGAAGAATCGACAAGCCACCAGGCCGCTATAGTTCGTCACAGTCGCGGTGCATGCTGAGATTGCGGCCCAGCCAATCATACAGGCGGACAAGTAAATGGATGGCCGGGTTCGCGTCATAAACATATTAGATGGAACTGGACGTAGAAAGGTCAGTGTCTTGCTCTATGTTCAACAGCCCTCAATAATGCATCACGCACCTTGCATCAACAGGTATCCAACGAACAAGATCGAGATGGCTGTATTGTATTCAACGCCCTTCAGGTTTAGATCTTCTTCGAGAGTATTCAGTCGAGCTTGGGGTAAAGCGTTTCGGTCGAGATAGTTGAGAAAGTACATTGCCCACAGGATTGGCTGTCAAGATTAGCTAATATATTCCGTACCAACTCTCCGTGGCACATGGAACAATACCATAATTCTTCTGTCCAACTTCCTGACCAGAGCAATCTCGGTGGGATCGGTTTTGGCCGCGGCCCCAGAATAATCGCCCTGATTCTTGGATGGCTCATCATGAACCGATATCTTCTCGGCATGGATCCCGTGAAGATCAGACGATTTTTGGTCTTCCATGGGGATAGACGATGCAGATTGTCGAGGCACAGTCATGTTGACTCAGAGGCGAATTACAGAGACTGGAGTCAGAAGATGGCTTAGGTGCGAGACTGAGAGGCAATGGGCTGGTGATTGATGACTAGGTAGATATCTCGGAGGGGAGTAGAGAACCATCTATCTATATACTCCCATGATCACTTATGTATTAACGCGATAACCTTTCAATTCCCGCTGCTTTCCCCATGGAGAAACGGTCGCTCTGGGGAAAACGCGGGGAGAGCCGGTGGAGCATCCAGCATGAATCGTAATCCCATTCACCGCGTGTGGCTCTTATGCCGTTATGCCGTTATGCCGTTATCCCGCTATCCCGAGGCCAAATACCTCGCCGTTTCTTCTTATCCCGCTCCAAATCAGCCCAGCACCGTTACTCCGAGACCCACGTTAAGCGACAATTCAAGTTCGTCAACGGAAGAGAAATACTAATTGGTGGGTTAATGGACACCATGACGAAAGAAAATTGGAGAGAGTTGGAAAGCTGTCAAGGGTGAGAGGAATTAAATTTCCTGCCAATGCCAGTTTTGAAGATGATGAATCTTTGCCCTCAACTCCGTGTTAGCCTAGAACCGCAATGTCATCCGCTACCGTCTTTGACTCAACCCTCTTTGGGAATATCTTTGGCACCGAAGAGATACGAGAGTGTTTTTCTGAACGATCCTATGTCTCCAAGTTGATCGAAGCAGAATGCGCCCTTGCTCAAGCTGAAGAGGACGAAGGTGTGATCCCTACCGGAACCGTGTCCGTCATCCGCGAACACAGCCATGTGTCCAAGATTGATTGGCAACTGCTGGCAAAGAGAGCAGAAATTGTCGGTTACCCAATTCTGGGGCTAGTGGAACAAATGGCTTCATGGGTCCCTCACCAAGAATGTAAGTAATGAAGTTGTGTTTTCTTAGACTCGATAGTGAAACTGACATTGTCCGGCAAGCTGGATACATTCATTGGGGGGCAACTACCCAAGACATCATGGACTTGGCCTCTCAATTGCAAATCAAGGATGGCATTAGTATCGTTGAACGTCTTCTTCGGGAGACTGTACATGTACTCGAGTCAATGACGGCTCGTTACCGTGACACGGCAATGGCAGGCAGAACACACCTTCAGCACGCCTTGCCAATTACTTTCGGTTACAAATGCGGCGTTTGGCTTTCTGGATTGCGTCGTCACGTTGAAAGACTTGAACAGATCAAGGAGCGTTGCCTGCTGGTACAATTTGGTGGTGCAGCTGGAACACTGGCTTCATTGGGCGACTCAGACAGCGGAATCAGGGTGAGGAAGAGACTAGCTGTCATCCTCGGTCTCAAGGACCCTGTCATCACATGGCACGTGGCTAGAGACACTGTTGCAGAGGTTGTCAACTTTCTTGCACTCGTTGGAGGAACATTGGGGAAAATTGCGCTGGACCTTATTGTCATGTCTTCGAATGAATTGAACGAGGTAGGCAACCTAGCATCAAACGTTTTGAGGGAAGAAACATGGAGCTGACATTGGCAGGTGGCCGAGCCCTTTGTGCCTCATCGGGGTGCATCATCAACAATGCCGCAAAAGAGAAATCCTATCTCAAGCGAAATCATGCTCGCCCAGTCAAAGATATTGAGAGCGCAGGCAGGGCTGGTCCTCGACGGCATGGTCTCAGACTTTGAGCGTGCTTCAGGGCCCTGGCATCTGGAGTGGGCGGCATTGCCAGTCGCATTCATTTCGGCTGTTGGGTCGCTTTACCAGGCTAACTTTGCGCTCTCGGGCCTCCAGGTCAACGAAGACTCGATGAAGTCCAATCTCGAGTCAACACGGGGGCTCATTGTCGCGGAAGCAGTCATGATGCAGTTGGCGATTTACGTGGGACGACAGGAGGCTCATGAGATTGTGTACGGAGCTTGTGTCTCTGCTCTCGACGAAGACTGCTCTCTGCTCGTCTCACTGGAAAAGATCCCAGAGGTCACTAATCATCTAAACTCGGACAAGCTTTCGTTACTGTGCGACCCAACCAACTACTTGGGTTGCTGTCGTTTGATGGTAGACGAATTGTTGTCATTAGCTCCCGTGGCGAGTCGGAACGGGAAGAAAACGAACGGGAATGGGATATTGAAAGCAAATGGAGTAACCAATGGCCATTGATGAAATCCATAGGAGCAAATAGAGAATTTGTTCTACGTCAAGACTCTTAAGCCCCTTGGCTTTCCCAGGAGGCAAAGGCTGTAAGAGCTGAGCTGCGAAGCCGTCTTGTTGCCTGACAAGTGCTTGGAGCGAACCATCTTCCGAGCCGCTAGGGCAGGGAGTGTATAGATATCTCAGATAATCTAACGTCAATAATTCAATCAAGTTAACGACGCGAACCCATACGTAGAATTTGGTTGAGATTCGTCCTATGTAATGTGCATATGACGAGGAATGATGGGTTGAGCAACAAAGTAGCCAATTCCAGCAGTCACATCTCCTTACCATTCGAGTTAGTGCGACCCCGCACGTGGCGGGTTGCAGGTGGCACGACCTTTTCCATCTCGGCCCCTGCTAAGAACTGAATCTCATTCTCTCCCTCATGGCTTCAATGCAAAGCAGTTCGTCTCTGGACTCGTCTACGAGCCGAGTTCGAGGTCAAGTCTGGTAAGTGCATATCATGGAATTGCCATGGTCCTAACTTTTGCGAAATATGCCTTATGCTTATACGAATGGTAGTGACCGTTGTCGGCGGTGAGTGTAAAGACGGGTGATGGCTGATTCAATGCACACACATGTGCCCGCAAACATGATTCGACTAACTGTGCATCAAGGAGGAAGATCCGATGTCATGGTCAAGACAATGATGTGAGTTTATGTTTGCCTTCTCATTTAACAGGTTAGGTACTGTAATGCTGATCATGCTTTCAGTGTTCGCCTTGCCTCCAGGCTGGCATCGTATGCGTGACTACTGCCACCCTGAAAAGAAACAGGAAGCGGAAAAGGTTCGTCCCAACTATCCATGTTCAATATCTTTTCTGTCTGGGCCTTTGTTCATAAGCATCAAGCTTTTACGAGACTGAGGGTATCGAAAGACGTCGCCAACCACAATCACCAAACCTTGGACCCAGTCGAGATGCTGCTCCTCCTTTAGAAGCTGTTCACTCGGGTCCTCAGTCAATAATAACAAGTCCGCCTATGACCCTGCAACAGACCACCCAAGGGTTAGGCTTGACTCGACCCTCCGAAGACGCAGAGGTGAGTGTTGCAGGAAAACAACCACTGCTAGCCAAAGAACCGGTTATCGGGCACATGGGACGTCTAGTTGCCGACGATCGACAAGCCGCAATGTTCGGCGGTTCAACCACTGGAGTTCACTTTGTCAGCCAGGCCGAGCAACAGCTTCAGATCCTCCAGATGCACAAGGATGCATTCCCCAGTTGCGCATACGGCTTGTATTTGCACAATCTATGGGGCTCATCTCTGCAAAACCCCCCGTTTAGCATTGTTACGGATGTGGTTCGCCAGCTTCCGCATGACACGTTAGATATCTTGGCGTCGACGATAGACCGTTGGACGCCGCTTTATCCCATTGTTCACAAACCGTCAACCATTGAATCAGTCGCGAGATTATTCGAACCCAACGAAGCAAAAGAAACCGATCTTGTCATATTATATCAATTGCTTGGTCTTCTAGCACTTGGTACGATTGGGGACAAAGGAGAATGTATTCGAAGCCACCGCCACTTTCTATGCTCTTCGGAGAGGTACTACTCAATCGCGGCAACTCTTCTTGATCGAGTTATAAGCCAACCGAGTCTCCAAAGCCTCCAAGGACTGGTCATCATGCAGATTTATCTCCAATTGTCCAATCGTTACTCGACTGCTTCCCACATTGGCGGAGTAGCAACTCGGGTGGCCCAGACACTAGGGCTGCATCGTCACTCCCAGCGCTTCAAGTTTGACCCTCTGGAGACAGAAATGAGAAGGCGTGCTTGGTGGTGTCAATACTCATTGGACGTGTGAGCTCGCTGCGCTTTCGAAAATGTTGCTTATTCTGACCCTTGCCAGGTTCTCGAGTGCTTATCATGGTATGCCTCGACTGATTCGAGACCAAGATGTCGATACAGACCTCCCCAGAAGTGTGGATCACGATCTGCTGTCGCGCACCCATGTCGAGTTTCCATTACCAGGAGAAGGATCACAAGTTGACACTGCGATCAGCCTGTTCAAGCTGGCACGAATCATTGGACGCACACTCGAGGATCTTTACACGACCACACGTCGACGCGGTGGGGTTGCCAAAATTACTCACCTGCAAGCCGAATTGGACATGTGGGAGAGAGAGAGTTTTCCTACAGATATGGCTTCAAGTTTATCAGCGACATCACATTCTCTAGAGATTATCTACTTGAAAATCTCTCATTGCGTTTCAACGATTCATGTACACCGGCCAGGTCTGTCCTTCACAAAGCCTGATCCCCAATTCATTACGTCTTTGAGGGCATGCGGACAAGCATCATCCAGGCTTATTCAGCTCTTCTCACAGGGACTAGCTAATGGAGAAGTTGGTCTTTCGGTGAGTGAAGAGCCGCTGTCGCCAGATGAACAGCCCCATGACATGTGGCTAAAGACACTTTTTGGTGCCTTTTTATATCCCAACGGGGTCCATATGCTTTGGCAAGCAGGTCTTACAGTTCTATTCGCCGGATGGAAGGGATATCCTATTACCGCAGACCAGGACGAGGCCATCATCAAGTCCTGCATCGAGACTTTGCGTCAACTTCACATTCAGGCAGATGATGTCGGGAACCATGTCAGTCAGTGTGCCGATGTCCTCGATCTCTTGCGAGAAAAGATCTTTTCGCACGTCCAAGTGCCACCTGACCTGGACCAGTTGCAGTGGAATGTTTGGGACTGGCCGATGGAATCAGCACTGGAGCTTGCCAATACCTTGGATACGGCTCCTTTGGATTTGAACTTGGACTCTTCACGGTGGCTCTAGTTCAGCTTTCAATAGAACTTCGATCAACACAGAAATCAGATGCATACGATTCAATTGAAGATACTTCGAGCCAACTGCAGCATAATTCTTTACAAACTTCTGTCCCTCTTCGATCGAGTATAAGCGCTGCCCTCAACTTGCCGAGCGCCCTCGACACCACTGAACCAACTGACGCGGTCCTTGGTAAATTGTTCCACCTGAGGCCTCAAGGCAGTTTCGTGAAGATTGAAATCGTCCACTGTGCCAATACGCAGGATGCTATGTCCCGGAAACTTGGATCCAACGCGATACATAAGTGTACCGCAATTGGAGCAAAAGTAGTTGGTCATGGTCCCACCCGAGCCGATAGTCTTGGACTGGGAATAAGTCTTCAAGATGTCGTGGCCTCGTAGGTGCCTGAGGTGTGTATCGGCAACGGTGAAGTTGGAAGCGAACATGGATGCGGTGATCTTGCGACAGTCGGTGCAGTTGCAGACGAAGGTGCTTACAAGTCCAGGGCCGCGGGTAGGCTAGAGTTCTTGTTAAAGATAAAAAAGTAAAACCCCGTATGAGATAAAACCTACAAAGGCTAGCTGAATAGCACCACAAAAGCAGGTGGCAGTCGCCTCATCTTCCTTGGACCAGCCATCCTCGGCGCCACTGGAGAGGGGGATATAGGGTTGAGATCGGTCTGCTGTGGCGGCCATGATTGCACAAACTAGTGCTAACTTGCTTTAGTGGCTGTAGGCTGTAGTTGATTATGTAGATAGATATGAGTTGCTCGTGTCCTTGACTCAGGTTGCTTCCGGGTCGTGATATTTATTATACTTTTTCGACATCAATTCAACTGGCCAACATACGACTTATGAACTAGGCTTTCTAATGCGCATTCATATGATTAATCACATCCAAGACGATCACATTTCTCATTTGGGTTTATGTTCGCCAAATGAGATACGTAGTGGCTTGTCATCGTGGAGTTGCGGAACGGAGTGTCGGAACGATGAGGGCCGTTTGTGTGGATGATGCGGCTCAACGGCCGAAACTCCGGCCTCCGTAACTCCGGTAGCTTTTAAGTTTAAGTTCCCACAGGTAGTTTTAGAGCTCGCTAATTAGTTACTGTGAGGCTCACTGAGGCTAATCAGGTAGCATGACTGAGACAAATTTGCTTTGCTTTCCGGACTAGGGCACGCCGTAAATGTCATTCAAGATGGAAAGTATATTCAAAGAGCCTTTGAGCTATTATCATTTGACAGATAAGACACCGGAAGAAAAAGCTAAAGAAAGTACTGCGGTAATGCAAGGAAGTGTAGATAGAAGGTGACAATCCCCCCCTTCACTCATGAGCTCCGAAGGAGAAGGAAGATACTTTCAGGCCTTGCAGACACCACTAATGCATTTGTTCGGCTTCTGACAAGGGACGCTGGCACTGCATGACCATCCCGTACAACTACGAAGTAAATCAATCAGCACAGTCGACATGGATACATCAATCTCAAATTCACTTACCCCCAGTTGCATGCTTTGTCGCTGCAGATTCCATCAGGGCTGAGGCAAGTAAGCCCGGCATTGCAAATCGTGGCCTGTCCATCACATTTAGCTCCAAGGCAGCCCGTACATGCCGTCGACGTTACGTGGGGGGCTGAGGCGGTGGTGGCGGCAGTTGGCCAGACAGCACCCTCCGCTGTGTATTGGGTGTTGATCTTTCCGGTGAACTCCCACTTAACGGGGTTGATAACCTTATTCTTATCGCCATTTGGGTTGCCGTGCAATGCAGAAAACCCGTCAATCATGATGTCGATGGACGCGGGAGTCTATGATCAAAGCGTGAGAAACGATGAACTTGTCCAGGAACTAGGCAATCACATACCCTAACCCAAGCATCATCAAATGCATCACCGAGGTACATCAGCTTGGACTTTCCCGTAGAGGGGTCAGTAACCAAGGCTTCCAAGCCGCAATATTTGCGGATCTGCTCACGCCATGCGGTTGGGTTAGAGCCATATGTAGCTCCGCCCATCGCCTTGAGGGACTTCAGAGAAGGCTGTTAGAGGCTTTGACCCGAAAGGGTTGAGAAGACGGCCTTACCACAGCAAACAAAGGATCACTGTTAGCATACTTGAAGCCGCACCAGCTGATTCCTTTGGTGTCGTCGGAGGCGGCGTTTGCACGATACCACGAGCCAATTCCACTCTGAGGTCCTGCAAAGAAACCAGACGGCATGCGGACGGGGTAGATATTTGCGGATACTGGGACCGCAATCGCGGTCAATGTGGCCGAGAAGAGCGCAAGTGAAGGATGCATTGTGACAACGATGGAGCAATTAGAATATTGCCCAATTGATAGAGCAAAAAATCTTGTTTCGGCCAATGGGCATGAGATGGTCACTCATGCAAGGGATTCAGTCCCTTTATTACTTTTTCGAAGACCCTCTCTGTTGCATGTCTAATCAAAGTTGATTCTCGTATTTAGATCTTCGATCCGTCCATCCGAGACTTCTAGAATACCTCAGTGTCAAGATTGTAATGTCGTGATACCGAGTTCAGAAGTATACGACCACTCGCACTTGGTTCGAAGGTACTTGGTAGCGCAGTCCAAACGCCGGCGCTGCATTCCTCCCAAGTACCCTCAAGTCTGTTTCAACTGGTAAGGTTGTTGTTCCATAAAACTAGCGAGCCTTGTTGCCCCTGCATATCAATATTGAGCCGAAAACGGAGTTTCGAATTACCGGCGCTTACTCCCTGCCTAAGGAGACTACGAAATATTCCAGCTGGGTATTCTGGTCATTGGCAAAGCGGATCTACTTACTTCCAGCCAGGTCGTCTCCCTGGGGAGTACTTTTGAAAGCTGGATAGACCAGGGGCGAATTCGCCACATCTGGCAGCACCTTCTCCCTCGAACGATCTTATTAGAAGAAAGGAGGTTAGTAGACGGAAGTATCGCTGCTCAGAAAGTGCACTGTTTGTGGGACGAAGGGCTGAGACGGTAATACTCACGCCATTACGAGGTAATATCGTTTGCTCCAGCAGGCTGCAGATCACCTTATCTATGACCACGGTCTTTGCTATTTCCGTGTCGTGTTACTCTCCACTCAGAGAAGAGGTCTCACGGCAACTCGGAGTCTCGCACAGAAGAATGTTGGCTTCGTCCGTGAAGGCGAACCGCATATATATAGACGAGAGTTTCTCACCATGCCAGGTCCTCCCCGTATGCTTAACAGAGCTACCTAATTTCATAACCTGACAGTTGGCTCAACTATTCAACGCCATGAAGTTTCCATCGTTCTTGGCTTTGGCAGTCGCGGCTGTGTCACACTTCTCCGTTGCGTTCGCTGCCAAGTCCTTCTCGGCCTCGAACCTGTACTATGCTGCTGGTTTGAAACCAGACCAGCAGACAGTCTTGCTTAAAGGCTTACAAAGCGCTGGAGTCAAGGTGCTTCGCGTGTGGCTCGACGGTACGATCATTCCTTTTGCAGAGTCAAACTTGCCATTGCATCGGCTAATACCTTGAACAGGTCAGTCGAGTGACCAGAAGGGCACTTCGCTCAATTACTTCGATCCTCTGCAAGGAAGTGGCCCTGACGACTGGCATGACACCGTTTTAAATCGTCTCGACGATTTCATGGTCAAGGCTCACGGCTACGGCATCAAATTGCTCATTTCCATCCACAGCTACAACGCTCTTGAAAATAACAGAGATTTCTACGGAAAGTGGTATGGAACAGGAGACTTCTACACCAACAGCAATGCTATTGGATACTTCAAAAATCGCATCGCACATGTCCTAGCACACGTCAATTCGAAGACGGGAAAGACATGGAGCCAGAGCTCAGAGTACATATTTGCGTTTGAGGCGCAAAATGAGGCCATGCACCCCCAGGTATGGGTTATAAACCGTGTTCAGCTCACCGCGCAGCGTCTTAGCTGATGAGAGCTAACAACCACCACTAACTAGGGCAACCCTACCGCCTTGGCACAATGGCAATGCACTATGGCTGAGACTATCAAGAGCAAGCTCGGTGGCAGCAAGATCTTGGTGACGACGGGAGGCGGCTCCTACCTCGCCACTTCTCTCCTCAACTCGTACTTCAGTTGCTCAGCACTTGACGTTTTAGCCATTCATGCATACGGTACCGGCGACTTTTCGACCTCAGCTTTGGCACCCTATGTCACCAAGGCCAAGAATGCAAACAAGAAACTCATCATGCAAGAGTGGGGAGCTTGCTACACAAATGCAGCCAACCAAAATTGTAACGGCGGGAGTCCTCTGAGCTTGGGTACACGCGACAGCAACATCAAGAAGTGGGCTGCGAGCATTACTGCGGCGGGAATTCCCTGGTTCTATTGGCAGATTCTTCCCAACGCTGATCCGCATTCCGGCTGGGACTATGAAGTGGGAATTAACGATGTCAATTGGGCCGCCTTGAAGGCCGCGGGTCTTGAAGCCGGCAAAGCCGAGGCAGCTTTTGATTTCACACCATGGCTCCTCTGATGGACACGTTTGGGATGCCGGGGTCACCTTCGATGTTCAGTTCGTCAACCAACAAGGTGGACTCGACGAGAGTCTTCACAAACCTGAGTGACAAATCTGCAGATAGTCAAGACTTCAGGCCCTGTATTATGTTTACCCTAACAGGCTGTCAAAATACTTTGCAATACTTTGGTGATCTGACTGATTATCAGGGTTGTGCTTATCTCGGATATCCGATAAGGCCGGGACTCATAGTAACTTGAGCTACAAAACTCAAGCTACAAAACCCAAGAACGTGAGGCGGGCATTTCCCCCTGTCGTGGAGGGCCTACCCGGCCCTGACTGCGAGTAGTCTTAGCGTGAGGTTAGCCTCGCCATTTCGAAACTCCGTCTTAGCGCCCCCGGTAGGACTGCCTCGTCTCTCCCTCCATAGTTCGTGTCTGACACGTACACACCTTCTTCCACACATCTCATGCAGATATCCAGACTATCGTTGCTCTCTTTACTCAAAAATGGCAGATATCCGAAAAACCAGTGCATATATATGCCAACATCGGGAAAATAGCATCACAAAGCAGAATGGCATTGTACACCAGGCACATCACATCATGCAGGATGAAATACCCCCGAACCCTTGGGGTACGGGCCATCTAAAGCTTTATTCGCTTTGCATTCTGATATATCTATGCTCAACTATGAACGGTACGACAGATCCAATTGAACCGACCCGTCCTACCTGCTTTCAACCACTCACGCGGATTTCACAGGCTACGATGGCTCCTTACTGGGATCCATCAATGTACTCCCAGAGTATCAAGAATACTATCATCTCAAAGAAGGCGGTTCTTCGGCCACAGGCTTGGTATTTTCCATCTTTCAGATCGGTCAGATGGCCGGCGCATTGTTCACTTGGGTGTGTGATTGGCACGGTCGAAAGCTGACGCTCATCACGAGCGCCTTTTTCATCTGCTGCTCCGCAGTCTTCACAGCTATGGCGCCGACACTGTCTTTGTTTATCGCGGCTCGATTTCTGCTTAGTTTCTTCTCAACAATTTGCTGTGTTGCCGCTCCTATGCTATTGGTTGAGATTGCACCATCCTCCCATAGGGCAACCGTAGCCGGGACATACAACACTCTCTACTACGTGGGCGGTATTATCGCTACATTCAGTAAGCACCTGACGTCGTTGGTGCAAAGCCAATGCTGACCACGAACTTCTTGTAGCAATGTATGGTGCCAACATTCACCTCAGCGGAAATATCAAGTGGCGGTTGCCTCTGTGGCTCCAAATGCTGTGTCCTGGGCTCGTCTGCCTTGGCGGAAGGTTTATCCCCGAGAGTCCAAGGTGGCTGATTGCCCAGGGCCGATGCGAAGAGGCTCGAGCATTCATCATCAAGTACCATGCCAACGGAGACCCCAATCATGCGATCGTAGCGATGGAGATGGATGAGATCCAACACTCTGCCAAAGCTCAGAACCGCTCAGTATGGGCTTATTTCAATTTGCGTAGCTTGGTAAGCTCCAAAGCCCGCCTATATCGAGTCATGTTGGTGATTGCAATGTCTTGGTTTGGACAGTTCTCTGGAAATAACGTCGTAAGCTATTACCTCCCTATCATGGTTGAGAACGTCGGCATCACTTCCACCAATATGATACTGTTGCTCAATGCGATATACTCTATCACTGGATGGGTTGCGGCACTGATTGGCGGTGAGATGAACTCGGCATCTAGCTTCCCCCCTAGCTGCCACTGTTGCTAACAAATCTCGCAGCTCGTCTTCACGATGTTATCGGCCGACGCAAAATGCTCATGGGCTCGTGCCTTGGGATGTCAGTGGCACTAGCAGTAGTTGCTGCGACAGCTGCCGAGTACGAGAACTCAGGCAGCACTCAAAGCAGTTCAGCTAGCATTACCTTTACGTTCGTTTTCGGAGTCGTTTTTGCTGTAGCGTTCACTCCCATGCAGCCTATCTACCCTGCCGAGGTCTTATCCAGTATGTACACCTCGTTACTTCCTCTCTTGTATGTACATCAAAATCGGATCCTCATTGGCGGAATTAGACGACATGCGAGCCAACGGTATGATGATATTCCAGCTAACATCTGGATGTGCTGGCTTTCTCAACACTTTTGCAGCACCGTTTGCGATGAGAAATATTCGATACTGGTTGTGAGTACATGCTAAGTCCTCTGATCGGTTTCTTACTTACTCTTCCAAGCTACGTATTCTTTATCTTTTGGGACTTGTTTGAATTGGGCTTCATTTACTTCTTCTTTGTCGAAACCAAAGGTCGCACTCTGGAGGAGCTGGATGAGGTCTTTTCCAGCAAGAATCCACGAAAGGAGAGCACTCGCATTTCAAAACCATGAAAAATACTCTATATAGAACTTGCTATTCAGTATTATTCATGAATAAAATTACCTCAGTGTTTCAGTTGATAGTCATTTCCATATAGCAGTTCCAACCAGTCCGCATCTTGCCCCATCAGATCTGGATCGAGGAAATCTAGAGTCAGGGTGCTCGTGATATCGGTTTGCATCTCATTGGCTGTCTCTGGACAATTGCTCTCAGCCACTCGGTATAGATGCCGGATTATTTCTCGACTGTAGGTTCCGCCAGGGCTAGCATGCTCGATACATGAAAACAAATCCAGAGCCTTTTGCACGGATTCATGGCAGGAGTTCTCCCTCGCCCACTCAATATCCAGCGCGAGCGCCAATACGAGGACGAGTGCGGCCTGGAATAAGTGCCAAGCGGCGTTCCACGACACAAGTTGGTTTGGGAACCAATCAAGCGTCAAAGTGTCTACAGTGTCTCTGGCGACCTCAATAGACTTAGTCACGAGATTTCCATCATAACCAGCGTTATCAGACGCAAGACTCCGCCGCAGAGCTGCCTGGAGCAAACACGGGCGATATAGTGTCAAACGAGTTGTCATGAACCGAGACCAAATCCAACCTCGCGCTACACGCAAAGCCGGGGGACAACTGTCTTGTTTGCCGAGGAATGTGTGAAGCGAGTTTCTCCACCCCATGAGCTCCTCGTCAAACCGTAAAATTTCATCCTTGGTCATTAATGGGGAGCGGATGAGACGATCCTGGATGCGGCTTGCAATCTTGCAAAACTCTTCACTGGCAGCCAGTGAGATGTTGCTATAGTCCTATATCGCCCAAGTCCAGTTGTTAGTCAGCCAAGCTTCTCTTATGGAGGGGGACCTTAAGGGGGATTCCGCCTACCGTGCCAGTTAACAGCGATGTTGGCGACGTCAAAATTGTCGCAGGATCCCAAAATCCCATGTTTGGACGACCCAACGTTGCAGCCGCCCAAGTGTCGAGACAGAAAAGGGACCACCAAGTTCGTACTCTGGTAATCACGGACACCTCATCCATGCATCCGGCGCCTCTAGAGCCTCCAAACCGCAAGCGTGCTCGATGCATCCCCATTGCCACGGCCATGCGAATAGCTGCACCAATGATGGCGTTAGCCATATTGGGTTTGTGGAGGAAATGGAGAAGATAGCCCCCGTATAGTCCCATCGCTTGAACTGTGTACAAATTCCCCGAACCAAGGGATGATATGCTTAAATGTTGAGCTGCACGCTCGCAGTATATGTTTTCGGCAGTGAATAGTGTCGTGTCTGAAGCGAGACAGCCCATAGCAAGTACCATATTCAGGAGAGCCATCCACGAGCTGCATGGGCCTTTTGCAGCATCGGCTTGAGCATAGCGGGTCCGGAAGTCTACCTCGTCGACCATGGGCGTGATATGATGTGCGTGAGTAAAATACGCATTAATGAGAGAGATTTCGTCGACTTCGGATAACGTGGTGGTACTTGCCAGGCTCAACTCAAGCTCACTCGTACTTGAGCACGTCTCGGGGTTTGGAGGAGGCTGTTGGCGAAGCTTGGGCATTGCACGCGAGATAACTCTCAATATAGTCGGAATAGAAGGCAGTCCTAGATAAGACTCCCTGTCCGAGTCGCCCCAGAACTCCAATCCATTTACGTTGTCTGCTATGCGGGAGGGCTGACTCTCGTCGCGGTTAGAGACTTCATCCCACGTGAAGTCTCGGTCAGGCGAGGGCTCCAGCATCCGAAAGTCCTCTTCCGGCTTCTCCAGAGTAGAAACCGGATCGTCCGAAACCAAGGCTAATACTGTTCCCAACAGTTCGTCTCTTGTCATGAGTGAAAGCTCATCGAGTGAATGAGATGGAAAAGCGATACTCAGAACTTTCCGAGCTTTGTCCAGTGTCTCGGAAACCCCGGCATGGACTCTACGCGCAGAAGCAAATGTTCAGCTATTGTTCACCTGGATGTGTGGGTGCAAGCAATGCCTTACCTCCATGAGACGCTATTTCTTGTCTTCCGGGGTGGAAAATGGCAGAGGTGAGGGACTTGGTAGTAGTTGCACTGGCGACAAGGGACTGACAGGCCGTCACACTTGATTCGACGGCGGCGACACTCCGCACAGGCGGAAGTGACTCCGTTTCCAGAGGCGAGCTTCATGAGGTATGCTGCAAATCTGATGCGTACGGTGAGAAGGATTCGGAGTTCGGTGTCAGTGCAAGTATATTCAAAAGAAAGCGGGATTATGACCTTGGTTTTCTTTGTCAGCGACGAGACAGTGGTACTATAAAGTGAATTCCTGAGAACTTTTGTAAACCTCTAATACGAAGATAGAAGCTGCCTTGAGTTCCCTGCTAGAAGCTTTGACCCGATGTTTCAAGCAAAAGTCTATTAGGAAATAGACAATGGGAGCATCACGAGATTGAGCTTCTCGTATAAAGTACATAGCCTTTGTCTTAACTGATTTCAAGGGCTTTGGCGTCCCCTAGCTCTGAGTTCGGCTGGGTTAGCCAAGCATTCACTCGCCCAGATATCTTGGTAGGTCCCTCTTGGGTTGATCATCGAGGGCCTACCTGTGTTTTTCTTCATGTAGCTAGTAGAGCGGTATGGCGGCTGACTCAAGGCCTCCTATTGAATATTCATTTGTGACAACTCGCAACATTCGCTCCTGAGACTATGTACTACCTAACAACGTAGTAAACCTAGCCACCATGTCGTCTCAAACGGCGCTAGGCCGCTCTTTTGAAATCCCGGGCAGGGATGCGAGGCTGTGATGTCTCGTTATTGGCCAAGCATTGAGTCTGAGCTCTCGAATTACCAGTGCTACACCACCCACACTGCCGATCCTCCTCGGAGTCTCCGAGACTTTTTCGCCCTGGTTTATCGCATTGGGCCAAATGTTTCTCCTAACAGATACTCCACAGGGTTGTACCCTGCATTTTTCTAATGAGGTTTCTTGACGTTGTATCTGACCTTACGTACTAGACTCGTGGCGAGTAGGTTATTGAGATTGAATGGCTGAGCATGCCGGTCCAACTAAACGCTATCGGAGCATGCCAATGTTGATCTAACAATACGTTCTCTGCTTAGTATTGAGGAAGTTTGATATTCTAGCTGGAGCAAGCACTCCTTGAGTCCAGGACTTGTCGCCAGTCACCTAGAATCTCTATGGAAGTATTAATTTCATAGAAACGTGCAAGTCATAACAACAATGAAGAAGTTTTGCTAATACTATGCGACATGCTACCCTCTTTGCAAGATTACCCGTAACCCCAATCGTATCTTCAGTGATGAGACGATCCCAGGACAAGTTACTTCGAGTCTCGTTGGTTGAAACACTCGAGAGCAAAATTGCTTTACATCGGTCTTTGCGAGGGGGCAAGCTGCCGATTGAGAAATCCGCCACGTTTGGAGTATTATATCCACACGGTCTATTAGAACTCAAACAATCTCAGAACATCTTCAGTTCTCCAAGTCTACTCAGGAAGCGTCTTATGATCAGACCGTGGAGCTTTGGATCCTTTAACGGCGCTCATTCAATTCTCCCTTCCCAGTTGTTTGTCCACCACCGGGGTGCCTGGAGGTTATGGTTAATCAGTTGGTCTCGAAGAGGGAGTGTTCTAGATTCCATCATTTCTTGCAGGTGCTGCTATGCCCGTGCTATCTAGCATCTACATGGTTTTAAGCTCTACAATACATATGTACTCATGCAGTTGTAGGGCCTCATGCCCCCGCTGGCCGCGAGCGATAACAGGCAGGGGATATCATAATTTCATTATCCAGACGAAAGAGACTTGGACACCGATTTGTATGAGTAACCGCCAGAGAACACATCAAGCTCACATGTGTAGACAGATAAACGAAATCCAACGACAGATGGACACTGCATGCCTGGAGATATCGCGTCGGTCTTCGCTCCGCAGCACCTTTGGCGTTGAACCTCTCCGTCAAAATCGTATCTGATGAGTACAATTATGATGTTTGTATTTCCAGCTATCATATTTGAAAAGCCAACTCGCGCTGCGGAGAGCTCACTTTAGCAACATAAGTCAGCTTTCTAAATCCCGCCCGTGCATCAGATTGGCCTAACCCGCAGCAATAAGGCGGATTCTTTCGCAGTCCCTTGATCACTCGGATAATTACGACGGTTCGGCTCTCCTTCTGACTTTTGGCTGGATTGGAGCACAGGGTTTGGAGCTTTTAAAGGTTGATATCTTAATCACTCGCAGCCAAGTTGGCTCGCCAAGCTTCCAAACAGTTATCGTCATAGTGACCCCCATGGCAAAATCGTACCTACTCGAGCAAATAGAATTTAGACGTTTAAGGAACATGAACTCACCTAGCTTAATCTTGTATTCAGGCTCACATACCGGCACTGGTTTACTCTTCATAGCGATGACTTCACCAAGAGCTTGTGGTAAAAGGGTTGGGACCCAGACAACCCTACCCTACACACGCAACGCCGAGTGTTGTGGCTGCTTGTTTCCCTATTACCGACGATTCTACCACGTTGACAGATTTATTATTAGCAGATAGATCATTCTTAATAAGCCCAGATAAATAGTTGGATACGTTCCCGACAAAGCACTCTCCCGTGCCATACCTGTCTAGTCTATGCCCCGCGGTGAATAGACCTGTGGATAAACTTGTCCCTGACCGACATGGATCATGTCCACGGGAGGCGTACCCGCCGCAGCGCTTCGCTGGCCAACACAGGTGGTGGTTTTTTCCATAAGTCGATAGCTATTTGATGAATAAGATATCACTCAAAACCTCTACCCCTCTTTCTCCCCTAGACCTTAAGACCGCCTATTCGACCCGTCGTTCGTCCGATCTAATTTCCGCTGTTTCAAGTTTAGTTGTTGCGATTCCTATTCCTAGGCTGCAGGGATACGTAGTGCCCGAAGCAGACCACTAGGGATCACGTCAGATCATCATCAGTTGATCATCTCCCAACGAGGGAGCAAAATTAGGGGCGAAGCGCTCTTTAGGGCTGAGATGGGCATGCGGTAGCAGCGTGGCCGTCAGCAACATTCGATCTTCTCTGCTTAGACTATCCCTTCAGTACGTGTTCCCCAAGCCCCGTAGGGCAGAGTCCGGCGAAGCATCGGGAGCCGAAGGTGCGCCCCGTGGGACGGTGGGGGAGACTATTTTAGCCTGTGAGTTGTTGTTGGTGGTGTTGTTGTTTGTTTGATCTGACTTCAATCACTTCATCCTTTGCGTCCTGCTATTGAAGGTGTTACCAAGAACCACGCCAGTCACCCAACTCTGTGATGAATCCTATTTGCACTCACCGAAGTAGCTCTTCAATCTTGAGCGCTGAGAGCGCAACATGCCCCCAAAGTCCGTTGAGCCGGCCCCTCTCCCGAAGGATGTATCTAATTCCAAGTTGCTGCATCAGTACCTTCAGCCCAGCCCTGCAGAGCCGGGGCGTAGCTCGAACCGAGTTGTTTACCGAATAATATTACAAAAATATGCAGGATGGGACCCATCCAACTCGCATCGCCACCGCAGCCCTTTCTTTTCCTCGCAAAGTTGGGGGCCATATGAGGCTCTGTGGCCATGGGATGTCAGCAGCTGCCACACTTTGCGGGCTTAAAAACGAACACGAGGTTGGATGCATGGCCTCAGCCCCACAAGAATCTGACATACATCTGCACGAGCGGAGAAGTAATCAGGTTATTAACATGATGATTTGTGGTTGTTGTCGTTGAGGTGGCCGAGACCCTGCTAGCTGCAGAACGTCGGAATGGTGCTCAGAAGAAGCAAGTTCGCCCTCCTTGATTCAAGGTTGATTGATAAGGTTGCCGATGCTAGGACTCAACTCCAGATCAGCTGGACCGACCGGCACCGTCGTCTCGACTTTGGCTGGGCTCGCTGCAGCCGGCCGGGAGGAATATGGATGTGCACTTTGAGAAGAGCTTTCATCATAAAGAAGCCACACCGCTTTGTGGCGCCCTTGGCAAGCAAGCAAACCAAGTTTGCGCGGGGATCGGCACAGCCTGCTTCACCGATATTCGCCTCCTTGCGTCTCTTTGTTCATCATCCCCCCAGCCCCTCCCTCCCAACTGTCGTGTGTCGCCCCCCGGAGCCTTACACCTGCTCAAGAAACTCCTTGTCAATCCATTGCCGGGACTTCTTGGCATGGGAAGACGCGTGGACTCGGCACCCGCCATCCATCATGCTTAAATCATTAGTCAACTTCTCATCCCTCTGGACAGTGATAACCAAAGTCTAGACTCTCGTGGCTTTGGCACTTTGGCTGCAGCGGGAGGTGGCATCACATCATTGGACGGAATGCGACGTTCTGCCTAGTTTTTTTTTTTTTTTTGGATTGCCAGAGCCTCACTCAGCTTCCGGGGACTTCTCAGCATGCAAGGTATTAACTAGTTAGGCTGACTGCGGCTGGAAATTGGACTGGGCTGGGGTGCAGCAGGGCCAGGACTTGAAGACAGTAAGCTAGAGTAAGCAGTATTCCCTATAATCTTTGGGTTTTCCTGCCCCCAAATCTTCAGAATCTCGACTCGTCAACGTTTCCTCCTTGACCGGTTCTTGAGTCGCTCTTGAGTCAGAGTCATTCTTCAATCGCGTTTGGCACTGACAATATGAACACTGGCTCGGAGGTTTCTCGAGAAGGGTCTCGCGATGGGCAGCCGCTCAACGGCTACTCCCACCCCGCCGGCCTTCCTCCGGGATTCGCGCCGATAACCTCCCCCGAGACCCCGGCCACTCCCTTCACGGGCAGAGGCTCGAGTGCGTTCTTGCTTCAATCACCCAGCCAGTCGTCCGAGAGCGCCTCGACATATGCATCGCCAGGAGACCCATACAAGCTCAGCCCTACAATATGGGCGCCGACCGCCCACGGCATCGATGCCCAGACTAACCATCCAGGATCCGGCGTGGTCGAACAATCCGAGCTGATCAAGGGCCCGGGCCTCAACATCTCTTCGACTTCTCTTCCGCCGAACAAACCTCGCCCCTCGCGAGCGTCATGGCTCCGAGCAATCTGCCTGGGGAAGTGGTCCATGGTCCTTCTTCTCATTCTTGGAGTTGGCCTTGCCATTGGTCACCACTTCTTCTTCCAGTCTCTCAACGGTAAAGAGGCCACAAATCAGATGCGCTACACCCGCTTAGGATCCATCTTCTCCATCAGCGCCAAGTCGTGCCTTGTCGTCGCCACGATTCTAGCTTACCACCAACGGGCGTGGATGGTTGTGCAGCAAAAGGTTCACTCTGTCCGAGCTGTCGATACCCTCTTCGGGGCTGCTGAGAACTTCATGCACCTCCTGAGCCTGACGATGCTGCGAAACGATCTTGCTTGTCTGATCCTAGCCCTTTTCGTCTGGACAAGCCCTCTGATTATCATCTTCTCGGCTGACACTCTTTCCATCGAGCTTATGACCAGAAGCGAAAACGCGACTTGTCCTTCCATCAGGACACTCAACTTCAACCACGAAGGGGGGAATGACTGGGCTAAACCCCGAATCCCTGCAAACCAATCAAGAATCGCCCTTTCAGTGTCAACTTGGAATGCGACCAGAACATATGCCGAGCGCAACGAAAGCGATCCAAACTTTTGGGACTACTGGACTGCTAGCAGCAAACAATTTTCAACCGTGGCGAGTACAAGCCTCTGGGGAAAGCGTCCTATGATGTACGAGAAGGCCTCCAGTGAAGTCTGCGGGACTGGCTGGAATTGCTCGGCTACCATCTCGTTCGTTGCTCCAGGATACAAGTGCGAAGAACTCGGCCGTGGGCGAGGTTCTACAATAAAGGAGCTTGACGGGCGAAAGCCCCCTTTCAACTTCAGCCAACTTGCTCCGGAAGGACCACATTCATATTTCGTCCACGCAAGCGAAGGGGCTTATCCGCCGCAGTACCTGCTTGGTGTCGAAATAGGTGGAATGCCCAACAAAACATACAAGGAGCCGTATCCGAAGATTCTTGGAGCTTTTCGAACTGACCCAGTTATCTGGGTTGGCTACACAGAGGTAAACAACGTCCTGGACGAACCACCTACAATCGACAACACCACGGGATGGAAAGATACCTCCACGCCAGTCATGTTTGGTTGCGTGCACCATCGAACAAATTATACGATCAAGTTCAACTGGATTGCCGGGGGCGGCCAGACCTACGAGGTGCTCGACCGCGAGTACCTCAATAAGACCATCGACACCAGATATCTCCGAAACAACCAGACCCGTGACGCGAGGACCTACGACATCACCCATGCCACGCCTGAATCGAACTACATCCTCCCACAGAATCGCTGGCAATATCGCGTCACGGCTGCATACTACTCCATGGGCGCACGACTTCGCGAAATGATAAACGGCACGGTGGCAATACAGGGACAAATTGCAAACACGGAAGCCATCAATACCAGGCTCATTGATCCGCACTATTCACTCCCAGTCAAGAATTTGCAGGAGAAGCTGGGAAACATGTACGAAGACCTCATAGTTTCCCTGATCAACAACCCCCAGTTCATGGTCGTCTCATGGGCCAGCAACTCCAGCTTGATGACGGGTGTCGCCACTGGATCGGAGGTGACGGACAGACCATGCCAGCGAGAGGTTACAACGAACTGTTTCATCTACCACAAAGATGCCCTCTGGGCCGTCTACTCTGCCAGTATCGCCATCACTCTCATTGGCGTGATCCTCGGCTTCTTGGCGGCGACCCGGGACGACCGAGACGGCGAGCTGCGCGAGATGGCCTTTTCCGAGATCGTATCGGCGACGAGGGGACGGGACCTGGACGAGGTGCGATGGGACCAGCATATGGACAAGAGCAAAGTCAAGGTGCTGTATAAGGAGCGGCCTGGCGATGAAACCGACAAGTTCATTCTGGTGGACGGGGCCGAGCAGGTGGAAAAGGCGTACAAGACGAAGGCGGGTCGAGGCCTTGGCCGGTACAGCTGGAGAAACAAGTCGGAGTTTGAATACAGAGGGAATGAAAGCTAGGGAGTGAACAATTCCGGAGGCTGAACATCTGGAAAAGCAGGTATTATGGTAGGGTATTGTGATGGATGGGCGCAGATATGGTATTGCACAACAGGACAAGGCACGGAGCCAAGGAATCATCGCATGGGGCGCACTCGTTTCTTTTCCCTCTCTCTATTCTACCTGGGTTGAGAACTAATTTTACATTCAAGGGCCTCGTTGAAGGCCAACTTTTCAGCATGTAATTGAAGCAGAAGTGGTTCATTCAAACACAAATTCAAGTTCAATTGTGACCAAAAGATGTTAATACCATTCCTCGTTACTCGTTACCCGTTCAATAAACCGTTCCGCAGCTTCTTGCCTGAACTAGATAGCCTACATCACGCAACACGATCCTCCCTGCTCTTCCCAGAGATCGTCGTCGACTAAATCCTTTGTCTCGTCCGACAAAGTATCACCCGCGGCAACGAGAATGTCAACACAGTCCTGGCCCCCGCGAATGATGCGCGCAAGGTCTACCGCCGTGAAGCCAGAGATGTCAAACTCCTCTCCATCCTTTCGCTTCGGCCGTGGACCTCCATCAACCTTTCTGCCTACTTCCGCGCCGCTGTCCAGTAGCAGACGGATGACATCTGCGTGGTGGTAGCGAGCAGCGAAGTGCATGGGCGTCCACCCAGCGCCATCTACCGCTTCTTTGTCAGCACCCAATGCTACAAGCTCCTTGGCACCGGCTTCCTGGCCCTTGAAAGCAGAAAAGTGCAGAGCTCGTCGACCGTCATCGATGGATGCCTCAATGTTCGCGCCTAGGGTGGACACGAGCATGCGTATCGTCTCGGGAGAGTTGCTGTAGCCCGCGGCGTTGATGAGGGCCGTGTATCCTTGATCGTCGTGCGTGTCAACACCGATGGCTGCTTCGTTCACGAGCCATTGGCAGAGATCGGCTGCACCAGCTGTGGCTGCGACGTGCAAAGCGTTGACGTCCTCGAAGGGTCCGACTACCGCCTTGGGGTCTGCTCCATGCTTCACGAGTAGCTGAGCTGCCTCGACGTTTTTGGCCAAAACGGAGAGAAGCAGAGCAGTCTGCCCCTGGCCAGCGACGTGGGCCGTCTTGGCCCCATGGTCCAGGAGATACTCAATCACATCCAACTTCCCGTGCCGGTCGGCATTCTTGCAGGCGAGCAACAACGGGGTAAGCCCCTTCTCGCGATCTTCTACGCCATTGCCCTCAATTATAGGGTCGACGAGAGATCCCGCCTCAACAAGCATAGCGACGATATTCTTCGTGCCGTTCTCAGCGGCAACATGGATTGGCAGCCGACCTGTTTTCTTCCGCATCGACAGACAGGCAGTGCCGCCTGGCTTGCTGAGCAACAGCGCGCAAATCTCCTCTCTGCCGTCCTGGGCGGCGACAAGAACCGGCGTGCCGGCCAAAAAGTCGTTGACATCGATCTTGGCGCCGTGCTCGAGGAGGAGTTTGACAATGGGCAAATTGTCGCCGTAGCCGCAGGCGTGGTGAAGGGGCGTGACGTCTAGCTCCTTTGTCTGCTCCGTGAGATCTAGGTCTTTGCCTGTTGCGAGTTTGAACGCATTGCCGAGCATAGCTCCAATATGCTGGCCACACTCGCAGCCATCGCCGGTGTGCTCGTGATCGTGCTCGTTGGAATCTGCGACCGCGTCGGGTTGGGGTTTCGGGGTGATCCGTTGGTTTGCGCTGACATCGGCGCCGAGCTCAATGAGAACCTTGGCCATATCGACAGAAATGTCATTATTCCACCTCGCGCAGTGATGCAGACCGGTCCATCCTCTCGTATCCTGGGCCTTGACATCGGCGCCATGTGCGACAAGGAATCGAACAAAATCGGGGGCATCCTTTCCGTCTTCATTCATCACCGCTTCGGATATGAGGTCCAAGAGCGGCGTATAACCTTTACCATCTTGGTCCGGGTCACTGAGGTTTAGATCGAGTCCAGGGTTTTGGGCAATGATTTCGCGGGCTTCGTCCAGCTTCACCTCCCTGCAAGCTTTCCGAAGCTCTGAATAACCATCGGGCTCAGTAGGAGCATTAACGTTCTCTTCGGTAACTTCATTGTTTGCGGTTTCCCCAGCCGCAGCGGCAGTTGAGTTGTGTCCCTCGCACATGCTGCACATGTTGGATAATACCTAAGGAGGCTTGTTTGAGGGGGGAGGTATAAGAAAGATGAAGGATAATTGAGAGTTGTTTACTTCTTGGCAGTGGAAACACGCAAGTTTATTAAACAATACTGCTCCGCTGCTGAGATCAATGATGCCTGTTTAGAGATCCAGCTGGTTGGGGCTGAAGCCTAGAGCTGAAGGCTAGGGGTCGCACTAAGGGTGCAACCAATGTTGCTGGTTCGACCTGAACCAGTAGTTTCTGCCACTTTGTGGTGTTTAGGTTGGCACAGAAATTAATTACTCTCGTGAAAACCACAGACACCGTGATTGTGCGGAGGGTTGAGAGGGGTTTGGTCTCGTGGACAGTGTCTCGTTTGAATCGGGTTATCGCCGACCGGCATGGATATTTTTGCATCCATTGTGGCGGTCTCAGATCTGAGTCGTCTGTGTGCGTGAATAGGCATTGAATTGGACAGGACCTGACTTCAGCGTGTCCATCACAAAGACGCCCTCTACACTTGTCCCTCCCAGCTCGAAGATAATTGCCCGCCCCCAGTGGTTTCGAGTCCAATGTGTCAGTCGACGGAATACAGACCATACCAGTGCAAAATTAGAGGTTTTCATTGTCAGTGATACCCCAAGCCAAATCACGGGCTGATGAAGGAGTTCCCAGAGTCTGCTCCTTTGTTACGATGTACGACGGCTGTCGGCACGGTGGAGTGCAAGACTAGGCTCAGCCACCACCAGTCCACCACCAATACCATAGTCAAGGGCTGGACGACCTGGCCTTTCTTAAAATAGCACTGGTTGCATTCTGGCCCTGAATGGTGCTATCATGTATAAATGGCTGCAGGCTCGGAAGGCAAAAATAGCGAGCTGGAAATGGTGCTGGCAGATATTCCGTGCAAGTGACGGATTGGTGGCCTAGCACGCCTGACAGGTCAAAGAATCTGGAGCTATTATTAAGTCGTGAATCTATTCATTCATGTACAGAGAATGGAATCGTAGTGATATCACATGACTTCGGTTAATCAATACACGCCAAGGTGAAGTGGTTGGCCTTTGTTCAGGCGCATCCAGGTAATGAGAAGCAGCAGTATTGTTCCCTTCTGGTTACTTGTCCTGGTTAGTTACTGTTATATTTGCAGGCCACTTTACCTACTTATCTACCTTAATTTGTCATCTTGCCAGAAAGGATTTGGCACTTCACTAACCACAGGTCCCTTGTTCTATCCCTCTACAGTTAGTGTCAATTTGCAGTTCAAAGCACCATGTTCTCGACGAGTCTCGGTAAGCCACTGTAACTAGCTACTTCCGGCCTGTCTCACCCCGAGAGGAGTCAGCTACATTAATTAGCCTTTGTCGGGCCCCTCAGATAAATACATAGTAGTCACACATCCTTCCCACGTCTTGAAGCTACGTAAATCCTCCGTAACGTCACTTTCCCTAGGACCTTTGATGTTGTGTGATCCCTCGGGGCGCACAACCCGCAGCAGACAGGTCCGACCTCAAAATGGCTGCTCAAACAACGAGTGAGGCCAGAAATCATGATAGCTACACCGTGGGATGGGTCTGCGCGTTGTCCGAAGAGCAAACCGCCGCGACGGCCATGCTCGACCCTCGACACGCCAATCTCCTGAAGCCACCGAATGATCCCAACGCGTACACACTAGGGTCTATTGGCAAGCACAATATTGTCATAGCCTGCTTGCCCGAAGGAGAGACCGGCACCAATTCAGCGGCGACTATCGCCACTTGGATGATTTCCACTTTTCCCCTCATCAAGTTTGGTCTGATGGTTGGTATTGGCGGAGGCATCCCACCCAAGGTGCGACTTGGCGATGTCGTCGTCAGTACACCCGCGGACCAGTATCCCGGAGTAGTTCAATGGGACTTTGGCAAGGCGGAACGAGGCGGCAACTTCAAATGGACGGGGGCCTTAGCTCCTCCGCCTACCTTGCTTCGCACAGCGTTGACGGCACTGAAGACGGAGAACGAGTTGAACGGGTCCAAGATACCGGAGTATCTGGACGAACTGGAGCAAAAGTGGCCGAGGCTGAAGGAGAGGTACACCTGGACTGAGGCCCTTAGAGATCCTCTGTTCACGCCAGATCCTTCTTGTCATACCCGGGGCACCTGGGAAGTTATATGGTCGATGCTGTTGGGTATGCTCCTTACTCTTTTCGAATTCCTACGCGGTCGCGGCTCGGTTGATCCCATGGGTTCTGAGATTGGGCAACCAGGTAGCACCACCACAGTTGAGGCAGGCCAGAGGAAGCCGAGAGACACGAGGCCGCACTTCGGGCTCATCGCGTCGGGCAATCAAGTGGTAAAGGACGCCAGCTTTCGTGACAATCTCAATCGCCTTTTTGGCGGCAATGTGTTGTGCGTTGAAATGGAGGCGGCAGGACTGATGAATAGCTTCCCATGTATCGTCATCCGGGGAATTTGCGACTATGGCGACGAACAAAAGAACAAAGACTGGCAGGAATATTCTGCCGCAATATCTGCGGCGTTTGCGAAGGAACTTCTGCAATATGTCCAGCTAGGAGACGTCGATGGAGTGCGCCCAGTGAGAGACGTCCTCCACGAAGGTTAGCCGTTTCCAACGAGGTAAAGCTAGCAATGAGCTCTAATACGAGATGTAGTCTGTCAAAATACCGCACATACTCGAGCAAAGTTAGACAGCATGGAAGATGTCGAGATTCTTGACAGGCTGACACCTATCGACTACGGTCCCCAGCAAAGCGACTACCTGAGCAGACGGCAACCGGCAACTGGGAATTGGTTCCTCGAGTCGGAAAGGTTCTTGAACTGGCTAGGTGGGGGCAAGCAGACGCTGTTCTGTCCAGGCAAACCTGGAGCTGGGAAGACGATCTTAACGTCAATCTTGATTGATTCACTAAATTCGAGGTTTGGCAATGACTCGAAAGTCGGTATCGCATACATCTACTTTAATTTCCGGCGGCAACACGACCAAAAGATTGGCAACCTGCTAGCAAGTGTCCTGAAGCAGCTCGCTCAATGCTGCTCTCCCTTGCCAGATGGTATCAAGAAGCTATATAACCAACACAAGTCCAAACGAACGCGGCCTTCTCCCCACGAGATCTCAGAAATCCTTCAGTCTGCAGCATCGCTGTATTCAAGAGTCTTCATCATCGTTGACGCACTTGACGAATGCCAAACAACCGACGAATGCAGGACCAAGTTTCTCTTAGAGCTTTTCGACCTTCAGATAAAGCACGTGATAAACATCTTGTGACATCGAGGCCTATCCCAGAGATTTGTAAACTCTTTAAAGCAAGCTTATCGATGGAGATTCATGCACACCGCGACGATGTGGAAAGATACCTCCAAGGTCATATAGGACAGCTGCCATCCTTCGTCCAGCCGGACAAGCAGCTGCGAGAAGAGATTACGACGGGTATCTTGGATGCCGTCGATGGGATGTAAGTCCTCATGTAAAAAAAAAAAGGAGTGGCATGGATCCTGACAATCTATAGGTTCCTCTTAGCACAACTGTATCTTGATTTACTTGCCGACAAGGTGACACCAAATGATATCCGAAGTACAGTAGAGACTTTCCAATATCAAAGCCAAGGATTAAGCGACGAGCAGAAGGGTCAAGTCCTAGATCGTGCATATGATTAAGCAATGGAGAGAATCGACGGACAACGGCCAGGAAGAAAGACACTTGCCATGAACGTTCTAATGTGGATCACATTTGCGAAACGGCCGCTCACTACATTGGAACTTCGGCATGCACTCGCAGTCAAGACTATGAAGTCTGAGCTTGATCCTGGAGATTTACCAGATCTGGGAGCCATGATCTCGGGGTGCGTCGGGCTAGTAACGGTTGACGAAGAAAGTGGAATCATCCGACTGGTTCACTTCACGACACAAGTATACCTGAGCCGGGCACGTCAGCCATGGTTCAAGGACCCAGAAACGGAAATCACGACACTATGCGTAACTTACCTCTCATTCACTGTTTTCGAGGCCGGGTTATGCAAAACTAAAGCGAAGTTCACCGAGCGATTGCGGTTAAATCCGTTCTACGACTATGCCGCATGTAACTGGGGACGTCACGCTGTCAGCGACCCAACATCAAATAAACTGGTCATCAGCTTCCTCGAGAGTAAGCTCAGGTCGAGGCATCGTATCAAGTGGTCCAAATGGCCCTGTGGGGTGGCTTGTTCCTTCGACCTTCAAAGAGTATGACGGGACTGCATTTGGCAGGATATTTTGGACTGATCAAGGCCACGGATACACTCCTCAGGCTTGGGTATAGTCCAGATCCGAAAGATAGCTGGAAGCATACACCTTTGTGGTTCGCTGCCAAATATGGACACAAAGTTGTCCTTCAAACACTCCTCGCGGCAGAAGCCGATGCCAACGCTGTTGACATAAGTGGATGCAGTCCACTTCAGGCAGCAGCTGAAGGAGGCCATTTCGAGGTTGTTGAGCAGCTTCTACCCGCAGGAGCCTATGTGGACGGCGAAACTCGTGGGTTATTGCCGAGTCCACTACAGATAGCAGCTGCAGGAGGTCATCTTGAGGTTGTTGAGAGGCTTCTAACTGCAAATGCCACCATCGATGCTGTTCATGGGCAAACTAGTATGACTCCACTCCGAATTGCAGCTAAAAGAGGTGATCATGAGGTTGTTGAGAAGCTTTTGGCTGCAGGAGCACGTGCGAATAGTTATACTGCTGCTGGGGCAAGTCGGAGTGCACTCCAAGCAGCAGCTGAAGGGGGCCATGTTGAGGTTGCTGAGAAACTTCGGGCAGCAGGAGCTTATGCTCATACTAGTCATGGTCACAAGTTTATGAAAAGTGAGCTCTGGGAAGCAGCTAATGGAGGCCATCTCGAGGTTGTTGAGAAGCTTCTAGAAGTGGGAGCTGATGTGAATCAATTATTATCTATTATCTAAGCTGTCCCGCTCCATCAAGGACGGTTTTCTAGCACAAGGGCAAAAAGAGTGCAGTCAAAAGATTCAGACCTATAGATCTGTCATACTCCGGTGCGGGGAATCGAACCCCGAGCGCCGCGGATGTCCTCGCTCCAACTTGGAGCAAGTTGAAAACGCGGTATGTTAACCGTTACACTACACCGGATGATGTTCGACGAAGACGACTACGTTTGAAGTTGTTCGCGCTGACGCAGTCGTCTTCTCGTGAAGGCATCGATAAGGGCGACAAGGGAGGTTCCAGAAAGAAACACCATGGTCATGATAGCTATCATATTCATGAGACGTGAAGCTGGGCCATGCACTCATAGCACGAGGTGAATATTTATGATTCTCCCTGCAAGCCTCAAATTACTCATCTCGCTCTATCTTAGTATTATACTAATTATTCAGCTCTCCAAGTCTGCGCCCCTTGAATGAGGGTTATTCTCACCGCTTTGGCTCTGGGTGTCTAGGCAATCAATTGGGTCGAGATGGTCACAGCTCGATCCTACCTAAGCTGTGATTGTCTTTGCAACATGTGGCCAAGTCACACTTGCCATGAATCACGAAGGACTCTCATACACCAATACTAGGCTTCAATAGGCTTCTTGAAACATGATGGGCCTCTTCACTGGGCGTCTGTCCTGAAACACAAAGGAGTGGCTTGTCCTGTTGATGGCCGCGACCTGGCATCGTTTGCGGGCGGCTGTGGCTGAAGGATCTATTTAGAAAGTCTGATTAGTGAAAGTCGCAGCGAACCGTTTCAAAGACCTGCTCAAGTTTCGTGTGCTGATCTCCGGGGTTGCAGAAGCTGTTCGTTCTTGATCAAGCGCCGCAGTCCTGCATTCTCTGAGACGCACCATTCCATAGTTAGCAACGATTGCAATCGGCAGCTGAACAAAAGTGTACAAAGTTGCACACCTTTGGTCGCAATAAAGGGTCGTCAGCTCGGATAATTGCCTGGTATTGGCCATTGAAAACGTAGCCGCCCAACATACGCCCCGCAGCAAACCAACAGCATAACTCTGCCTGGGCGACACGGCCAGGTCACTGTGCGGGAGGGGGAGAAGCGGAGTGCTCATAAAGCGTAGAATTTCCTTTTTGCCGTCTCTTGTCATTTCGTGCTCTTGCTTTCGTGTTCTAAATTGACGCATCTAATCATCTCGCACTTTGTCCGTCAGACTGCCTATCTACCTCACATCACATCCAAGACAAAACATTCGTTTATTTCGCCATGGTCAAAGAGGTATTATCAAATCATCAGATTTGCTACATTAGTATGTTTGCTTGACCATGAGCTAACCAGGTGAAGCGTCGAGGTGGCAGGGCTGGCTCTGCGACCGATTCGACAACTTCTGCGGCCAATGCAGACCTCCCTATCCCCTCTATTGAACAAGATGTCTCTTCTCCCACCGGCTCTTCCGAAACTTCGACAAGCTCCAGAAATATTCCAGCTATTCGAACGCCATCAACATCTGCTTCTCCTCAGTCCCCTTCACCCAATGCATCAAACTCCCCAGTCGACCAAGCCCGCCGACAAGCCATTGCTTCGGATGGTTCGGTAACTCGAAGCATGGAGCGGAACATGCAGCGCATGCAACTTTCACCCAGAGGCGGAATTGAGAACTTGTCCGATATCGCTGACGCTGTTGAGGGAGTAGCTAGAGGATCCGACAGTCGCAGCGTATCGCTCGCTCCGGACGATGCAGCTGGCAGCAGACAAGGCACTCCTCGGCGCAATGCTAGATCCCGTCGATCAGGCTCTCGAACTTCTTTTACGCGGCACGATGTCCGGGACGAAGAGCTTCCCCGGGATGCTTTCCACGACCCGTCGTTTCAAAGGGCATTGAGAGACGCGAAAGCGCTCATGTCGACCACACATGAGGTCTTGGGAAGCGCATCCTTACACCACGACCCCGACTCTACAATGCAGCGACTGCACAAGGAGGCCGGAGAGTTGGCTGCTTTCACATACCCTTCCACTCGCACTGTCGGCTTTGTCGGTGATTCTGGTGTTGGTGAGTTCTCCCTTGTACAGCTCTCAATTTAAGATGACAGTGGCTAAACTTATACGGCGCAGGTAAAAGTAGTCTTCTGAACTCTCTCCTCGACTTCAGGGGGCTTGCAAGGACTGTGAGTTTTGCGTATAGGTTGCTTTCCTGGGTCGACTTGCCGAGTTAACTTCAATGCAGAGTAACAGTGGTGAAGCATGCACATGTGTTGTCACAGAATATCATCACCATGAGCTCAATACTTTTGAAATAGAAGTTGAGCTCTTCTCTATGGAGGATATTAGTGAGCAACTTTCGACGATGCTTGTATCTTATCGCCAGTTCCATTTGCATGGTGAGGACGAATGGGAGGAGAGTGCCAATCAGGCGCGAGATACATTCTTTTCCATGTTCCGCGGCCGGTTGGATGATGACGACTTTCTTTTGGAAGCCTCGCCAACCGAGGTTCTCACGAGATTGGAGTCATGGGCTGCGGATGCTAGACCATCGGAAATCAGCTCTCGCCAGTCATACGACACGCTAGAGAGCTGCTCTGCTCGCTTGATGGAGCTCTCGTCTGAGCCTAGGCTAAAGAATTCGCCTGCAAAATGGCCCTTCATAAGAAAAGTCAGGTGAGTGGCAATACATGCCTGGTAATTGAATTGTTGTCTGACTAATGATTAGGGTGTGCCTCAACGCACACATTTTGAGCAAGGGACTTGTTCTCGTTGATCTACCAGGTCTTCGTGACTTGAACTCGGCTAGAAGAAGCATCACCGAGCGATTTCTCTTAGAATGTGACGAGATATTTGTCATCTGCAACATCGGCCGCGCAGTGACCGATGAAGGGGTCCAGTGCGTGTTCCGGCTTGCCGAAGGAGCCCAGTTGTCCAATGTCGGAATTGTCTGCACAAGATCTGACGTGTGTATTCTTTCAGCTGCCGCTTCACGCTGGGTTCTAAGACTGACGCCTTATTGTAGGACATACAAGCCGATGAGGCAAAGCGAGACTGGAAGGGGCTCAGAGCGAAGCACATCCAAGGCCTTCAAGACCTGATTGCAGCCGATAGACGAGAACGGAGCGAAATTGCAGCTCAGATCGCTGAATATGCATCGGATGACGAATATTCAGATGATGAGCGAGACAGTATGTTCGCTCTGTACAGAAGTCAGTCTACTCTCAAGTAAGTATTGGAGTCTTTTATTATCACCCTCACCAAGAGCCTGTTTGTGATTGAATGCGAGTTAACGTCTACATCTCCAGGCGGCGAATAAGGGACCGGGAATTTCAGTAAGTCAAAGCCTTTTTCATCTGTTGAAATGTCAGAACCAAGTCACTCATTGTTACTCTTTAATTCTTTAGATTGCATTCCTACCTTGTCACAACGCGTAACTCGGTCGTGACAAGAGACCTCCAAGCCCAATACACCCTTCCCCAATCGGACGAGAGTGTTAATGTCTTTTGCGTGAGCAATAAGAGTTATTGGGACTTTCGGGATGAGGACAGAGACGCCGCAAGGCAAATTCTTCAGCTGAGTGGGATTCTCGAAGTGAGAAAGCACTGCATCTCCATCGTCGCCAACAGTCAGCGGAGGATCGCCACTCGGTACATGAAGGACGAGATCCCTGCTCTTCTGGCTCAGATTCAACTCTGGGTTCGCTCTGGTGCGGGGAGCGCTACGGTAGAGCGAAAGGAGGCAATCCGCAAGAATCTGAAGGCCCTCAAGAGTCGCTTGGAAAAAGTAGGCAACTTTTGAAACAACGGAAATCTTTGAGCGTTAGTCAAGGTCTAAGCTGACGAGAGATGGTAGGACCTTAGCCATCCCAAATCGAAACTCAATCAAATCTCTAGAGGGCTCAAGAAGGACTTCAAGGAGCAAATAGACGAGAGTAGGCTCATTCTTTCCTTGACTTGATCTTTTCTTTCAACTTTTTTGTACCCAACTTTTAAACATGGAGCTCATGGATCTATTAGACTCGTATCTTGGGGACTGGGGTGAAGCAGCCGTAAATGCGGGATATGGCTGGGCCGGGGTAAGTGACCCTCAAGATCGACGTTCAAACTACAACTGACCATCCGGTGATTGTTAGTTCCATCATGGTGAGTATCGCATTCTTAATCTTACCCACTGGAGAATAAATGGAGTCGGCATTGTCTAATACGTCGACCGTAGCATCTTACGCCGCATTTTGTCGCAATTACGGCGACTACTCGACACCCGCTGTCGGTTGTCGGAACTGGAACGAAGAGGCAATTGAGGAAATGACTAAAGACCTGAATCAACCATGGAAAGATCTACGGCGCCTCATCGATACGCGGCACGGTAGTGTTGAGACGCTCCTCGATGATTTATTGGAATGGTCGATTGAACACCTAGGTATTGCGAACCCCAGAATCATTGTGCTTTCTTGATCCTTTATATCTATGCTCCACCACCACACTGTTGCTAACTGACGTCTCAGAGGATGGCTTGAGTGAAATGCCAGATATCACAGGCCCGTTGATCAATGCACTTACATCCCAAAAGGAAGTCATGTGGAGCAACATGGAGCAGGCTCATGAAGAGTTCAAGGCTAGTCTGAAGTGAGTTCTGCCCATACCTCGGTATTCAAACCAGAGAATTTACATGATCTATCAGGAAATTACGTACGGATGCCATGTCGGGGCTCCAGACGTCATTGATCGGGCAAGCAATGAAACCAGCATATCAGGACTGCAACCGAGAACATGGTGAGTCGGAGTGGCCTCCTGACTAGAACGATAATAGGCGTTTGGTCCACGCATCTTGGCTCCTGGATCAACTAACAAATATACCAGGCCGAGGAAGTGATGCCCGGAGGAAATTCATCATCAACACCAAACTTGCTGATGAAGAGCTATTTGAGAACCTGATGGCGAGCTTCAGAAAAGACTTCCGCGGACTCGCTGACGGCGTCCAAGAGTGCACCAATGCGGCAGCAAGGTCTTTTCTCAAACACGCCAACTCAACCTTGGACATTATCCTCAGCGATAATGTGGCGCTGGAGAGCGAGCAGGATCCCGCATTTCGGCGTCGCGTGGAAGAAGCTATTAGGGAAGGGGATGAGGAGATTGAGAGGATCAAGAGTGTCATTAGTGCTTGATGGAGAGTCCAATGGAGTGTTTCATGTTTGTTTGCAGGTTACATGTACAATTGTTTTCTTTCCCGTTTCGCAATGTAAGCAGGAAATAAATGCTCATTTACTCGCTTGAGCGCCCCTGGTCATTTTAAAGGTCCATCTCCGTGTGCGTAGGACAACGCACCGTGTCACGCTAACAATTCCGCTATTGTTACAGATTGCAATCTAGAATAAAACGGAATCGTCCTCTCCTTGGTTAATCTGCCAGTTTCGATCTTAGACTGCTATCCAAGCAACTTCCGTATTCTTCACATCTGGATCGGTCAAGACATATATGGAAAGACAGCCTGATCCGTTCTTAATCGATCGACTACCCACACTAAGACTCGGTTGGCTGCCACCGAGTCCGGATCGTGTGAAAGCGTGCCGTGGATTTAAACCATGGCGCGTGGTCATCCTCATGGCACACATAAGAGGATTTAAAGAATAGTCTTGAATATTCGGCCCATTCTCACCAGTCGATCCTAGCTCATAGTCGCCACGTTGAAGCTGAGTCGTCCATTAAATGCTTGTTACTCAGAGAGATACAGTAGAGTCATATCCCCAAGGATGCTGCCCTCTGGTTCGGGAGGCGATACTCCGAATGTCTAAAAAGAGCTCACAACTCGTCTGGCTGAGTCCTCAACCGCTATCAAACTGAATAAAGATCATACCTGGTTGGAGTGTTAAAGGGAGCCGACGCCTGTTATAGGCGGGGGTACAGGGTAGCGGAAAATCCTGCCGTGATGGACTGGCCTGATCAGGCAGTCCGGGATCCTCGGACCGCGCCACTGGGAGGCTCTTCATGCAGTCGATGTTTCTCAAAGACGAGATAAAACAAACGCCTTGGCAAACAAACGATGTAGACCTTAATAGAGGGCTTTTAGATGCTTATGTCTTCGTTACTACTGGCGTAATTGAGTCTGCGAGCCTCTATTTCAATACCCTTGATCTAAATTAACCCCTGAGCGGCTACCATCATCCTTTATTGCGACGTGGACAATGACAAGCTCAGAACCTCGCCACTTTCATTACTTTGACCAGCTCACTCGATAACTCATCGTTCTACTTGATGTCTGTCGCCATAGAGGCACTCCGTGCTATAAGTCCTCTCATGTTGACTACAATGGTCGCCGCCCATCGCAAACACACCACCGCTCGGCAGGTCGCCTCAAACTTCACAACCAGAAAGCCGCCCTGATTTCATCCCATATCATCGGACCCGAGATCCGGGACGCACTAAACTCACGCTATTGTAAGCGGAATGCAACATTTAGATTGCAGTAACGGTCACCGCCTCTAGCATCGGACACATTGCTTTGTACGCATTCGTCCACCATTGTCAACCCCTGTCGCGCAATTGTTCTGCCAGCGCGATCCCTGTTCATCGGAACTCAATTTCGGATCCAACCAGCCGAGCAAGACTCCTGAGATCTCCACAACTGCTTCTGAAACCAGCTTCATTAATTCCTTCGGTCGCGCCCGAGGATCCCGGCCCGTCAGCCCAAGATCCCGAGCCTATAATTGGCGGAGGATCTCACTCCGCGACCAAGCCTTTCCGATGCGCTCACTCTTTACATGGCATAGCACGATCATCAGCCCTGTTATGCCCTGCCACGACCCCGGGACACCGGGTTACCTCGTATGAATAGACTCGGGTACCTGCAATAGACCATGTTGTTTGCTGTGGACATACCACCAGATGATTTTGCCACGATAGGCTCTGCAGCCGGAATGCAGGGGAAGTGAGCTAGTTCTAACCGACCTGGGGCCTTTTCCTCCTGGGATTACTCCTGGGTTGCGTATATAAGATGGCGGCAGGCGTCCTGTAGATGTTCCAAGCTGGGCATTCCAAAACTTCTTCATTCTTTGTGTGTTTCTTACATTCTAACCATACACTCCTTTCTTTCTCTTCCCGGACATTCTTTCGACTATTTCAAACAATTAACCAATCTCTTGAACGAAGTGTGACACCATGCGATCTTCCGCTCTCTACCTTGCCCTGGCTGGCCCTCTTGCCGTCCACGCCGCCTCCGGTAGCGGCCACTCGACCCGATACTGGGACTGCTGCAAGCCTTCTTGCGCCTGGGGCGGAAAGGCTTCTGTCAGCGCTCCTGTCCTGACTTGTGACAAGAACGACAACCCTCTTTCGGACTCCAATGCTGCCAGTGGCTGCAACGGTGGCGGCTCTTTCACCTGCAGCAACAACTCCCCCTGGGCTGTGAACAGCAACCTCGCCTACGGCTTTGCGGCAACCAAGTTGTCAGGAGGCTCAGAATCCAGCTGGTGCTGTGCTTGCTATGCGTAAGTGCCTGCATCTCGGCTCATTCGGACCCCATCTTGCTTACTGACTTATTTAGCCTTACTTTCACCACTGGTGCCGTCAAGGGAAAGACCATGGTCGTTCAATCCACCAACACCGGCGGCGACCTCGGCGAGAACCACTTCGATCTTCAGATGCCCGGCGGTGGCGTCGGTATCTTCGATGGCTGCACTCCTCAGTGGGGTGGCCTCAAGGGCGCTCAGTATGGTGGTGTTTCCTCACGAAGCGAGTGTGATAGCTACCCTGCCCTGCTCAAGGACGGGTGCTACTGGCGATTCGATTGGTTCCAAAACGCCGATAACCCGGACTTCACCTTCGAGCAGGTTCAGTGCCCCAAGGCCCTGACGGACATCTCTGGCTGCAAGCGTACCGACGACTCGCAATTCCCCGTCTTCAAGGGAGACACCTCCTCCGGCACCAAGCCGACTACGAGCAAGAGCTCTACAACCTCAAAGGCTGCTGCTGCTACCAAGCCTGCTACCGTCAAGAGCTCTTCCACAACTAAGGTCACCAAGACCAGCACTACCGTCAAGGCCGCTGCTGCCACCACCAAGACCAACACGTCTTCTGGCTCGACCAAGGCCGTCTCCTTGTACGGCCAGTGCGGCGGCAGCAAGGACCAATTCCCCAATGGTAGCGTTTCCTGCGCTACGGGAAGTAAGTGTGTTTACCAAAACCCTTACTACTCGCAGTGCCTCCCCAACTAGATGTGGAAACTTGGTTGTTCGTAGGACACAGTTGGCGAACAGGGAGATGAAGGGCAGATTTGACCGAGACCGGTGTTGTTTCTCTACGAAAAGGCTAGCCACCGTGTGGAACATGGTATCCCGAAACCGGCATTCGCCCGAATTGTATTATTAGAGCCCAGGTGGACTTCTTTCTGTATATACTTCTTAGCAGTCTTGTCGGCGCTAAGCTAACATAATAGACTCTTGAACATGTAGGCATTATATGTCGCCTACCTAACAAACTGACTGGACTTCTGGCCACTTGCTTGCCAGCCCAAGCCTTTTTTTTCTTTTTTTTTTTTTCCCCTCCCAATCACATGTGCATACCACGACCGTGTATTAATGGCCAAAAAAGTGCCGTAAAAACTAGTTGGCACCAGGGGAATTTATAGCGAAGATTTTGCATGCTCACGATGCACTTCCTGAATGCAGGAACCTTGGCACAGGAAGCGAAAGATACCTAAAGGTTGTTTTATTGAGCAGTGCTTAGTTTATACCAAGATAATACAGATGAAGGATGTAATCAATCGGACCTCGCATGCAGACAGATTTATACATTCAGTCTTGACCTTGCCTTTCCAGAGAGCCCCTTTTCACCTCAACCCGACATATAACAATTGAACCATCAGTACCAGAGATTGCCCCTTTCTACACTAATCGCGATGTAATAGTAAGTAGCAGTATCCCGCGGCAGCGGTACTGTTAGCCAATGCTTGGGTACATACCGAACTTGAAGCTCCTGCCCTCCTTCGAGAAGATCCCCCGTGCGAAGTAGGCCGAGATGGCATATGGGGCTCGGCCATAGGTGAATGAGTGCGGCATAGTGGAAGAAAAAACGAAATCGTACTACTTCCAGCAGTAAGATCACCGCCTCTCGGGAGTTCTAACCATATGCTCACTTAGCCAAGACATCGCGAGCATTCCTAAGCCAACTGCTTGATATTGCAAAGTTTTGCAATTTTTCCCGACGACGCAATAAAATGAGTATTGTATCTTGTCAAGATCTATAGAAATTTTAATTAACGAGTCTCCGCAGTAAGCACAGGGAATGATATCTCTCATGAAGCGCCAGAGATACGCCAAGTAAGCAACACCTTCTTCCAGTGGCGCTGTTCAACGCACAATGCATGATTCCAGGATATCTTAGTATCATTTTTTTTTTAGACCAGTTGCCAAACACTAGGTTAAGTGATTATTGAATATCCATTCAGCCATGGAGGTAATAAATCCAATTGAGGTTACAACAGCCTGAGTTGAAGGACATGGTTCCAATCGATACTGCCAACAAGTGTGCGAACCAGCTAATTGGGTTAATAAACTCCTCGGAAGACTGTCCTAATCTTCTTTCCACTCTCTATTGCGAAGTCGGCAATATTCTGCCAAACTGATCTCTTCAAATGGAAGTTGAAAAGGATTTTATTTTATTCCAGTTTCATCTTTTTTAGTGCTTTGAAAACATGGCGAGATATGATGCCGGGGCGTCATCGACCTTTACCTACCTAAAAGATCAGGCACATCGATCGGATTATATCTCTGGCTATCCCTGAGGCCCCGAGCTTTGGAATATCAAAATCCAGGTAGAGTATCTTCCTTTTCGGACATCGGAACTCAAACAACTTCATGGTTACCGATGTAGCCATAGTGTCATAAACATCGACACTATTAACTCCCAGCCCTCAGGCGATATGGAAGCCTTAGACACCTGCCTACCTCAAGACATGGTGCGTGCCCAACAAGACTTCGGGGCCAGGGAGACGAACGTCAAAAGGAGTATCGTTAGCAAGCTTTGCATAACTGAGTACGAAAAGCTCAGCTGGCGAGGTTACGAGTGCCTTGGTCTTGTACCATCACTATTATTATTGTATAAACTATCCGCCCCATCAAGGGCGAGTTGCTGGCACACAGGCCAAGAAAACAATGACAGTTTTTGTCACAACTTTAGCGATTGTCAGTCCCCTGCGCCATCACAATATGCTGTGCTTCACGAGTGCAAGTAACAGGCTAAAGGAGGCGAACAAGGATCTGGTCATGTATTATCATCACGCAGTGATCTCGGGCACCACGCACGCGCAGTTCAATCGTCCTCTGCCCAGAACTCCCTCTGAGGATGTATGGACATTATCCTTTGCTTGAGGTCAGGAATAAAGAACCCTAATATGGTATTGTGCTGAATTTTTCTCTTGGCTGTGGCTGTGGCTGTTCCTACTTTTCGATTCTTAGCTATAAACTTTCTACCTAGGTGCGATAAACACACGTTTGTCTTGATGATACTTGCCATTTCGTGACACTGGAAATGAGCCGCTGATATGTCAGCGCCTGCATATAGACTCATCAATTTCACGAAAGTTACAATACGCCCATCTGGACTGGGTATATCATTTTGGGGTATCGGAAATGCCTGTTAGTACTTATAGTAGAGAGGCTTATACAATCCTGTTAAGCCACTACACCCATCAGCTGAAGTATTGAGGAAAGATCTTCAGATGGTGGACACAAAATTAAGACTTCCACCCTTGTAATTGGTTCTAATTGTACGAATTCATGAGCCAGTCAAGTGATAAATAAGCTAGGCTATCGCAATTTAAGGATTTCCACTCTCTCCCCGAAGCCGCGAGAGTGAGCGGATCTTTCCCAAAGTCATCCGATGACCAGCCGACTCGTGACCATTACTCAAGGCTCAACAAAGTCTTTCTCAGTGGCACTACTCTCTACATGCTGCTACGAGAAGATCATAAGTCGACTGAGTAAAGAAGCGATAGAGAAGTCTTGTCATACTCAACTCTACCACGTTTATTGTAAATAGCTACTTCTCAAGCATATCACAGGCTGCATGCATCCGTATGTCATATGAGCGAATAGTTCAGTGAATCCAACGTGATCAATTGAAACAGTCAATTATCAAATACGAACCTCGACATTGAAAGTTTCCTTTGTCGTGCGCGAGCTGGCTCTGTTGCCGCTTTAACCTGAGTCGTGACTGAGTAACCGAGTAGTAAATGAGTGGCGCCTGAGCAGTCGTCCCCACCTCCCCAAACAGAGATGGGGACGCAAAGAACCCATATAGACACCGAAGAAGGGTAAACATTCCACCTGCTGGTCCTGCATTTCCCGGGGACTGGTACAGTTCGTCCCGGTAGGATTAGGGCTAGTATAGCTTGTCCTGGTATCGCCAGTACTAGTCCTGCCGGTCCGACATACCAGTCCACTTTACGTACCAGTAACTGCATGTGCACCAACTAGTATATATTTTATACCAGTGCAACTAGACTAGGACAGTTAATATACTGGTCTTCTAATTTAAATGGACCAGTTCGTCCACCTGGGCCAGTACGCTTGTCATACCGGTCCTGTTATCTTACTATGCTCAGACCTTAACACCCTCATCCATCTGCTAACATAAACTCTGTGATCTTGGTTTACTAGTTGGGAATCGCCCAGATCGCCACATGCTGGAAGGTTTGTATGACTAGAACCAACCTATAGCCATCAAGGCAAGGTAGAGCTAAGCAACAAATAGGTCTTGTCACTCCCTAAGGTCCATCACATATCGCGTTGAGGCTAGTTGGTCCCCTGCATAGTCTGTAATTTGAGCGCTTTCGCTCGTCGAAGCAGTTCTTGATCATTGCACCCATTAGCTAATTAGACGTCCTGAACCGACATGCATAGGCCTGGAGTAAGGGAACGTAGGATACAGGAAACACACGAATTCTACGAGATGTAATTGCTGAATATATGGCCAAGTTTTCGGTCAGGTTTTCACATAATAGTGACTGTCTCTAGCCGACCATGTCCAAAGGAGTTGGGGTGATATTTCCTAGGCGATTCCTTAATATGTTGGCCTCGGCGTTGGGTAAAGACGCCTAGTCGTCTGTAGGTCTTCGTAGATGCATCTATGCATTCCAGAACTAGAGAATATTCGGTGTCTATGCCGCCGGGCAAAGACGGGTGAGAACTCATCCGTTTGAATGTTGCTGCGCGGATAATGCACACCTGCTGTGGGGGAACATGATCGGGGTGGTCGAGGTGTATTTCTCCGTCAATCGGGCCGCCTTGGTCAGCAGAAGCGCTGGATAACCTTCCGTCCCTTATCAAGCAGTCATATGCCGGACCTCGTAGCGTGACGAAGCCATCAGACACCTGTCCTGTAGGATCTGAAGTTGTTGGTGTGCATCTTGCGTCGATAATCTCCATGTAGGATTTGAGCATGCTGCCTTTGTCTGGTTCCTCATTGGAAATATGATAGTAGCTGCTGAGCGGAAACACGACGAAAGCGTCCACAGACGCCCAAGACCAGCTTGGGGCTCGCCAATGCTCTAATTTCGGTCTGTACGATTTTGGGTCATGCTTCTGGGCAATCCAGAGCATGTCAACAACGAGAGATCCGCGGAAGAGTCCAGCGAGGTACTCAGACGATGGTGCGGTTCTACAAGCCTGCTTCGCAAGGCCGGAGAAGGCGGGTAGTTTGTCCGTCTCGCACGTGAGGCTGAGAAGAGAATATGCCTCTATGAGGTCCCGTCTCTCCTTCTCCAGCTGAAACGCAGAACCCGATTCCAACACGGTTGCATACCTCACCTTTGCTGACTTCTGTTCAATATCACCACACTCACACAAGATGGCTTCCCTGCACTCCCACCTCAATTCTGGATGTCCGATGTGGAGGAATCGAGGAGACATAATACACTCCTGAAAAGCCCACGCCCGTCCGAGAAGCGGCCACGATTTCCGGTCATCATAGGATCTCCAGGCTGCGGGATGAAGATCCAATTTCCTCGGCACACTGAATACGTTGTACAAATACGGGAGACCGGTGATGGTTGTGCCTGTGATTTTCCTTGCTGAATGCAGACCCAAAGACGGTGAGATTTTGAACATTCCTGTGGATGAATCTGGGGCTGTCACAGCCCCAAGTGTCAGATAGGCATTGCTGTATATCTGACCCATTACCTTTGACTCAGTCGCCCAATCATCGGGATTATCTTGGATGATGCAGAGTGAGTCAATCCAGATATATCTAATTCGAAGAAGTCGTGTGTAGCAGATGGCGTCTCGGAATGTTTGGGGAATTCCGTGCCATCTAATTGACTGGAGATGCATCTGCAGGTTGTCTGCCTTGGTCGTGAGAGGCTTCTTACGACCCCAGCAGTGACTCAGGCAGACGTATGGTCCCTGGGTTTGGGGATCCGTCTCGATGAGACGGATCGTATCGTTGGAAGACCCGAGGTCTATCAGCCTGGTTGGCATAAAGTTTGGATCTTGAACATTACAGAGCTTGTGTGTTCTTTTGCAATGAGAAATCCATTTGAAGATCTGGCGGACGGTCTCCAGGCTCCCAGGCGCGGGCAGATCTTGGCGTTCTTGTGCAACTATCCCCCAGGGACAGGAAATCCCTTTGTAAGAGAGCACAGGTCAGGAATACTCAGGTCATGAATCAGTAATGGAAGCATTGACGCACCTGGTTCACAATCTAGTCGTACTCCTGGGGCTACCCCATCCATCAGATTAATTTCCAGAGACGCCTTCCGTACGAAGATAAAGAGGTCCTGTCCCGAGTTCCCCGTGGTTCCAGACCAATGCAAGGCGCGGCAGAGAACATCACAGAATTCGCAGTTAGACTTCTGTAGTTGCTCCAACCTGATAATGTACACATGGGATGTGTCGTTAAGCACAGCATCCCGGGACGCCAGGCATTCCGAGCATAGGTTCTGGCATAGATTCTGGCTCGTTACCCAATCCTCGGACACACTCTCTCCAAAAGCCCTCACTGCGTTCAATTCAGAACCCGGTGTAGGGAGGTGAGCCTTATTGGTTGGGCTGAACTGGGGTTGGGGCGCGGAGCTCGAGTTGGAACTCTTTGCCTTATGGTCGTTGGGGCTGAAACTATTCATTATCGAGGCCGCAATTAAGGAGATATGGTGTGACTCAGATACAAAGTATAAACAAGTCTTTTCTGCGAAAGGCAGGTAATAAAATCAGACCTAACAACTAGTGAGGAACTGATCTAGATATAAATCAGGCAGCAATCAATTAATCGAAAAATGATACTCCGTAGATAGGCCGAAGTAAAGCCATAGTTAATCCATGCATTCAAGTTGAAGAGAAACGCTCTGGAAGATGGAGCAAGTAGATTTCGCTTCCGAAGTTCTATTCAATATAGGCAACATACGTACGATGATGTGGAAGAGAGCATAGACAAGAGCATCGGACGGGCAGATAAGGCCTGGTGGACTGGACTTGTTGAGACGCCTCCAAACTATGTAGTTATCTCTTGAAAGCCAAAAGATAGATATTCCTACGAAGTAAACTTCAGCCGCGATGGCACTTTGCTAGAATATTCACTCTAGATACTCTCATTTAAGTCTCTCCAACTTTCAGATAGCCCTGTGAAATACTTGCCTTTCTCGCCCATAGTAGCACCGGTTTCCCCCAGGGGTAGCCTTAGTCTGAGATTCCTTCTAGCTAGTATGCCTGCCCCTATCTAGAAGTATTCCCATTACCAAGCTGACTCTTGCACCCTCATAGATCGTATTAGTGGCAGTCTCTTGGGCGTCTTGAACAATGGCACGATCTTGTAAAGGGCTATGTCGAAGAGCACGGGGGCCAGAACAACTTTTCCACGCTCAATCATATTGTCTCTACCATTTCGCAACTTTCGGTCATCGGAAGCTTGTCTGCTGCAGTTAGCACTCATCTGCCCACTCGCACCATCCTCTTTATCCCCCTAATGGACCTAAACCAGGTGAGTGTGCCTTGATGTGCGATTTGTGGCGCTGCTGATCTTAGTTCGAAGATGCCCCAGTTTGTGAGAGGTGGTCGTCTGCCGCATCATGTCTTTCAACGCCGTAGCTGATTCGAGGTGCGAGTCTGGATATGTTTCGTGCCAAAGCAGCCAGAGCTCACCTCTAGAAACGGAAATAGATTTTAGTGTACTTAAATTTCGTCTCCGAGTCATTTAATATTTAGAATCCCTCCAGCCCAAGATCCTGTGTTTAATTATTACTACTTTTGTCGTAGTCGCGCGTCGAAGTACATGCATTGGAGCGGTTAGCCATGCGAGCCGCCCAATAAGTAGCCGGGAAATGCTACATTCTTCATCTGCTGCGAGTCCAGTCAAGGAAAATTAGAATAGGGGTGGCGGCGTTGATCTTGCAATTCACATCACATCATCTCACGTCATTTTCTTTTTCCGCCGAGGCTTTCATTTTTTTGCCTCCTTTGTTGGGTAGACTTTGATTCCTAATTACCCTGTCTAGTTCGGGTGCCATTCTACCAGAAGAAAGGTGTCACCGTGCGAAGACGAGAGTAGTTCTTCCTCTAGCAACTTGGCCATGGTCATGGCCAGCTGCAAGCCCATCCACGCCCCCATCCGGCGAATCGTCTTTGCCACCCGCTGCCTCTGTTCCTTAGGTGTTGTCCTCGGTATGCTAGAGAAGAACAAGGGCCATAAAAGCAGGAACCCTCTAGGCGTGGGAACTCCATCTAAGAACTCTAGCCTTCTATCATCGCGGCGCCGTCCATGGCCAAGATAGTATGCAACACTATTGCAGATGCCATTTGCCATATCAACTAGCACTTTAGCCGAGCTCTGCAGGTTGGCCTTTTACTCCTCGGTACGGTACCTGAGCATTGCTAATATAATAGACTTGTAGATCCGGGGCCTTATATTATAGTAGCTGTTCCATATGCATGCTATTCCGGATATATATTGTACTGCATAATGTAACCGCCGTAGGGTATGCCACAGGACCCGATGGATCAGTTTGACTTGTACTTCCAGCTCAGGGGCAGAGTCTGCGCCCAGTTCTCTAAGATCTCGTCGACGGAAAGCAGCCGCGAGGCCATGATAGTGGGGTCCCGGATATCTTGATGCTTGAGCTCAGCACCGGTGGAGGCTAAGATCTAGTTGATCTCGGAAAAACTGTTCGTCGGGTCTAATGTATTAACTTTCAAGTGTTTCGACCACCGTGACCACCTCGTCAGAGCATAGGGGGTGGGTTCTGAAGTTGGTGGCATATCATGATCTATTTGTTTATTCGCTGAGTAAGTGCATGCTGTGACTAGAGTGTGAGTGTAGTGCCTTACAAGTATGCGCCACATTTGAATGAACAGTTGCAGGGAGGCCTCGCTCTGAAACTGGCCAGCGCCGATATAGTGGTTGACCCCTAGGCATTTATCTAGTATGCCCCTAGCTATCGCTACCAAGCCTAGGTACTCCTCCGCCCCACCACCAGCACCTATGTCCAGCCTTGAGGACTCAGGCCGCTCAGTGAGGCTCAACGCTGTAGCTTAGTGGGCTCCGGGAGCAGGGTGAGCGCCAGGTGAGCGAAGGCTGATTAGTGCCAGATCTCATGCCACTTAAGCGGCAATAGGTTGCGTCGAGATTTGGGTTGTATAACCACGTTGTTCACATTCTTACTGTAAACCATTAGTGATTAACGAGTCTCGATTAGGTATATAGTACAAGGTCGTCTTTACGATCGGTGATATTTAATATTGTGTAAACCACTTGGTGTATTTTGCTGCCTGGTTGCCTGGCTCTATTTCCATTGGTGAATAAGGTTCCTTGAGTAAGGTTTACTCGGTAGGGAATTTCACCTTGAGACCAACTGTGAGCCCTATTGAGAAGCTTATTGTGATAGATGCAAGGCCATGGTTTGGCCCGTATCGACCTCCATTGTGTGTCTGGATTATCGGCTTTTTTTTTGACAATGATCATAGTACAAGGTCGTCGACCGCAGACTATCACTCCTTTTTTGGACATGTTCCTCCACTTTCCCAATTTTAAGACTGTATGCCCCAAGATTTCAAAATGACAGACAACAATGCCAATACAATATCATGCATCCATTGCGGCCTGACTGTTGGTCCTCCAACCTACGAACGCCGATGCAAATATTGCTTTCTTAGCCTTCTCGATGACCAGATAAAGGTAATGAACGACTTGGAGATGGCCAACTTGCATAACCCTGTGAGATGCGCTGTTTGCCACTGGCTTCGTCCTAGTCATCGATTCTACTCGGATACACGGGGACGAATGAAATGCGTAGTGTGTAGAAAGGTAGAGGTCCAGATGGAACGGGAGTATAGGACTGGAACGGCCATAGCGGCCCATGGAGCATTTTGGGTTGAAAAGGGACCCGGTGTAATTGATGCGAGTGAAGAACGGAGAGAGGACAGGTGTGTGATGAGCTAAATTGAAATGATGTGAAGAATGCAAATACCACTTCCCAATGGAGAAACTTGTCATGCCTTTTGTCATCTACCTCGAAGACCGGCCTGACAAGGCAATCCTTGGAGGTTTGAACTTCTTAGCTAATGTAGATATCGTTAGCCATTTATTGTCTTCACTTAACCCAGAGTAGTTATTTACCCAGCATCCGAGACTCTGGCTTTGCTCCTATGGTCTCATCCTCGCTCAGTGCAAGCAGAGAAAACCAGTATGTGCTTTGTGCTCCGGGCCATTTGAAGTCAGCAGTCAGCCTACGGACTCTATGTGTCTCCTCAATACCCGAAGGATAGACTGCACTGTTATGAAATGCTCAAGCTTCTCAATTTAATCCATTGTATACAGGCTGATATTCATAATTAATACACCAAATAGACGGTCTAGGTTGAGTCTATTGGTGAGTGACTGGTTGTATAGTCCCGCTAATCAGCTACCACGATCTTCTCCAAGCTTAGTGGGCCTCAATTTCCATATGAGGACCCTTATACTCCTTATGTGCCCATAAGGTGTAGTATACGACACTGAAAAGAGCAACTCCCCCAGTCATCAACGAGGCGTAGTTCATGGAGGATGAGTCGACAGGAGTTTGCGGGGGCCAGAAGCTGAAGAACCAAATGATCAACATGAACATGCAAGCGAAAGTGTTGTTGACGATGCCCAAAGTGCCGGGAACGTGCCATGGGCCCCAGGCGAGCGTCTGTCCCTCCCCAGCAGTGGTGTCGGCCAGGGCAGGAAGGGCACTGGGATCTGGCAGCTTGTACCCCTTGCCGCAACGGCGGTAGAGAAGGAGAGAGGAGGCCATCAGGTACGATGAGTACAGACCAGAGACGGCGACAGAGATGATGGCGTTGTAGACGACAGTAGAGCCGATGTTGATGACGCCGATAAGGCACGCGATAATGCTGGTGATGGTGATAGCCCAGGCAGGCACATTAGTGCGAGGGTCAACCTGTAATTGGTGTAAGTCGAGTCCACTCAAATCGAGGGATTGAGGTTGAGCCTTGGGAGAAATCATACCTTGGACAGAGTGGACCAGAAAGGCAAACCACGGTCTCTAGCGAAGGCCCAGAACATACGCGAGGTGGCTGCGATGACACCTACAATAGCAGACAGAGTCATGACAATGATAAGCGAGGTCATGGCGGCAGTTCCACCCCTGGACCCGGTAGCCTGATAGAAGATCTCGATGTAGGGGTATCCAGTCGGGGATTCGATGGCCGCGTCGATGTCTGTCGCACTGTAGAGCATGGCAATGATCATTGCAAGACCCATGGCGCCGTTGATACACACACTGGTCATGATGGATCGAGGGACAGCTACAGAAGGATTCTGAACTTCTTCACACATCTGTACGTTTTTGTCAGTAACCTCTCCCGCTAATGCAAATATTCCGCTAAGCTTTCGAGGAGGGCGGCCTTACGTGGAAAGAACAGTCGACACCTAGAAATTCCATGTTAGTTCGAAGGCAAGTCGAGTTAAATCTAAGAGCTTGAAGCTTACCAGCAAAAGAGAATACACATCCCAACAGCCCAACGAACCACGATAGACCCTGAGTGGGCCACATGCCTTCGTTGCGGAAGGTGAGGAAAACCTCGGTGGCGTCGGCGTGCGCACCGAACGTGACGAGCGTGATAAGAATAGCGAAGAAGCCAATGATGTGCAGAACTAGGATCATTCCCTCAAGCTTGGGAAGCATGGAGCTGACGAGTGTGTTGATGAAAACCGCAATGAAGATACACAACCAGACCATCAGCGTTCCTTGCCATGTCTTTGCATCATATGTCGGATCCATGAAGGTAACCAGACCCTGAATCATGGTGCCGGTCAGGAATCCAGCGGCGGCAGAGGTGCCCTGCCATCCAGCCAGAGTCAACCAGCCGGTGATGTAGCTGAGGAACTTGGAGCACCATCGAGGGGCCAGCATGGCCACCCAGTGGTACTGACCACCCGACGTGGGAGCGATAGACACGAGCTCGCAGAGGGTAGAAAACACACTGATGTTACCGATCCAGACAAAGATGAAGCCGTAGACGAGGCCGCCGGGGCCGCCGTTGGACAAGCCTGGCGCAAAGTTCATAAGCGTACCCTCCCATGTCACAAGAATGGCGCAGCTGAAGCCCAAGATCGTCAAAAAGCGGAAGTTTCGCTACCAATGTCAATATCAATGCTATCGTGGCAATGAGGGATGACAGAGAATCTTACCTTGAGGACAGACTTCTTGCCCAGCTTCGCCAATTGCTCGCGATCCAAGTCCTCGCGATCGAATTCTTCTGAGGCATTTTGGACGTCGAGCTCGGGCGCTTTGCCCGTGCTCATGTCGCTGAGCTCGTGATTCTCCTGTCGAATACTCATGCTCAGGACTGAATGCGATATACAATGTCCCGTGGGTGGGAGTAGGAATGAGTTGCAGGCCTCACTGCAGAATTAGGGATGGTGTAGTGATAAGAGGAAGCTCGCCTGCAAACGACAAATACTGCACGGGACCTATCGTTAAGTAGGGTTCGAAGCGTCCATGCAGCAAGAGAAACATGGCGGAACCCTGAGCTGGCAGGGGCAACATGGCACAGATTGTACATAATGCCCAGGGGTCTCCCCCCCTTCCACCAACAGGTAGGTTTGCAAATCCTACTTCTTGGCAGATTGTCCCAATGCAGGAGATTCGACAGGCACTCTGTAACCAGACCTCTGCTCAACGTGGTCCACTACCGTCCGGCGAAGCTAATGGGGCGATGGGGAAGGGTAGGGATATGGAGGGGACGGGAAGGGATCAGCACTAGGGGGAGACTAGGTCTACCTCCTAGCCTGGGAGTGCCGAAGTGGATGGCACTCCATGAGTGGAGCAGATATTAGCAACTGCAACGCATCAACTGAGTTAACCAGTATTCATGCGACTCCCATCTATTGCAGCTGCCGAAACAGGGTAAGCCCCAAGGTGTGCAAGGATCGGACGACCCTGGACGTTGTTTGTGCGTGCAGAGACGGGACTTACGCATACGTACAAAGTACATCTGCTTTACGTACTAAGCACATGCAAAATTGAAAACTCTTCAGCATCCGGCGAGGCTGTTCGAAACAATTACGCTCTTGTTTTGAAAATGTCTGTTTCAGGAGACCATGTTCTCCTTGGCCTCGCTGTAGATACTGCAAACGGCACGGCGGCCGGAGCAGAGATTGATATTGATCCATGGAAGATTGAACTGCCGTACCCTGTTGGCTCGTTGGTTAAACTTCAGGTCGGCCAGCTCCCCTGTCCATGGCATGTCTGCAACCGACATGATGAATCTGCAGTGTAACACGCCACCACACGCACCAAGTGTCGGCAAACCCATCATGCCATTGAAAGAGGCTAATAAACCAAGAATGCGTTACCTCGTCCACTGACTTCGTCTGATTCATGTCGTAGCCCGATACACTTGGATGCTGGCTCCGAGTTTCTCCTGGGGGCTTCTATTGCAGGGAAGTGAAGACCCGGGGAACTGCACCCACAGCCAGCTCCCCGTCGGCTGTTACTTCCCCGAGGCTCAAAGACACGCCGATATTGATCTAAATTGAGAATTTGAAATACATATTGCCTAAACAGGCGGATACATAGCAACTACCTGGAACGAGGCCGTCGTGGCCTTACTACCGAATACTGTCTCTATTGTCAACCTCCACCCGCACAGTCTGTTGCACGAGCACCGTCTGGCTAGTGTGGCTCTTATGGCTCTCGCGATCCCATGAACCGCCGCCTTCAGCCGTCGCGGTGTTCCCAACTTTGTTCTTGTTTCCCCGGTCCGTATACTTGTTGTCCAGGTCGAACATTTCGTACTTTTGCCGCCGGTGAGACGCGTTGGACGCCAGTGTAGCAACGGATGGAATGCCCCTCGCAGTGTTCAAAGTGCGAGTCTGAGTCGTATGTGTGTGTGTTTGGGCAGAGGCATAGCCACTTCTGCTTCTGCTGCTGCTGCCCTTGCTCCTGGTTCCGCGCAGGTCGCCGGCGTTCATCTGTCCCGACTCCAAGCTGTCCAAGAACGGTTTGAGGTACGGAATACAGGTCGCCATGATGCTCATGCATTGGATAACCTGGACTATCACAGTTGGTTTCCACATGTCGAATATAGGGTTTCTCGAGTCGACCGCGCGTTTGTAGTAGTACATGTGACAGATGATGGGAGGGAAAATCCTTTCGTATGATTAGCTTTTGTCCGTGGAAACGTATATCCCTTCCGTAACTTACAGAACGCGGCACCCAAACACGCCTATGACCAACGCCTTCTTGCTCGCTGATGTCTTCAGTGCGATGAACATTTTGAACAGAATGCCTGTAATTGCAATATCCGTCACAATATTGAAGGCGTCGACATAGATCCAGAATGCAGTCTGTTATAGTGGTTAGAGCAATTTCTCCTCTAGCAAGACGCCACCAAGGTAGATTTGCAGCATACTCGATTGATGCACTGGCTGTTGAGGTAATCCCAGGGATTTGGAAGAGAGCACTGAAAAAAAGAAACTATGATAGACGAGGCTGCCCAGAGGCCAATGACTACTTCGGTGGCCAAGATTAAGCGCCTTTTTTCTCGTGGTGCCATGTCCAAGATGGTTCTCGTGGCGGATATCTTGCCCAAGCACAAGGCGATGATGTACAGGACGTCGGAGGCATATTGGGCCTGTTAGGATGGAAAAAGTGTTCATTAGCCCTTTGGATGTTAGGATCGGTTCAAACCAATGTGTAGTTACCTTGAGGATAGAAGAGACGTGGTTATTGTCGACTTCATACAGCTTGCCCAGTCCATTTGCCCCTTGAGCGATGACAGCAATTGACTGAGCGATAACTACAGCCTACTATCAAGTCAGCAAAAGACACAAGTAGGAGCAAATTAGAATAGACTTGCCGTCGCCGCAGCCACGAGTGTGTCATCGACCTTGAGAGTTCTGATCGTAACAAGTCTCGTCGCGATACGGGTAATGGCTGAGAGGACCGTGATCACCATGAGCAGCCCCGCCAGGGCCCGGATCAGCGGCGCCTTGTTGAATGGTGTCTCGTGCTCCCGTGGCAGAAGCATAGTGACAATGCAATGCAATGCAGGCGGGACGAACTCCTGCGGCGACGTGGGCGGCGTCAAGAGTGATAATGTAGTGGCAGAGTAAGTACGCAGGCAAACGGCAGTCCCGAGGTTGAAGAGATCAATATCACGCGAAAGGCAATCTGGCATTCAGTGTACCTAGGTACTACATCTGCGGCAACTCTGATTCCATTACTACTGCACCTCTTCCTGCGGCCGCCATTGGCAGCCCAGGTATGCATTCAAGTTTCGCTCGTTACCCATCTCGGTGAATGGGAGAGCATTAAACCCTGAAGGGGACATGGTCAATAATACGTAAACGGCCGAGTATAATGCAAGAGTCAAGACTCGAGGCCATCGGTGCTGAAAGGTGCCTCTTAGCTAAGTTAGGAGCTGAAGGATGCTCGGGGAAATACCAGGAACGCCCGCCCCTTTCCCAAGCGTCGGCTCTTTTCGACGCCTCCCGGATATCATGCCGAGAAGCTCCGTTCAGCACGTCTTCACCTTGACAGGCCAGCAGCTAGCTTGACGGCCGTTGGCTGACGCGCGCCATGGAATGCTTTAGTCTTTGCAGAAACGAATCGTCGGAACGCAACCATGTTCCCCTAGTGCACCCAGGAGAATAGCCTTTGCAAGGATTCACGTACCTATTACGAATACTCCGACAGAGGACGTATGATTTTCCAACCTTAATAAGGTCTTGTTATGCCTTAATTACCATGCATTAGTAGCACAATTACCACGTATTACTACATACGTCCGCACGTACAAAGTCGCAAATTCGGTACTGCGCCAGGATCTAGATCCCTGGCCCACTGAGCAGAATGCCCGGATCTCTGCAGATTGGGGACAACATCTCAGAGACGTGTACAATTCACATGTGCCTGTGGGCCGATCGCAATGAAGTGCGCCCGCCTGGTTCCACTGACTGCCGTTGCGGCCCGGGTGGGTGTATATAGGACGCCCCGGCCACCCTCATCTTCCTCCATCTTTGGCAGTGCTGAGATATCAAATAAACCCCTCATTGTGTCTGTCAAACCTCCAACACTATTGACTTTCCTAGGGTTGGGTTAGTGCAGGCCCCCGAAGTCCCGTCCTGGCCCTTGCAAACAATTCGTCGAGAAGCCCTTGGCCACTTCTGCCCCAATTCCAGACTCGCCGCCAGAACCGCCGCTAAGCTTGAGACCACTACCAGGACTGTGCCTGTTGAACCAACAGGTTACATCGGCCCCGGAGTGTGGACCCCTGGCCGGGATACCAGGGTTTCCCTGATCGGCGAGTCTTGGCCCGTGTTTCTTCTTCAACAAAATCCTGATCCCTCTCAGAACTGGTCGTCACTTTAACTATCATAGCGGAACGGTGCCGCGACAGGTCAGCCCGGCCATTGAGCATCTCAGGGAGCAGAATTTCTCCCGTCAAGCTTCACTCGGCGCAGAATAGTCCAAGTCATCTCGCCCATTTCCGCTTCGATATCCCAATCGTAATGCTTTGGGTACGAAGTACATCTCGGTCTCGGTATTTCTACCCAACAATGCCCCACTGATACCGTGCAGGGATGAGGGGACGACATTCGACCAGCCATGCCAGCCCCTCCTCAGCACTTGGCAACACCAAGCAATCGGGGATTCCATACGAGTTTCCATTTCTTGTCCAATCCTCCCACTGTGTCGACTCTACGAATAATTTAGACCGGAAACACGCTTCAAACCACCGGCCATCGCCCTGAGACGAGACGATGACTACTCGCGCTACACAGGATGAGGAATCCTTTCTCCGCGCCGTCCGAACCACCCCAATAATTGACAACCATGCACACCCGTTGTTGCGCCCAGCTGCTGCTGCGTCGCTTCCCTTGCTCTCAATTACGACCGAGGCCGATGGCAGTGCCCTCGATGCTACCACGACTAGTCTAGCTCATCTCCGTGCAGTCAAGCAGCTTTCTGAGGCGCTTGGATGCGAGCCTACCTGGGCCTCAGTCTCAACTGTCATCGAGGAGAAACGAAAGCATCCAGATGAACATGAAGACTGGATCAGAACATGTCTCTCAGGCATTCACAGCGTTCTTGTCGACGACAAGATTGGCATCGAGGCCGACAACGAAACGTACAACTATTTTGACAAATTTACCCCGGCCGAGTCGAAAAGAATTGTACGAATCGAGTGGGTGGCCGCAGAGCTGATCGATGCAGCATGCATCGCGCACAGCAACGAAACAGACGCCTTCTTTTCTTTTGTCCAAGACCTGAAGCGTGTCTTTTCCCAAGCCATACTCGACCCTGTGGTGGTCGGCTTCAAGTCTGCCATCTGCTACCGCACTGGTCTCGATATTCCGGAACACCCAGACGAATCCAAAATCTTTTCCGCCTTCCAGGGGATACATTCCCAAAGGCGACAGCTAAATGCTAGTACATTCACCAGACTCGACCACGATGGACTAAGCGAGTACGTTGTTCATTACGTTGCCAATCTCATCAGTGAATCTGGTTCGCCCCATCCCAAGCCGATTCAATTCCACACGGGGCTTGGCGATAATGATATCACACTAACCAAGGCATCTCCTGCGCACTTGCAGCCATTCATCAAGAAATACCCTACCGTCCCTATAGTCTTGCTGCACTCGGGCTACCCTTTCGTCCGGGATACTGGATACTTGGCCACGGTGTATGCAAACGTGTATGCAGATATTGGTGAAGTATTTCCAATGGTCAGTCGAGATGGAGAGGAGAAGATTATCAGGCAAATCTTGGAGCTTTGTCCATCGTCAAAGGTTATATGGAGCACGGATGGGCATTGGTTCCCCGAGACCTACCTGCTCGCCGTCATCCAAATGAGGGAGGCTTTTGAGACGGTGCTATGCGAGTATGTGAGAAAGGGCGACCTCACCTGGCAACAAGCGAAGGAAGTTGTTGAGAACATCCTCTTCCACAACTCCAACAAGCTCTACAATCTCGCATTCTCGATGGACTCAACACCACCATCATCGAGTCTTCAGCAAGCATCAATCTTGCCCGAACAGAACGCTGAGGGTCTGGCAAAGTTGCTGACCGTTGGCAACTCAACCCAATTTGTCCGGGTATGCTGGCAAGATATGACCGGAACCACGAGGGCCCGGTCAATTCCCATACGCCGCGCATTGTCACTCATACGGTCCAACAATGCCCTCGAGATGAGCGTTTCCAAGACTGCGTTGGCTGTGCTCCAGACAGATCACATGGTGGCCGGCGCTTCCCCGGCCGGCGAGTGGGATCTATGCGCTGACTTCGACAGCCTGCGCTTCGGTCCGAGAAAAGGCCAGGCGATGGTGATGGCTGATCTTAGAGAAAAGGATGGATCTCGGGTTGCCATTTGCCCGAGGAGCCTGCTGCGAAACACCTTGGAGCTTGCGTCTTCTCGTGGTCTCTCGTTCCTGCTAGGTTTCGAAATCGAATTTGTTCTTCTCCGGCGAGTTGGCCCTAGGGAATTCGACATGTTGGATGGGGACTCGCACGCCTGGTGTACCGCAGGGGCTCTTGACCACGCCGCCGCAGTCAGTGTGGTAGAGGAAGCCATTGCCAAGTTGGACGAGGCTGGTATCTACGTCGAAACAATGCATGCAGAAAGCGCCTTTGGTCAATACGAAATCGTATTACCTGCAGCAGCACCTCTTGAAGCTATTGATACGCTTATCTATGCCAGACAAGTTCTTTCGTGCTGTGCGGATGCACACGGGTACAAGATGACACTTCACCCTAAACCCTTCGCTGAGGCTGCCGGAACTGCTGCTCACGTCCACATGTCGATTTCTTCTCCTGGAGGATCTAACCCTGACATTTACGAACCGTTCTACGCTGGTATTCTGAACCACCTGCAAAGCATCGTTGCCTACACATGTGCTAGCCCTGTTAGCTACGCCAGGCTTGTTGATGGATGCTGGGCTGGTGGGACGTGGGTTGCGTGGGGGACTCAAAACCGGGAAACACCACTGCGCAAGATCGAAGATAGCCACTGGGAGTTGAAGTGCATGGATGGCCTGGGAAATCCGTATCTGGCCGTGGCAGCAATCCTCACTTCCGGCTTGGACGGAATTCTGAACGGCCATGAAATGTTGTGGAAAGAGTGCACCGAGGATCCAGCTTCACTCAGCCCAGAGCAGAGGGAAAGCCTGAATATCACGAAGAAGCTACCATCGACATTGGAGGAGGCTCTCCATATGCTCAAGAATGATCGTGGGTTGCATGAGTTGCTTGGTCGGGAGTCCGTGAATAGGTATATGGCAGTCAAGCTGGGGGAGATTAGCTTGCTTGGCTCTTTGGATGAAGATGCTCAGCGGAAGTGGATTCTGGAAAGATATTGAGAGAAGGACAACATTAAGATTCCCTCGTAATTGTAATATAATTTCCTGACACTTAAAAGAAATTATATCAACGAAACATTTCAGACTATCGCACTCCGCCCAGGTTCTGTTATCTACTATTAACAACATCATATCGGGATCCTCCAAGTCATGGCTGAATGGTGCACTAGAATTACCTTGAGTTGAACCTAATTTCAAGAGCCATTTTCATGGTGATTATACTCCTCTGTCTGCCAAGCGGTCGGGCGGAGGAGAACAAAAGGAAACGTTGGGACGGAGAGTGCGAATCAGAACATGAAAAAAAGACAATTATTCAAATTATCGCTTGGCTTCATTCTAGGGTAGCCCAAATTTCCTCTTGATCCCAGTTCTCGTCTTGATACCCTTCTTATTCCTCTTTTTCTACTATATAAGCTGTTCGCTCTATTAAGGATCAAGGGCGGGTTGCTCTACGCACAATGGTAAAAAAATGAAATAGAGACCAGTTTTTTCCCACAATTTTAGCATTTTAACACCCAATGCTTCCACAGTGACCAAAAATCAAGCTTTTCGACTTATTCCTCTTTTTCCTCCTCCTCTCCAAACCTCAACTCTTCTCATCAGCTGTCACATAGCGCAATAGGGTTATAATCACCCTGCGTCTCTTCACCAGGATTGGTTTTTGCCTGTAGAGGCCCAACAGTTCATTGAATTCCTGGAAAGTCATCGGATAAGGCGGAAATTTGGCAACGGATCGCACCGAGCATGGTAACGAGTTACTGCTAGTCAAGAACAGCCAGTAAGAGAACCGACTATCTCATGTAATTGAATTATTCACGCCCCGCGTTTCTAACATTAGTACCTTCTTTCAATGAGGTATCGCAGGTTCGATCCGCCGTTGCTCTCCTCCCTTTACACTCGATTTCCGCCTTTGAACCACCTCCTCAGTTGAATGCATTCTTAGCTTACCTCTGTGCTTGAGTCGATGGTTGGATTAAGAACTATCCAAAAATACATTACGCGTATACCACCCCAACCCCAGTATAGTTGAAGTCTATTGGGTCGAGTTCCAATGTTATATTTCAGGATTAGCTGAAGAGTGTAGAAGGATTGGACTGAGAATCGAAGGGATTTTCATGAAGCTCTAGAAGCCTCTTTTTCAATCACGACCCTGTTTCGACGATCTACTTGTAAGGCACACGAACGGCGAACGTATTGCACCCAATCCAAACATTCAAAACTAAGGTATATCTTGCTCGTGATTGGTGATCTCGCATGTTACGTGTCCATTTTAATAAAGAAGAAAGGAAAAAAGAAAACCTGCTAGGAGACCCGAGAGGAGCTGCTATCAGAGGCCAATGGTAGAAAGAAATGCAAGCCAGACCCAGCTTTACACACATCACAATAAGGTTCTCAATAAAGTTATCATAATGATGCATTATGGAAATCCTACTGCCAGAATAAACCCTACTTAATATTAGGGCAACTTTGGGATTTAGAAATACACCATGTGTTCACAGTAAAGTTCACCAATTGGAGAGAAGTGTCCGTCGTATCGTGATTCATTAGATGGAAGCTGCTATAGCACCACGTCGATACAGCCAATCATGTCAGTTGTCATATCAGCATCAACTCTGACGTGGTTGTGTGCGAATTGTGACCGCCTTCTAATGTGTGGAGACAGGATGTATCTCGCGAGGCTACTCTTCTAATCGCCTTACCCTTCGACTCGGCTACTCTAGTCTCTTCTTCGTCAACCCCACCCAGCTCTAGTTCTTCCAATCATTGAGCTAACAATCTTGTTGCCTGTGAGTGCGCGCAAAGCTAGGAGATGGCGGGGTCAAAACCTGGGGCGAGCGGCTCAGGAATATGGGTGGCGAGCCGTCCCGTGATTACAAATATTGAATCCTCCCTTATGTTAACGTTACTTCTTATGGCAGGTGCTTCAGCCAGTTGGCAGTTGAACTGTTCCGCATGTGCTGATTGGCCTTGCCAGTCTTGCCTTTGCCTCCATGCTTCAGTTAATCGGGCTGACAGTCCGGGCCGGTCACATAGTCGACGTTTGTCAACACACTCAGGAAATAAGCAGCGGAGAAGAGAGCTAAGACAAGCTAAAACTCATACACTCTGCCACGAGACTCTGTACATGATTAATTGAGCCACGTGACTTGCTTGACCCCTCATGATGGTGTCAAAATCTGCTGCAACACTACAAAACCCGTCTACTTCCACACTGCACTTGCCAGGGCATGAAGCGCACCAATGAAACAGTTATTTGCCTCAAGGAAAGGCTAGTCGTCGGTTCCGCAATCAAAGCGACATTTTACTTCGAACTGGCTCTGGTAAATATGTGGGTAGAAAATGTCAAGTGATGGACAATTCAAGGGTTGCAACCAGCGCGGGGCTCCAACACAGCATGGAAGATGGCCAAAAGTGCCACATCCAACACATCTTACCAGGAATGGTGGATGACAATGTCTGATTGAAAAGAGGGTCGGTCCACTATTATGGATGGTCGCCGGCTCTTGATACGTCATGTCGAGACGGCAGAGCCGATCATGATTTTAGGCAACAGAATTAATTCAGGTCTGATACCGCACGGAGGATTCGATCGATGCAACCAAACCACTCATTTCCTCTCGTAAACGAACTCCTCGGAGCCGTCGGGCTCAATTCATTTGTGAGAAACCGAGGGCAGTTCCTGGCCCCTGACTCGACGCCGTCTTGTCAGTGGCCAACCAAACTCCTCGTTCCACACTTGTCTGGTGGTCAGAGACGTCCAGTTCCCGACGTCGGATGCTTGCAATTGTGGTGACAGAACTGGGGTTGAGAGAGTATCACCTCATCTCCTTCCCAACGCTTACCCCAGAGCGGGGTGATGCTGCAACTCTGGGGTCGTTATCTCTGTGGGAAGTGCGGAGTATATAAACGAGCATGGCCGAGCTCCAGGTTAACTGTGCGATTTGTCGTTTGTGCATCTTCTGTTATCAACTCTTCGCTTCACCCAAGCTCTTGGAACACTCGCCGCAGCCATGGACAAAGATCTATCCTCGGACATTGGCCAAGTCCCTTACGATGAGAAGAACTCGTCTGGGGCTATGAAGCCCGAGGTTGACCAAGATGAAGGCGGTCGCCGCGGATCTGTCGCTCTCAACATTGTCGAGAACCCCCTGAAGGTGAGCTTCGCCCATCTCCCGCTAGCACATTGACCATTGGCGCTGATACTGTTTCCCTCCCATAGCGAAGCTCCCATGAGCAGACCGTCATTGACGCCCAAAACTTTGCCGAGTCTCACGGCATGTCTGAGCACGCCGCACTGTTCGGCAGGGCTGCTCTCGTCGCGCGTGACCAAGAAAGGTTCCTCATGCTCAGTGAGCTTGATGAAGATGAGCGCGCCGCGCTCGAGTACGAGCGAGACCACAAATGGCACGGTCCTACCATGCTGTGGTACTCAATCGCGCTGTGTGCCGTTGGCGCAGCTACGCAGGGTTGGGATCAGACCGGTTCCAACGGCGCCAACTTGTCCTTCCCCGAGGAATTCGGTATTAATGGAAAGGGCAAAGACGAGTGGATCGTCGGTATTGTCAATGCCATCATCTTCTTGACCGCTGGTCTTATCGGAGCCTTCATCGTAGACCCTCTCAACCACTACTTTGGCCGACGCGGCGAAATCTTCATTACGGCTTGCTGTCTCACTGCCACGCCTATTGGCAGCGCTTTCGCGAAGTCCTGGCAAGGGTTGTTCGCGGCGCGCTTTGTTATGGGAATTGGAATTGGCGCCAAGAATGCAACTGTACCTATCTACTCTGCTGAGATGGCTCCGGCTCGCATTCGTGGCGCTCTTGTCATGTTCTGGCAACTGTGGGTTGTCGCCGGTGAGTTACTCTTTAACCTTCCCACGATATACTGATTGCTAACTATTTTCCGCAGGTATCTTTTTGGGATTCTGTGCCAATGTCATTGTCAAAGATACGGGTGACATCTCTTGGCGTCTCCAACTAGGCTCCGCCTTTATCCCGTCCTTCATCCTTGGCGCTGGTATCTTTTTCTGTCCTGAGTCCCCACGATGGCTCATGAAGCACGGCAGGCACGCCGAAGGGTTCCAGTCAATGGTTCGCTTGCGGGCTCATCCCATCATTGCCGCAAGGGACTTCTACTATTCGTGGGTCATCTACCAGGTGGAACTCCAAGAGGCTCGTGGTGCGGGCTACTTCTCCCGCATGTGGGACTGCTTCGCCGTGCCTAGGATCAGACGTGCCAACTACGGTGCCTCGACCGTCATGATTGCCCAGCAGATGTGTGGCATCAACAGTGAGTGACATCTTGGCTCATGAGTGGACAGTACTAACACCTGGCAGTCATCTCTTTCTACAGCTCCACCATCTTCGAGAAGGTCGGCTACTCCCCTACTGAGGCCTTGTATGCATCCCTCGGTTATGGTGCTATTCAGGTCGTGGCTACGATCCCTACTCTTTTCCTCATTGATACCAAGGGACGAAGAACCTTGACTTTGGCTGTAAGTGACTCTCCCCCAGTATTGTCTGGCATCACTAATCATTCTTTCGCAGACCTTCCCTGGCATGTGCATCTTCCTACTAGCCGCCGGTCTATCTCTCTTGAAAGATGACGGTAGCCGAGGAGAAAAGATTGGACCAGTTGTCCTGTAAGTTTGTCAAATGGCTTGCAGTGCTGAGCTTGACTGACGCTTTTCCATAGATTCGTCTACCTCTTTACTATCTGCTACTCTTTGGGCGAAGGACCAGTCGCCTTTCAGTACTCTGCCGAGGTCTTCCCTACCATCCAGAGAGAGCAAGGAATGGCCTGGGCCGTTTGCATCAATAACACTTTCGGTGAGCCTTGTCGGCCTCAATATATGAAGTCCCCACTAACTCAAAACTTTCTAGCTGGCGTGCTTAGTTTGACGTTCCCTCGAATGCAAACCGTCATGACCCCGACTGGAGCCTGTATGTAGTCTCTTGATGAAATATCACGCTGAGTATTTCGCTGACGTGAAATCTAGTTGGTTTCTATGCTGGGCTCAACCTGATAGCCTGGTTTATGATATTCTGTTTCGTGAGAGAAACCAAACAGCTCACCCTGGAAGAACTGGATCGTAAGTGAATCTCTCCCGACTCATTTGACATTGTACTCGCATCCTTCACAGAGGTCTTTTCAGTCCCAACAAAGGACTTCATCGCCTATGAATCGAAGGTGTGGCTTCCTTACTTTATCAAGCGACACATCTTCCGACAGAATATCGTCAAGCCGCCACCAATCATTGAGAAGGCCGATAACACGCCCGAATACAGCGGATGAAGATAATCTAAGAGTCCATGCCCATGCCGGCTGCGTCATAGTCGACGTTCCCAGGTAGTCACGAGCAATCAAGCAGGCGCACGTGCAGCCGAATTTTACCTCAAGTCACTATTGTCGCATGGCCAGCTGAAGCAAGGGATACGGTTCGACAGATGCGTTTGGTGGTGATGTCCCGTAGCTTGTTTCACAAAGGAACAGTTACGTTTAACGATGCAATTAGCTACTGAAGTATATAAACTAAATGGGAACCATCGGTATTCAATACCTTAAGTATGAATCTTGAAGTAGGTGTGTCCAATGTCTATTACTGTTCGTGTCGTGATGAGCTTTAACTTTGGTTCTCCTCACGATCATCATCATCTACCTATGTCAATGATTATGAAGTCCCACAGCGTGTCTCTATTTATTGCTGGCTCCACTAGCATCAATCGAGAGTTTGTCACTCCCGAGTCATTCGGTATTTCTTGCGATTGGTGTACGAAACACATTGAAAGCGCAGCAGTTCCACTGTTTCAAAGTCAAGTGGGATTTCACCCCTGTCGGTAGACATCAAGATGGTCGTGGCATCCTTGGCGTGCCAGGTGATCAGGAGCAGTCGTAAAAATCACAACCGACAGTCCCCAAATTACTGCTCAAATGGCCTAGATCTCAAATATGTTTATCGGAGACAAATGACCCACGTGTTTGTTCTGGCCTTTTGTCTATCCTTGCTGAGTTCATGGGGCTGCCAAGGACAACGAGGCCATTGGGACTAACCGTCGTGACTTCGCAATCAACCCGTGGGAGGACGCATATTCGTGGGGAGCTTCTCAAGGAACGCCCAAGGGACAAGTTCACAACACATGCGATCAAAATCTACTTCAAAGGGCCGAATTATGCCTTACATACTATGGAATACGATTCTCAGGCCTAGAGTCCAACAGGGCCGGTTTACTCGACGGCTCCCCAGCCTACCCTATTACACCCCAAGAGAAAATCAAAGTTTCCAATGCTTGCCAACACGTCAGGGTTTTCTTTTCATTGACCAGCAGTTAAAGAAGAGAAGAATGATCGCGTGATGCTTGTGAGCTCACGCTGCCTGGAAGTGACACGCATGGAACTCTGTCCTATGGATAGCCATCTTTCACACTTAGCGCGTGTTGTGTCCAACTCATAGGATTGCCCCCCAGGATTGAGACTGTAACTGAGGACATAAATTCTTAGTATGCGATAGGAGGCTTCAGACTCCTACCGTCAAGCCTCAGAGTCTAATACATGATTCCCAGAAACCTTCACGAGGATTCGTCCGAGGCTACCAACGTGGCTCAAATCGATCATGAGATATCGCGAGGATGACACTTGAGCGCGTGATTGACGCGTCACTATTGCATATTCAAGCCTTGACTTGTGTTTTTTATGAACATGCCAGATCTGGAGGCAAGATCGTTCCCATCTCGCCACTGTCTCCAAGAACTCAATTGCGATCATGGCACTTGGTAGAGACGGTCACGGTGTCATTCGACCTCATGCGGCTGGCTTCACCTTGGCTGTTCGCCTCCAAGAAATTGGCCTTCTCCGTAAGTGCACTGGTCACGGCACTGGGGGGAAAGAACCAGCTCCGGTACAGGGGTTGTGATTGGGTACGCTTGGTACCTTGCAATCCCTGTGCCGCCGACGGCGTTGTCGCAGTGCTGGAGCTAGCCAACTAGCCTCGAGGAAAAGGCTACATGAGTCCACTTGTCGGTCCGAGATACTACAATTTTTCGCGCGAATGACTCGTTGCCTGGCTGATCTTGGACCACCTTGGATAAGGGAGGGAGACTAGGTTTTGTGCATTGATGGAACCTAGGGACAATGTAGGCATGAAGCACGGCAGCTCTTGCGCGCATCTTGCTGTATCGTCCTGGACTGGTTGCACACAGTCTTAGGAGATCGGAGCCGTTCCTCGGGGGCGCCGTTTAACCTTCGGGCGTGAATGAGGTCATGATAGTACGAATATTGAACGCTTGTTGAGTTTGAGAAGAGCCGACTGTTGGCCGGCGATCTGGGCCCAAAGTGGACAGCAAGACAATGCACTTCGCAATTAGAGCCTCGAATCACTTCTCAGTAGGATCCATAAGTGGGTTTCGCGGAATTAGAGGTCACAGCTGACTTCAGCTGAATGGCCGTCTGGATTGCTTTGTATCCATAGTGACGCCATGTAGGATGAAGCCACCCGAGAAAGAGGTGACATACGGTGTCCAGCCAGGAGGATCGCGTCCTGAGAAGGTTGGGTAGAGTCGTAACAGAATAGAACATAGCGACATATCGCAGCATGAGCCTTGTGGTGTTCGACCTTCAAGTCCACTACGCATGCTCTCATGAGGAACTCAAGCAATATTGCCAAGAAAACGGCTCCGATCTGCCTGCAGCCACCGGCAAGCCGGATTGCCGGAGGGTGGTTGGACTACGTCACGATCCAGACTCAACAAGGGACGGCTCATTTCCCCTCACGGTTCGCCCGCATGCGGAGAAATGGGAGGACAGTCAGTTGACTTGACAGACTTCTCCAACCCCCTCTCCATGGGCTGATGGGATGGGCACGGGGCTGATGCGGAGAAGTTGGGGAAGCCAGAAACGGTTCCCCCGCTGGCTCGGCGTCTCCTTCGGTGCTATAGCCAAGACTGCGGGCGGACGGTCGGCCCCCCCGTTTCAACGCAAGGAGGTTTTGCTTGCCACTTTGACTTCTCCATTCCATTGGGTGAGTGGATGGTCGGGTATCGAAGGGTGACTACCAGGATATCGTAGATCTCTGGAGTACGAACTCATCCACTTCTGATGCCAATTGAGAGAACCTGCGATTGTTGCTTATTGAGAAATTGTACCCGTAAGTGAGGATTTGGACGATATGCAGTCATCAATGACTTGATCCTTTACTATCTAGCTGTTTGACAACAATCCGTCAATGGTCACGCATCAACATAGACCAGCATGGCCCACAATGCCGCCGAGACTCGATAGACTTGCGGCTCTACCCTGGCATCCCCTAATTAGTCCTGGCATCTCCGCACGTCTCGCCTCCGCGATGAGCTGAGGAGCAAGCTCCGGCTCTGCCCTCCATGAGGTGGCCTGGTCCCTGAGCGTTCTCCACCAAAAGCTGAAGTTACACCGGCAAGATCCCGAGGCTATTGCCATACCGCCACTGAGCAAGGTGAGGATTCATGCTCTTCCTACCCCGCGGGGGGATTTGGAACCGTTTCCCCCAACGCCCCAGACTCACCCGGGGTACTATGTAACCGTCTTCCAGTCATCTATATAACCCCCCGCAACCCCATTGCCCTTCTGGCTTCTGTAGACTGGCATCCCTTTGATCATCTCGGTCAACAAAGGCACACATCAATCACCTTCACAATGCTTCGCAAAGTGTCCCTGTCCAAGCCCGCCAACGAGGCTGGCAAGTCATGGCCCGCCATTGCCATCGGCTTCTTCGTCGCCTTCGGTGGTGTTCTCTTTGGGTATGTCCCTAGATGCTCGGCTCTCATCTTTGATCTACAGCTGACCAAACGCCTGCAGATATGACACCGGCACCATCAGCGGCATCCTGGCCATGGACTATTGGCAACGACTATTCAGCACTGGATACACGGATCCCGACGGCCACCCCAACATCACCACATCTCAAGAGTCAGCAATCGTCTCCATTCTCTCGGCCGGTACTTTCTTCGGCGCCCTCGCCTCGCCCTTTTTGACCGACCGCATTGGCCGTCGCCCTGGTCTGCTCATCTCGACCTGGGTCTTCAACCTTGGCGTTATCCTTCAGACCATCGCCACCGCGATTCCCATCTTCCTTGCTGGCAGATTCTTCGCTGGCTTTGGCGTTGGCTTGATCTCCGCCATGGGTATGTTTCATACACACAATATCAAACAGTAACATAAACTGACCTGAATTCTAGTTCCCCTCTACCAGTCCGAGACCGCCCCGAAATGGATCCGTGGTGCCATCGTTGGAGCGTATCAGTGGGCCATTACCATTGGTCTCCTGCTGGCCGCTGTGGTTAACAACGCCACATCTAAGATGAACAACACCGGCTCTTACCGCATTCCCATCGCTGTCCAGTTTGCCTGGTCCCTCATCCTGTTCGTCGGCATGCTTCTGCTCCCCGAGACTCCTCGATACTTGATCAAGGCTGGTCACATGGACAAGGCCTCCCATGCTCTTGGTCGCATCCGTCGCCTGCCGAGCGATCACCCCGCCATTCAAGAGGAGCTCAACGAGATCCAGGCCATTCACGACTTCGAGATGAGCATCGGCAAGTCCTCGTACCTCGACTGCTTCAAGCCCCCGATCCTGAAGCGCCAGTTCACCGGATGTGCGCTTCAAGCTCTGCAGCAACTGACCGGTATGACTCACCCTTAACAGCTCGCCCCAGAGCCAATAGCTAATTCACAAATAGGCATCAACTTCATCTTCTATTACGGAACCAAGTACTTCCAGAACTCTGGTGTCTCTAGCGGCTTCGTCATCTCCATGATCACCTCAGCAATCAACGTGGGCTCGACTATTCCTGGCATGTACGCCATCGATAAGTGGGGACGTCGCCCTCTTCTGCTTTGGGGAGCTATCGGCATGTGCATCTCCCAATTGATCGTTGCCGTCTGCGGTACCCTCTCCACTGGCCAGCACGACAACGGCGAGATCTTTGTCAAGAACCTCGCCGGCCAGAAGGTTGCCGTCTCTTTCGTCTGCATCTACATCTTCTTCTTCGCCTCCACTTGGGGCCCCCTGGCCTGGGTCGTCACTGGCGAGATCTTCCCTCTCAAGACCCGTGCCAAGTCCCTCAGTATGACCACCGCTACGAACTGGCTGCTCAACTGGGCTATTGGTTACTCGACTCCCTACCTTGTCAACTACGGCGATGGCTTCGCCAACCTCCAGTCCAAGATCTTCTTCGTCTGGTTTGCCGCGTGCTTCCTGTGCATCGCCTTCGTCTACTTCTTCATCTACGAGACCAAGGGCCTTAGCTTGGAACAGGTTGATCAGCTCTATGAGGAGGTTTCTGTGGCTCGCCAGTCAGTCCATTGGATCCCTAGCAACAACTGGGAGCATGGTCAGGGTGTCGGAGGTGTCAAGGCCGAAACCAGCCACGAGGAGGATCAGGATACCAAGAGAGTCTAAGTGGTGGCGATTTAACGCAATTGTTATGAGTTTGGGATCTGGCGTTGAATGACAAGACGAGAATCATGAATATTATATCTCACAGTAAATTGACAAGTCAACTTGCCATACTGCTCTCTACTATGATTAATGTGTTTGAACAAGGATCGGATGCATGTGGCTTGCTCCGGGTACCATACGTCTATGCCACGGTATAATGCAGCTGTCACCTCTCTTTTCACAATGAGTCTTCATCCGATGATTCAGATCCACGATCATACTGCTCTAGTCTCTCCTCAAAAAGCTCAAGAAGCCCAAGCACCCCTTCCATATCAGAATGCAACACCTCCTCTGCTCTGCGAGCTTCCTCAATTGAGAGCGGTCTCTTGGCTAATTTCGATGCCTTTGGCAACTGATCGTGCATCATCCTTGCGTCGCGCCTTGACAACTTCTCCCCATCGCTGAGCAAGCGTTTAAAATAACTCTTCACACCCCATTTTGCGGCAGCCAGGAAAGGGCCATCGTAACGATCCGAGTGGCGCCGAACAAAGGGCTTCGGAAAACAAGGACCAACCTCGCCAAACAATTTCGGAACCAGATATTCCACTGTTTCCAAGCTCCCGTGCTCCATGGCAGCTACCACGGGGCCTCTCCAATCATGTGTTCTTATGTCGTCTCCATCGACAAGCGTTCGTACTATTTCGAATCCCTCGGGGTCGGCAGACGCCGCATCCAAAACGCTGCCGAACTGTGCATATCGTTTCTTCATGTGAGCCTTTTGTTGACTGGTTGTCCACCACTGCTCGTCCAGTTGAGCCCCGAGCCGCAAGGGCCTCTCCTTGCGCGTTTCCACCACGTCGAGCAGGAAGAATATCGTGTTCATCATGTCGCTCTCGGTCGTACGGCAGTTCACCGCCCAGAACAACTCGTCGGATCCGCCGCTAAATGCACCTTCGCCAAAGCGGTATTTTGGTTCGGCGTTCCAAAGGTCTTCGACCAAGCCGGTGCAATCCCATTCGATAGCCCATCGCAATAATTGCTTTCGAGCAGGAATGCTGGACTCGGCGAGATTGTATCTTTCATCTAATGTTAATGCAACTGCATGTGCTTCCCGCCATGACTTGATGTGGTCTAAATTGAGCGCATTCACTGTTGTCTCATCGAGGCCCTGCGGAGTTCCATGATTGCGCGGGACATCCTGCAAGACTGGGATCAGGTCCAACATACTTGCCGCGTGAACTCCACCGATGGGAAGGACATCCAACAAGAGCCAGGTGATGACGTCGCGATAGACGTTGATGAAAGGTTCATCTTCATCGCGCTGGACTCGGCTCTTGATCTTCTGAATCATATCATAGCTCCTGATCCGGCAATCGTGCCATGTGAAGATGGAGTGTTGTTGAATCATCAAGCGAAACTCCGACCGATAAATCTCGCACAAAGACTTCAAAGTTCGTGTCTGAATATCCGGTGACTCGGTATTGGCAAACTCCTCCAGGATTTGTTCACCTTCACGGAATTTTCCTTGTCTCTTCAAGAAAGTAGCACGAGAGATTAGAGGGCGTTGTATGTCACCGGCTCCAGAAAACACCCCATCCGAGAAGAGGCCAGGAATGATGCTCATAATGGCCTCGCTGCGAGTAGCCAAACCTCCTGAAGTAAGCAATTCCACCGATTCCTCCACAAGGACAACCTGCTGCTCTGCTGTGAGTTTCCGTTTCTCTGCTGCGGTCTCAACCAGTTGCTCATGCAGCAGCAAGGCGACTCTCTCAATGAAAATGGTAAAAATGTCTTGAGCCATCAGCTGCAACAATGAGCTGGTTGCATCCACGGATACTATAGCTGATGGCTGGGAAGTATCCGATTGCGGCCTTGAAGGAAATTGTTTTGAGGAGCGATATCTGGCCATCGTGGGAATGCACAGGTTACTTAGCCGGCCGCGTTGGAATGGGTCCGTAGTGACTTGGATCCCCCAATGCTTCAGACCAAGGCTCACCGCTTCCATTTTTTCGTGTCCGACCGCAATTTCCTTGTGGTTGATCTGTCGAAGTCCATTGTCCAAGTACCATCGGTCAAACGTCCACGACCAAAGGCCAAGTACCGCCTCGAGTTGGTACTCGTCAATAGTCCAGCTCCCGGTATCATTGTTCCGGAGCACTTGGAAAGATATCGAAGCTTCTTCAGATTGGTTACAGTCCGATTCAGCTCCCCACAACTGGCAAGTCGTCGACCAAACAATAGCTCCAAGGAAACGAGGGCCGTTGTCGGCGAGAATCCCGTGTTTGGCGAACAGTTTTGCAGCTCCCTGGAAGACCTTCTTGAGTCGTAAAGCTGTGCTTTGAATCTCGCTCTCCCAGGTTTGGTATGGCAGGTCGTTGATCAAGGACGCCAATCGCCACCGAATGCGCATCGATTTGGCGTTCAAATTTGGGAAATCCCATTTGCCTTCTTCGTCTCCGTAGATGACCTTTTGCATGCTGCTAATACTGTCGGCCTTGTCATCGAAGCTCCTGCATGAGTCGCGCCAGTGGTTGAAGTTTTTGGTCTCGGTCCGCCAGCTGATGTTCCGTGCCATTTCTACAAAGGCAGTTCTTTGATCATAGTCTCCGAAGAAGAGTCCGATCATGGAGTTGTCGTCAAGTGCAATCTTCCAATGAGGCGGGGATTCAGGACTGGCATAGTGAGTACCACTGGAATGATTCAAGCGTGAGCCATCGATAGCCCAGCACACTGCTAATTGTTACTATTCATCCTGACCACTGCGATCGTCACTCGACTCACAACTTACTTTTATTGGCAGCGGACGATTGACTGTCGTCAAATTTCTGGTCGCCGTCATTATTTGTGAAGCAAAGGGCTTGCCAGTCGAGTTCATGCCCTTCGACATTGTTTTTCAAATGGTGTAGGCGATTGATGGGAGTAGAACGGAAGCTGCGGATGAGAGCACGTATCGTCGACATGATGACCGTGCAGCAGAGCTGGTAGAGAGAAATCGTGGCATGCTGTCCTCGTAGCCCAATGAACTGGAATGTCCACCCTAGGAAAGAAAGTCCAACTGCGAGCCAGACAAGGATCCGGGGCACGGGTTCAGCCCCATCGATTTTCCAGGATGTGACGTATTCCATCTTTTTCTCATTGTGCGCAAAGGCATCGAACTGCTGGTCACCAATCCGCTGTCCACCAGGCTGGAGCCAGAATATATGGTGATCAGTCCGTCCGGGACTCGAAACAATGAACCTGCGCTCCTCTGAGTTTCGATCAATCAGTAGTGACGAGAGGGCCATCCCAATCACGACTGCAGCTGTCCCGGCCATTGTGAATGTGAAGAACAATAGTGTGTTTGAGACATCCTGTCCTTGGTAAAAGGCCGGATGGTACCAAGTAGCCCAGACAGCGTAGCTGAAAAAACTAGTCTGGAGCAGGACGCCGAATATCGCCGCAAGCCAGAGATACAAGGCCGATGTTGAGGCTTTCTGTACGCCAATATTAAGAGCCAAATTTGGAAAAGGAGCAAAGTTCGCCCGGCGCGTCGGATCCAAGGTGTTGACTTGATGCGTGCTGGCATCGTGAATCTGCTCTCTTCCGTGGTCGCCCTGGCCCTGGACTTTGAAATGAATCTGCTCTAGCCCTTGGCTGATGACCAATCCTTCTTCCCGAGTCAGGTGACTGAGGTCACCCAGCTCAATATCAGTCGTCTCTGATGTGACTTGGAGTGTGGCCTTAGCGGAGGTTCCTGGTTTGCCCTGATCGTCTGCGCGGGTTCTCTGGAAGAATTGGCTCCATAGCATTGACAGTGGAAGCCACAGTGTCTGGTTTGCAGAGATCTCTTTCCACTCCCAGGAAGACTTCGATTGGCTACTTTTCTTTTTGTTGCCCTGAAGTAATCTCTCTGGCTGCATTTCCCCAAAGACTTGGCTCGTTAATCCGATACCACACGTCGCCGGAACGATCTTCTCTACTCCGACACTTCCCCCGCCAGTAACGTAACGAGCATAATACTCGCTGGGGTCAGTAGGCGCGCGATATATGAACTCGAGGAGCTTCGGGCGTCCAAAGACACGACAAATGCCGCCATTCGACCAGAGCTCGCAAACGTTCTCACTTGTCGATGAGCAAACTTCAATTTCGGGCATCCCGTGTGGCTCTCGTGCTCGTCCGACCAAGGATCTCAAGAAAGAGCCTCCGCATACGCGAATACATGAGACGATGGCAGTGAGAATTCCCAGAGGTCCAACAGCGAAGATGATTGTGTCCAAAATGCTTGTTGACTCGCTCAGGAATTGTTTCGTGACCTGTTCGCCGAAAAGGGAGATGATGGGTGCGAGGTCTGTTGCAAAGTTGTTGGTAAACTCTTCCCAGAAGCTGGTGTCATTTCTGGCTTCAAATATGGCCGCTACAGAGGCGGGCATGCAAAGCAGCAGGGCTGGAACAGCCCGGGGAATCATGATTGAATCGCACAATCATCTCAGAATTTAGGCTTAAATGAGTTGCAATTGATATGGCCGGTATAAAGACGAGCAAATTGGCCCTGGGCGCAGACGAGAGACATTGTGTAATGTGGCAGGACGCTGCGTTTGCCTCATTGCCCGGGCAAACATAGCCCAGGCAGACATGCATATGGCGTGTCGAGGCCTGGTCAGCTCGACTACCTCATGTGCATGTTAAAGAGGCGCGGGCGTCACAGCTGCGCTCATTTCCGGGTGCGATTTTGCGCAGTTGGGCGAAGTAGCCCAGTCGCATTCCCCCACTTCTGCATGTTGGTCTGACGGCAATTTTACAATGCATGGCATTATCCGCCCGCCATGCAGTAATTAGATCTACTGCGGAAGCCCTGTGCGGGTTGTCAGCAGGGGAGGCTAGTTAACAGGTATGCTTATGTTCTTATCTGCACTGTTTACCCTCAGGTTGATGTACCAGAGCTCAGGTTGACACACGACAATCTTCAGCTCCCACAATGTGATATTCACAAAGATTTTAGCTTCAGCTCACAGATACTATTCAAGTAGGTATAACGGCTGTCTAGGTATCTACTCAGGCTTGCGCCCGTAGACGAAGCGCACCTTGAAATAGCTATGAATCTTGCGGTTGCGGATCGCCTTGCGCAGATCCATGAGAAACACCTGGTACTCATCCTGGGGCCATCCGAGAACATGGGTCCACAGCGCAAGAGTATATCCTTGGGTCTCGTGTAAGCATCTGGCGTGTCTCGGGTCAAATCAAGCACATAGAAGACTGTCTTACCCTCGATATCGTTTTCCAAAGTCAGCTTGACAAACTTGCCAACCTCAGCAAGCTTGGGGTCCTTGGCCCAATCTCCGACGGGGATCTGAAGAAGGCTCTGGTTAGGCGATGTGTGAGGGCAATGCGACAAACTGGAACGCTCACCTTATAGTCCACTGTGTGAATATCCACAAAGCCAGCGTCTTCGAACCCCTTATCCTGCAGATGGTGCATGAAGAACGGTCGGCCTATGGCCTTGCCGCCCTCGTCATACAGCTTCGTGCACAGATCTAGCACCGGTGCCTGTTCGGTAGTTCCATCATCGCTGCGGAACTCGATGTCAGCCTCGACGGACTCAACCCAGCCTCCGGGGACACAGCAACGGTAGGCATTTTTGAAAAGGGCAGTCCAGTCCTGGACGGCGCCGAAAAGATAGCGAATGTGGATGAAATCAAAGTGGTCGTCCTTCCAGGTCCAGTTTTCAGTGGCGTCGTCGATCTCAAAGCGCACATTCGGAGGAACCCATTTGGGCTGGCAGGGAGAGAGGTCGGTGCCGATAACTTCAGCACTTTGGTATTGGTCGGCAAAATCCCTGGATTTTATCAGCAAGGAATCTGTGATTCAATGATGAGGCGGTCGTACATTGCCCAGATACCTTTTGACATGGTCAGTAGAGATCTCAATGGAGAACAATGAAATACCTACCGCTTCCTGTGCCAACATCAAGTACTCGCTATGAAAGGGAATATCAACATCATTACAAATCGCGACGATCTCGCACACTGGCAGCAATACGCACCTGCACATTGTTGTCAATTGGGGCAAGGAATAGTCGATCATCAAGGAGAAGAGTCAGATAGTGGTGACTGAATGTCAAGTTAGCGTAGATGATCAACTGCATCCCGGAATCCAAAGTCGCACGTAATATCAACAGATTCTAGCTGCTGCTCGTCATTAGGGAACGCATAGTCTGCGACGAATTTGTCACTGTGATATGTGCGGCCCTGAATCTGACGGTATTCGAGAATGCTTGAAGAGACAGAGGCGGTAGAGCTTTCTCTATACAATCAATTAGCATCAATAGGTGATACCATTGGCAATTGAATGTACTTACACATCTGTGCCAAAGGATGATTCATTATCATCCGGGACGTCATTCTAGAGAAAAGTCAGCCGCGTCTACCAAAAAGGGGGAATTCCAGCCCTACATCCGCGTCTTCGGCAGGGACAAGTTCATTCTGAGGAGACACAGTCCCGCCACGGGCAGAGGCAGGTGACGACGCGCCAGCTGGCGATTTAGACCCGACGCGCTTTTCCGACATGGCGATCTCAAAGAAGCACAGGAGCCAAGTAATGGTGTTGGAGCAAGAAACACGAGAGTGGTTCGAACTCCAAAGCGGTGGGTAATTGAAGGAGGGGAATATCCTGGTCGCCGGTACGCGTGTGGGCAGACCATCATGGGGGACGATTGCATGACAGCGGATCCAACAAGGGATCACATCAGCTTGTCAACCAACCAGCAGCTCAGAATGAAACGCCAGGTTCGGCCCGGCCGGCCCGGGTCGGAAACTATCCAATAGTAACGGTCTAGTTCTCTTGGTCGTGGGTCAGGTGTGACTTGGCCATGCAGCTTGACCCGAACTTACCCCCAAGTGAGACCAGTTATGGCCAGTACCTTGGATGCTCTCGTGCTACCTTACCTAGGTACCTGGCATGCACTGGAAGTACTGAAGATGGATAGATAAATAGATAGTCTGAGCGAACTGGGGCAGGTCATGAGCACAGGCTCCGATATTCATCTCAGAGAACGATTGTCTTACATCAAACAAGGAGGGCGCTAACTAGTAGCCGTGTAGGTACCTGTGCTGATGGAGATGACGGCGTCGATAGGTCTCCCTACCGATCGGCCTTGAAAAGGTGGAGTTAATCTCCCCAATTCTAATGTTGCTGAAAGTAACCTCTGGATTTGGCTCGGCTTTGAGAATTGACGCAGGGCTGCCCTCAGTGGCATTGCATGGCCCGTTGTTGCCTTGGTCAAGCCAGTTCATGTAGCCAGTCTCATCCCACCAGAGGCTCATAACCAGTACCATTCCACGGCTCATAGCCTCGCCCATGCCCCTCATGCCACCCAATCTCATAAATGCACTGGCGCCCGTTGCTGTGCAATATTCATCATTCAAGAAATTGATCTTTGGTGGCCCAGCGATGTTGACAACAGCGCTCTGGATAATCTCGCCGTCTTGTAGATAATGTCGGTGCAGCTCTTTGAGGTAACCAGCCTTGTCGGAGAGGAACTGAGAAACGACCGTGAACTTCCTAGTAGTGTCGACCTTGAAGGTGTCGCCACGCCCATAATAGTTGGTGTTATTGACGCGGTTGGGGTTCCACCCACAGCCCGACTTGTCGCATACACCCGTTTCGCCGCACTCAGCACCAACACATTGGTAGAGACCGGTTTGATTGCATGTGTGAGGCGCAATATGTGTAGCCCGAGAGTTTGCCTCCCAGATGTCAAGCTCGTTACAGCAGGAGCCTCGGCCGTCAATATTGCCCTTTGTCGTTTCAGTCATGTCTGCACCAATAACAGCCGAGGAACACTTACCACTCCATTGATGAACGGTGTGACGAAACACTGGGCATCGCAGTACCCGGTACCGTAGTAGGGGCCGGCCTTGTTGAGAGGGCTCAGTCTCTTGCCGCCGTCTTGGAGCATCTCAGAAAGATACAGCGCGCTGTTCATGCCGCAGGGCAGCTTGGACATTTCGACATCAAAAGTAAATTCGGAACCAGTAAGATGCAAGAGCTCGTATTTTTCTTGGTTCTCTTCCAACAGGTAGACCCGAGGAGAGACTGTAGTGTTGCGGTACTGCTGTTGGAGACGAAGCTCGGTGCCGGATGTGCTGATGCCTCCAGCTGTGTAGTCAGAGATTCCCTCGATAATGCAGTTTCTAGCGCACGATGCTGCGTCAGGGCAAGCCGTGATGTTTGGATAGTTTCCAAAGGAACCACAGTCAAACTTGTTGGTGGCCTGGTGAATAGGGTGCTGGCTTGATTCAACAACAATGTAGTTCGTATACTTCTTGCAGCCGCCAAGTACAGTACACCGAAACGTGTCCAGCTTGGGATGCACCTCGGTACTGTTGCCTGGGGTTTGCCCTGCTGCGAGTTGAGCAATCAAGCTCAGAAGTAGAAAGGCAAAAAGGGCCATTTTGAGCTGCCGAATACGAGCTCATTCACTCGATAAAAACTGATTGCTTGAGTGGGAGGGTTAATGACAAGCAGAGGAATCTCACCATCAGAAAAGTACTGGAACATTATATACTCTGTTCAAGGGAAGCTTCAATGCTAAAGGCCATGTATATGAAACGCTCGAAAGGGGCCATTTGCTCGGCAGTCAGGCCAGATTCGAAGTCAATTGATGTCTGAAGCAACTCAATTCAGGGGTCCAGGAGCGACCTTAGCATGAAAGAACTTTATTAAAATTACCCCGGTTGGAGCAGGAGCACTACCTCCGCATTCGAGTTCCTGCCATCTTCCGGCTCTCCCGTCGTCCCCCACAAATGAAGCTTCCAGTATGTTTATAACCGGCAATTCAGCCTAGGTACGCGAGTCCCAGGTGCCGGAGTTGCGTGCGGCCCGAAATCCCGCATGCTCTGTAATAATCCATCAACTGGGCCTTTGCGGATATTACATTGTAGCACTGCTCGGCGAGGAAGACCTTTCGGGTAATCCCCTCCGTGTGAGCATGACATAGAAAAAATGAACCTCGAAACTACGGGCTAGCAGTGGCATAAAACTAGGCGAAACTGGAAAACATTAAGAACGCAGAGAAATAGAGATATCAAGAAGGAGACATGTACTAGCGTATGCTTAAGGAGAAGGAGGAGGTAGATAGGTGTCAGGTTGATAAGTCTAAGGTGAAATAATAAGTGAGAAGATATCCGTACACATGTATTTTGTACCTACGATTGAATGTGATCTGAGACTTCAACTTGGCTGGCAGCTGACGGTGCTAAGGCTGCTTCCTCAAGTAATTAGCTGTGGCTGATGATATGGCTTTTCGTTCTCAGGCCTAAGAGCGAGTGGGCCATAAATCTTGTTTCGAGGATCTGGTGCAAAGACCAAGGGTCTCCATGAACTTCCTTTAGCTATTTTATGGTCAGGCCATTCCCATCTCAACCTACATACTCATATTGCGGATCCGTCATCGACTGAAAAGATATAAGATCATGTCTTCAACAACTAAAGCTGTGCACCCTTAGTCATACTGCGCGTAACTCGGGAAAAAGACTGTTTCGCCTCTTTCATGGCTTTACCGTTCGCGGTTCTTCATGACTGAGTATGGTGGCTCTTCCTCAAGCGTGTCTGCTTGTGGACACTCACCTTCGGAGGGCGGCCTCTTGCTCGCTTTTGCCCTGGTGATTTTTCGAGTTTCTGTGCCCGACTAGCAAGGTCTCTCAGCTCCCGATTGCGAGCTCTTGTTTGCTGTGCCTTCTCACTCCTAGTCATTTTTGACTCTGTTTTGAGCCGTGACCATTCGGGTGGACGCATATGCGGATTGAGATTAAACAGGCTTGCCATGTCATCAAAGTCGAGAGAGCTAGCAGAAGGTGATTCATCTTCGTCATTACGTGAGTAACGATCCTCTGATGCGCTTACGAGGCTCGGCAGTGCGGCCTTGAAAGCGTGATCATCGGGTGCAGCGAACTTCACTGTTCTCTTGTGTCGGTCATGCCATGCTTCGAGATGCTTCATGACAAAAGGGCGATGCTCCTTGGAGGCGTAGTTATGTATCTGGTTGAAGATGCATATGAGCCCAAAAGCGCAATTAGCTTGCTTAATGTCTCCTTCCCATATTATCTCTACCATCTAGACCTGGAATGTTAGCTGATGATTGTGTATACTATCAATCCGTTTTGCATTGGATTATGGTTATATGTAACTTGGGGCAAGTTTCATCAGACTTACACAATCATTCAGTAAATTCAACGCAACCGAAACCTGCCAGTAAGAACCACAGGATGTGAAAGCAAAGATCTGATATCTTTCGCTCTCCTCTGCCTGGTACTCAGCAACGTTATCTGGATTGCGTGCCAAATCGTCTAGCATGGCTAAATACATCCTGCACGCGTGGTAGATCTGTTCCTCTGCCGTGGCATAGCTTCTAGCTCGCTTCTTGGCCTCGTAGACTGTTCGTTATCGTTCTTTTCAATGAACTCGTAAGGCCGTTTGTCCCTGCGGCGGTATTAGAAAACTTCGCGTTAGATGATCAACTCCAGAAACATGGGTCAGGATCCTACACACATCTTCAGCCCTTCATCATCTAAGAGCAGACCAAAAACATCGTTCCAGGCGCAGACTTCCCAGCTGAACTCGGAAGACTTGTACGCAGTATTGATACTTGCTCGTTTAACCAGTTTAGACGTCCTCTGGCCCAGTTCGGCCTTTTTCTCCTCACTCAGAGTCTGCACATACTGTCTAATATCCAAATTGGGGCAGAATCGACACCATGTTTGGGCCATGGGAGATGCTCCATACGCGCCCATGAACGCCGACTGCCTCAATATGGTTGCATTATCAAAAGGCTCCGGCACCAATGGCATGGTGCGTTTCCTCGGCTCCCTGTGTCAGATAGTATTTAGCATCCCAATACAGCCTATTCCACTACTTGACTCTAGAATGTGGACTTACTCTCACATGACGGAAACTTATGGCGATGGAAAACATATGAATTGCCGTTCAAGAATGCTGTTGCGCTTGGATAAGGCTGGCCTTAGGGTCGGTAAAACTTTGCCAGACTTCAGACACAATCTGTCAAATGGTATGAGACGTTCTTACCGCATACAGCTCTTCAGCCCAGTGAGTTCCGGGAGCGCGGCTGAGCACAAGCTAATTAGCGCTGGATCTCATCCCATTAAAGCGGCAATAGGTTGCGTTGAGATTCAGGTTGCGAAACAGATTTCCAAGTTTTAACTTGCGCAACACTAATTATGTCCTTTCCGGTGGGATACAAGTTCGGCCTGTGGCAGCGTCGGTGCGAACAACGAGTCTGACCACCATATCACGGCTAGGCATTGAAGGGTTCAAGCGCTTGCTTTTTCACCTTGGTCATGATGCTGTCTCAGTATGCGGTCCCTTAGCTTTACTCTGTGTTCAGTGTCAACCGGTAGAGCTTCATTGTAACGAGATTATCAAAGCTCGAGGGCGAGATTTCTACAGTGGAGGGTGATATAGCAACAATACTATCATTGTCAAGGACCTATTTGAGAAGCCGAAGAGCGCAGGTATCAAGTCGGTGTCTATAGATGTCTTACGAAGGGTATTGTTAAATGTCCACGAGAGAGCTGATTCTGGGGCCGAATCTGCGCCCGAAGAAGCAACTGATAAAGTATAGATAACTCCAATCACAATGCGCCATAGATGGAGATCAATGATTAAGACGTAAATTACTTCCAGGTCTCGGTGGATGCAATTCCTCATACGGGAGCCATTTCTGTATTTCTGCGCATCCCACGACTATGCTGAGATTTTTGGGGCTTTCCAAAGGATGGTTTTGTCCCTCAGTTAGAAATTACTTGGATGGCCATGACACTCACCAGCCGAGATTACAAAGTATCGAGGCTTGAGGTAATGCATAGCTTCATACGTAGCGAAGTGAAAACCACCATGACCGGCCTTGGTATCCTCGAAGGAGGTGTACTGATTTCCCACGTTTCATCCACTCTAGAAGGACCCTTTCCTGTGCTTCTTCAGCATCTCACCCCGTGTACAGCGACGCACGAGGTAGACTCTCCAGGTGAAGAAGTCATAGCTGATGCAAGCAGCGGAAGTATGTGCGGGACAACGGCTCAGGGTCGACGAGGGTGAAAATGCCTAGTTTGGTAAGGATAGAGCGAAGCGTGACCCTTTCAAACTTGGGAGGACCCTCCATATTGGGCCCTGCTGTTAGACAGAAGGCATATGCTGGGTATCGCATGCCGGCCAAGGGTCCTGAGATTGCGTATAGAAAAGGAATCCTTCATGTGCAGACGCTTAACGAGACAACATACAACAGGAATTCACTGATCTGGCATTAAATAATCGAGCACATGCAGTTCTAAAGCGTATTTCTAGCGTATTTCTAGCGTATTCCTCGAGCGTTTCTCTGCAGCGTATTCCCGGAGCGTATTCCCAGAGCGTATTCCAGGGCGTATTCCTAGAGCGTATTTCCTCGGCGTATTTCTGCAGCGTATTTCTGGAGCTTGTTCGCGGCCTATTTGACTCAATGCTTGCTGCGAGGCTGAATGTATCCCACGAAAAGTTCATCGTATCGCACTGCTCCGATTCGAAATCATGTGCTAAGACTGGTCCGTGAATCAATTTACTTAAATACCTCTTGTCTCGATTCATGGTCCTTGTTAAAAGAGCGTTTGCTGTGCAGTTTGCTGAATGCCCTTGACATATCATTGCCCATACCTTTCTTGACTAGGGAGTCATCATGAAGGCTCGCACGCTTACACTAGTTGCTTTTGCAACCTCGAGCCTTGCATTCTTTGAGCCCAAAGGCCATGGATTTCGTGCTGCAGGGCCTTTCGATGGTAAGTCTTCTACGCCAGCCCGATTTAGAAAGGGCACGCTGACGATCTATAAACCCTCCAGGTCGTTCACCATGCCCTGGCCTCAATGCCCTAGCAAACCACGGCTATCTCCCACGCGACGGAAAGAACATTGATTACGAAATGATCAATGAAGCTGCACAGGCCGCGTACAACTTCGCGCCAGGCTTTTACAGGGATGCTGTCGACATGGTCTTCGAGTTCAACATCTCCACCACAGCTCGACCCAGTGAGACGTTCAACCTCTTCGACCTAGCTAGGCACGACACGATTGAAGCTGACGGCTCGCTCACTCGCAACGACATCTACTTCGGGGACGATGTTCATTTCGATGCTTCCGTTTGGGCTCCTGTAGCGAAGGACCTTGGGTTGAACCATTACCACTTTTCTGACCGATTCGTCACAGTAGAGACGGCGGCTAAGGCTACGAAAAACCGCTATGATTTTTCGAAGAGCATCAATCCAGAATTTAATGCTTCTACGCACCAGCATCAGACTGAATACGGGACCACCGCGCTCTATCTTCTGACCGTATGGGATGATGATGAGAACGCTGCGCCGAAGTCATGGGTCAAAGCCCTGCTAGGTAACTTGGCCTCTTTTGAACCTTAAGAATCTCGCACAGAAGTAGTCACTAATGGGTAGCAGGCGAGGATCGAATTCCATATAGAGAAGGATATAAGAAAGCAAATATGGTGAAGACTACCGAGCGGATTATTGCCATGACTCAGGCTGTACGAGCAGTAGTTGGATGGAAACCTTGAAGAGAGAATTTGGACTCTCGGATGCTTCTCTCCTCATAGAGGGCTTGCACCACACTTTGCTGAAGTGCTTCTGAATATTCCTAGGATACAGCGCAATCGTCATATAGGCAATTGCGTGATATATCAGCATAAAAAAGTTGTCAGGCCTTTCTGCATCCCTGGTCATTTCTTCATCACCCTACCTATGTTGATGCACTTGACTAACGCGTCAATAAGAGATTGAACACTACCTCAACCTCATATATGAAAATATGGAAGTACGTAATGGGCATGAGTCTGCACTTCAACTTGTAAATACACTTAATCTACAGGCGGCCAAGTACAACATACAGGCTTCCGGAGTGTCCCTACATAGTGTGACCTACCAATCTTGGCCACACAAATACAACATTACTGGCCGGCATGGCAATCTTATCATGGAGAGCTTCTGTATATCGGGGAAAAAGCTCACGCTGACTGTTTCGGACAACGCATCAAGTGCTGCGGTAACATATTTGGCCATGACGGCGTAAGGCTCGGTAACTCGATTTATCTGGTCAACGATCAAGACCTCATGCAAATGAAATGGCATCGTTCGCTTGATCTGACTGATCATGACGAGAGCTTTACTACCAATGCTATCGGCATAAGATTAAAATATTGAAGCTTCGATACCTCAAAAAGAAACGTTGTATTAAATTCCACATGTAAACAAGCGTTCTATCCCCCACGATCTCAGATTGATTCAGTAGATGATTTGTCCCAACTATTGCGTAACAACTAGCTGCTTGAATCAAATCACGCCCGGAAGAATCCACGCTTCATTGACTCTCAGCGCAACGCGTTCATGATCTTGTCATGTGTATGGTTGACTAAGGGCGCCCAAGGTGGATTTGGATGTTTGAGTTAGGATGGTTAGAGCCCTGAACGGTCGTGTCCCCTGGATGGACGCAAATATCGAGAATACGCCCCGCGGACGCTGCAAACGCCTGACTATAAGAAGGGGCTAATTAGCATTGTCGCCAGAAAAAAGACAGTGACTGAAGTAATTGTGTTCAAACCTACCATGGCAAGATAGAACCAGCTTTGTTTACTGTTACACCATAGATTTGAGCGAGTCCAATGGTGGACAAGGCTGCACCGCCAGCATACGGAATATGACAGTTGGCATTTCCGCGAGCAGCGAGCTGGTTGATACACGACACGGCGTCGGCAAGCTTGTCTCAGGGATAAGCAACTGGAAGCGACTTTGCATGCGGGATGTAATGACTTACCGAAGCTTTCAGCTGGCCTTTATCATTGCAGCTTACAGCGTCTCGTTTGGTCAAGTCGTCTCGCTTTCTGATGCCTATATCAGGCATATTAGGACTGAAGATACATCTGGTCGGTACGGAGTTACTTACCAAATTCCTGCGCAGCTTGAATGGCCGCCTCGGGAGAAAGGTGATCGCCCTCGGGGTAAGCAACAATGCCGTTGGCCCATTCTTCAAAACTGAAACCTTCATCCCGAGCCTCAATGCGCTGTGAGCCAGTTGAAGGGGCAGCAGTAGTACACGAAATCAAAGCCGCAAGGCTGAGAGCAGAGACAAGGCGGACCATTTTGAGCGGTTTCTAAAGCGGTCTTTGGCGTCACTAGAAGAATCAAGTACTGCTCGAGTGAGTACAATATGGACACTGTGAGTTGAAAAGGTTTCCTTCGAGGTCTGGACTTATCTTTAATACTTCGAATTGAGAGTAAGACCTTGCATTGACAACTTCTACTACTTTGAGAAAGAAGTTGAGGGCTTGATGACTGCATCGGCCAACATCTGCTCGTAATGCGTATGACGACGCGATTGACTCAATACAAAACTCGACACTTGCGGCGTATAAAGAAACCACGTTATTCGCGTAGACGCGGGAGGTGGGAAAGACAGTACAGTCAGACGAATACGCCGTGCAGGGCAGAACCGATACGCTCGCCGTTCTCCACCCCCAAGGCACAAGCTTGCATAGACCCGTCATGCGGGGGAATCAATACACCGCACTCGCGAGGCAGTTTCCCATACCGCACAAAAGCTCCCAAATATGTGCGGCGTGTTCTTTCCACCACTTGCCCGTGGCTCACAGGTGAATGCCGCGTGTCAATAAGTCAGTTTCACCACTGCTAGGACGGCTAGTCCGCTTCTGTTTATCCATGCAGCTGAGACGTCATGAATCTGTCGGAACATAAGTGATATATTCAATTCTCTCACTTACTCGTCTCTCTCTACATAGAGCCATAGTCGTGAACCTATGGACAAGGGTTAATATAAGACACTACACGCAGGTTCCCTCCGCTTTGTATTGAACAGGCAATGTAGGTTTGAACACCAAGGCCACCGGCGAGAGTTTTGGTGCCGCTGAAAACCAATCAGCTTCTGTAAAAGAAACAATCAGGGGTGGGTTTGGGTTAGACTTACAAGGTGTTTTGCAGGCATTCGGCAAAGTGCGTGGCATACACTGGCGCTGCGTGGAGATCTGACTGTCCACCGACCTCATCGGTCAAGAACCCCGTCAAGGCGCTGAGGATTTGAGCATCGCTCTTTGCATAATGTCGCACCGGTATATAGACCTTAACCTTTGGGGTTGATGTGTGCATTTTGAACTCGACGTTGTAGAGAATACCAGCCGTCCTGTGGTCTCTGCGCGGGAGGGGGACATCATCAGACAAGTCCTGAGTGTCAAACAGGGCATCCCACAGACGCTTCAACCTCTGGACGCCCATGTCAAATTCTCCGTCTTGCATCTGGCCCCCGAGCGACAAGGTCTTCTTGACAGTGCCGAAGTCCGTCCTTCGGTCTCGGAAGTAGACCTTGAGTCTCGACTTGTTGATGTCAACCAAATCTACTGCCAGCATATCCATCTCGAGGCCCAAGTTTGGGCATTGGTTCGCATAGTTGGCAAAGGCCTCAATAGAGGTCAGGGTTTCTGGACTGCACCTAGGAGCTGAATGTATGGCATTTAGGACGACATCCAGCGTAGGTCGATGTGTTGCATGTGCCACAGTGCCGGGGAAGAAGTATGCCTTATTCGTAATAGCACTCTCCTTCAGGTCGAACGCCCAGAATATGGTAGAACGATGACCTTCCGGGCGGTCGTCGGTCCAGCCCTGACCGAAGCATATTTGAAAGTGATCAAACCAAGTGGTGTCGGTTTCTGGAAACGCCTTGATGGCGGCTTGTCTGAAGGCAGCTGAAGCTCCGTCGTTGTGTGGATTTGTAGCCGTGCCAGCATCAAGTTCAATCGGCTCGATGGAGTAGCGGATCATGGGCTGACACGAGCCTGTGTGAAAGTCCCAACTTAGTTCGACTGGAGTATGATTGTCCGTCATGAAGCTCTTCCAGCATGGCAGACCTGACAAAGGCGCAACTCCCAGGTGTGGCGCAACAAGGTTCGCGAACTGATGAAGGATTGTGACTTGACTCTGACGGCTGTATTCAGCGCCGAGAAGGAACTCTGATAGAACGTAACCGACAGTCTGGTACCAGTATTGCTGGTGGGGGTTGGAAAGGCCCTCGGTTCTCGCCTTGACCAGGTGCCATGGCTTTGTTTCTTCAGAGGGGTATCCCGGAGCCATGTTGCAGGACAAGAGATGAACAATGATGAGATTAACGATAGATTGAAATATCTTTTCCATATCCAGCCAGAGTGAGGTGGCCCTCTATAAAAGCCTCCTCTAACTGAGCCACATCTCGAAGGTGGATTCGCCACATATCGGCCAAGGTCAACCCTTGCTACGTCGTTAATGTGTAGAGCAACTTTATTGGGTAAGATAATACATGGAAAATATCAGAGCTCAGGTGAAATAATGCCCCGGGGCTTGAACTTCACCAGGATATGAGCGGTCAAGTCCGTGTGGATATGCTCGGAATCCTCTGACGCAGGAACATGTGGCTTTCGGTCTATGCCGCATTCATCTTGTCCGGAGCTTCAGCTGTATGTGTGTGTAATAGTCTTAGTTCTACCGGGTTCTTCCTTCGTGGGTCAATATCATACGAGGCTCCCCGGTTAAGCCCAGCAACTGAGCAGATTATTTCAACTGAGCTCTTATTGCGCTCGCAATATGGTTATAGTTGATCAGGTTATCAAAATGGCTAGAATACAGGCATCAATGAACACCATTCTCTACTTCCTCCGGCAACGCCGACTTGTACTGCTTCTCAATGACGTTTTCCTTCGGCCGTCTATCAACTCCGAGCCAGAGCAGGTCCGGCCTGCTGTAATGACCAACAATATCCAAGAATCCACGGGTTGCCACGACCTTGGTGAGGTCGAGATCAGCATAAACGATGCCTTCAGTGTCGGGTTTGCTGTCGCCAAGGGGCGAAGTCAAGCGTCGGCCATCAGGCCCAATCACGCAACTATGGCCTCCACCCGGCTGACGGCAAGCCAGGCCTTCCTGAGTCTTCAAGACATCAATCCCCTTCTGGGTGCATACCGAAGTGCAGTGAAGCACATAAGTGGTGCTCTCCACTGCGTAAGTTTGGGACAAGTTCTGAGATCCCTCAGCGGTCATGCTCCATAAGCCCGGGTGGTCGGGGCCAGTGGTGGGATCAAGGGGCGGCCACATGGATATATGGATGACCTCTCCCTGAGAGATGCTATGATACTTGAGGAGAGGCTGGGTGTGCTCCCAGCAGGCAAGGCATCCGACCTTGATCTTGCCGTGCTCTGCCCCAAAGTCGACTTCAACAACATTGTTCAGATCAGCACCTGATCCATCACCGAAGACAGTTCGCTCCATGTGGGTGGGCTTGATCTTGCGTCTGTGCATTAAGACGTCACCCTGGGGAGAGATGATGGCCTGCGAGATGTAGATGCTATGAGAGGGGCTCTGCTCCGAGAACCCAAGGACAACAGCAATGGCATTCTCCTTGGCAGTTGCTTTGACCAACTCCATTGCCTCCGACTCCAAGGGCAGTGAGTTGTAAATGTACCGGGTCTGAAGCTCAAAGTCGACCGGGCGAGCCCTAAGACGAATAGGACATCAGCATAACCTTAGGCGAAGCCGGAACGAAAGAAAGTTCTTACCAGATCCAGGCGGGATACCCTGGGAGCCAGCACTCAGAGAAGGCGATGAGCCTGGCCCCATTCTGAGCGGCTTCGGCGATGAGGCCGCATGCCTTCTTCACCGAGGCGGCCAGGTCAAGGTAGACGGGCTCAGCCTGTGTGACTGCAACTCGGATTGGCGTGGCCATGGTCTCTGTTTTCTTGAGTTCCGTGGAGATAGTGCAAAAAGATAGAAGGATGATGATATTGCAATGTGCGTACTGTATTGGGACAACCTCAATGGAGCGCCCGAATAGGTCAACGTCTAAATACTGTTCGATGGGAGCACGTGTCGTATCAAGGAACGTGGTTCGACCGGGGTTATGCCTCTGTCCTAACCAACGATGCGGCAAGGTAGAAGAGGTAAAACGAACTGTTGGTTCCTGAGAGACCGGGGGAGGGGACTCTTTGCATTCACCATGGCCAATCGATGTCTTACATACTGGAGTGGCTGATTTGCGAGATAAATGGGCACGCTTTGACTGGGGATAGGCGTACGTACTAGTCAGAGCCAGCAATAACCCTGCCTGTTGTAGGGCATGCAACTATCACCATCAGCTGTCTCGAGGGCGTCGTTGCACGCATATTTCTCCCACAACATTTCCCGAGACAATTACCGCTGCTGTCACATCCATTCAAGTCCGAAATTTCTAGCTGCATCTGCGAGTTAGCCCGGAAGTCCGTCCAAGCCTGACATGTGCATCCTTAGATTGCTCGCCCCTGACAGATGCAGCCAACTCACCCACCAGCACAGTTGCATCAAGTGGGCTGAGACGCGGAAACCGGGAAGAAAATCTGAGATGGCTGGCTCTAGGAAACACGCCATTTTCACCCCTGGTAAAACTTTATATCTGGGGCCGAGGGTCCTTTGTGGGCTTGGCCAACATCCATGTTCGGGCAAAAGAACCCTTGTTATCAGCCGGTTCTCGTACTTCGTACTCACAACGTGTCTCGTTCGCCCGATTCTTATGGCACCGAGTGGGTACGGTTGAAACCTGAGCGTGTAACAGCTTGCGAAGGAAGATAAATCAAAATAAAAAGTAAGTTTCGTGTAGGAGCTGAAAACGGTGCCGTGAAACCGAAAAAGGTTTTGGGGGATATGGCCGGTTATAGTTGCTTGCGTACAGGCATGGATCCTTCGAGCTTCCTTCTGCGGCGAGGTAGAGTGATGGCTCACTCTATGGGTTGACTCGATATCCATATACTGGGCCTCTCGGGGTAGAAAAGTAGCTATCGTTGTGTTACCGTAAACTATTGCTGGTTTGCTCTTCTGTCGACGTTTCCGCAATTTCTTTTCGTGAACCATGGCTGGTCTTGCGACCCAAATCGCTGAAATATGGATTCTCTACGTTCTCGGTGCCCTTATGATAGCGGCGCGCATCTTTTGTCGCACAAAGATGGTTGGTTGGAGAAACTACCAGTTGGATGACTACTTGGTCACAGCTGTGGCTGTAAGTTTTACCTCATTCTCTCTCACCGCCACGACCATCTACTAAAACTCTTTACCACTGCAGTGTATGTGGACTTCTGCACCAGTGATTGGCCAGGTCTTTGTGCAACGCGCCCAGGGACGACACACCTCTGACCTGACCTTTGAAGAGAGGAGGAACATGAGCGAAGAGGATCGTGAGAAGTGGGCCTACGGCTCGCAGATATTTCTCCTAGGCCTCACAGGGTACTTTTTCATCCTCTGGATGCTGAAGTTCAATATGCTGTGCTTCTATGGTCGTGTTGTCCGCGATCTGTGGACCGAGAGGTTCGTGAAGCCGTTGATGGTCATGGTGGTGTTGTCGGCGGTTGCCATCATCCTCACCCTAGCTCTTACATGCCGTCCCTTTCACCACCTGTGGCAAGTTTGGCCTGATCCAGGACGTACGTCTCTACAAGCGCCATTTCGCTCATGGTCTTGTGCTGATCATCTGAGATAGGCCATTGTGTTCCCCAGAACCTCGTTTTCTTTGTCGTTATATTGGTCTTTAATCTGCTTACGGACATTTGCATCATGCTTATACCAATTCCGGTCCGTGTGGCGATGGCTCTTCATTTCTGGATAAGACGTCATTTGCTAATTCCGTGTCATAGGTGCTCAGAGGTATTCAGATCAACCACTGGCAGAAGCTGGGACTTTACCTACTCTTCAGCCTGGGCTTCTTCTGCATGTTTGCCGCAATTCTCCGCTTTGTGCTCATCTTCAAGGTAGGTACAACCACTGCACCTTATGCTATCATGGGAAAGCACTGTTAACTAACATATTTTCTAGTTGAACCAACGCGGCGTGTCTGCTCTATGGTCTATGCGCGAAGACTGCGTCGGCATCTTTGTCGGACAGGCCCCGATGGTCACGCCCCTGTTCAAGCGCCGCTTCTGGGTCCACGCGGGCTATCTCACGCCCGAGACAGGGAACTCGAATGGCCACAGTCGCAATCATTATCACCGCAGTCCAGGTGAAAGCCATGAGCTCAGCTCGACGGCTCACATCAGCAATGGGAAAGCGCCCGACCCATATTCGATCACCCGACTGGGGATACGGTCTGAGAGTGAGGAGGAGATAGTAAGGAAGGACTCGGATTCCCCATCCCCAGCCGTACCAGCAAAATCTCCGAGATTTGTTAGTGGGATTTTGGTACATCAGCGCATTGATGTTGAAGCAATGCAGGGGACGTATAGAGACCGGAGGGATCCCGGCTGGTAGGACGGGGAAGGCCGGATCTGACCCAGTTAATGTTCGGATACACCAAGTGCGATATAGAGATGCATATAATTTAGTTTAATCATGACCCATGATGCTGCAACTAAATCTAGACGTTATAGCAGGTTACGAACTCAATATGGCATGGGCTTGGTATGGCTTCGCTGACGGGCTCGGTCAATGGCTCAACGAGACTTCGGTCAACGCGTCGGGTATACCCGCAACTAGCCCCGACAGGCTCAGCCGGCGAGAAGCAACCTGGCGGTCCCTGTCGATCGAGAGCGGAGAGCCACGGGGCCATGCCCGGTATGGCTAGTTCTGATCGTGGGACGACCGAGCGACGATGTTACAGTAGCGAAGAAAGGCAAAGTCAGTAGAACGACCAGGCAAGAAGAAACTCAAAATGTTTCAAAGATCTAGAATAGGGATATGTCACATGCAATTCCTTACTTCCGGCTATTGACAAACCTTTCGAGGGCAACTCTTAGCACGACCCTTACGATGTGGGTTTCCGTGCCGCAGCCATGCTTCTCGTCGACGGTGGAAGTGATGCGAGCCTGATCCTGCCAACTAGGTTTGTTTCAGGGCGGAATTACGGCACGATCCCTACGCAGCAGAAGCAAGGTGAAAGAAGAGTTTGTTCAAGACAGAAAGCAAGACTGATCCTTCATGTGAAAAGCAGAGAGTTTTTACGTAAATTGAAGAATTACTAGTGAATAAAGACCTGACAAGTCAGTTGGACAGTACGGAGTGGCCAGTTTGCGTCTGTTGCAGTTTCAAATGGCATGTTAAAAAGTAAAAGGTCTTTGTTTGGGGACACAAAACTGGATGTCCACCTTACTACTGATACCGTAACCGAAGATGTCTTCAAGGTCCTTTAACAACAACCAATTGGCTACGTCGTCTCCAGGCGAAATGCTCGTACGAATCTCGTCCCACATTACAACCTGATAGAAGGTTTCGGTCCGCAAGCCAGGTGGAACATGCGATAAAGACAACTAGTCTTGGTGGCCTGATGGCAGGTTACGTTCGAGGCGGGCGACCCTTGCTCTGCTTGATAGGATTTTTGAGTTTAGGAACGTGTGACAAATCAAGATGCCTTTCCTGGTTCGTTTGACCGAGTGAGCCATAGCCAACTCTATTGGAATATACATATCGAGCACGAGGCTGGGTACGACTCGGGCAATGCCCTTGACCAGCCGCCCGGCCTTCTCGACAGTTGACATCATCATTTCCCATTCTACCAGACCATGGATCCTCTCAAAGAAGATGCCATCCACCACGAACGTTTCGTGAAGATTGTCTGCGTTGGTGCCGGAGTCTCCGGTCTCTGTCTAGCATACAAGTTGCGGCGATCGTTCGAAAACTATTCTCTAACTGTAGCCGTCCCTAAATAACTTTGTTTGGGATCAAATTATGCTAACGTAATGCTACAGATCTACGAGAAAAATTCAGAGGTGGGCGGCACCTGGTTTGAAAATGTCTATCCTGGCTGCGCCTGCGATGTCCCCTCGCACAATTACACGTATTCCTTCGAGCCAAAGGCAGATTTCTCGTCTGTGCTGGCCAGTTCGAATGAAATCAAAGACTACTTTGAAGGCTTCGCAGTCAAGTATGACCTACTGAAACATGTTCGAACTTCGCACCTCGTCACGGAGACTTTGTGGGATCCGCTGAAAGGTCAATGGCATATCACAGCGACCGACTTGACGTCTAAGACGACTGTTCATGACTGGTGCCATATTTTGGTTCATGCAACGGGCTATCTCAACAAGCCAGCCTGGCCTGATGTGCCAGGAATCGAGCGGTTCCAGGGACCTAAACTGCACAGCGCCGAATGGGATAGCAGTGTCTCACTGGAGGGCAAAGATATTCTTTTGATAGGGTCGGGAGCATCTAGCGCTCAGATTCTACCAGCCATTCAACCTATCGTCAAAAAGGTCAAGGTTTTTGTCCGCACGCCCCGATGGACGTTGCCCTCCGTCAATTCCAATAAGGGCAAGTTCCCGCCAGAGGAGATAGAGAGGTTCATCAAGGACCCCCAGGCCGTTACAAATCTCCGATTGGAGAATGAAAGGACTCTGAATAGCTTCTTTAGTAAGCGACCTCGCTTCTTTTTAACCCCTGACGCTGGTGTTGACACGCTTAGCCATGTATATGAAGGGAACAGTACTGCAGCAACAGGCTCGGAAGCACTTGGAAAGTGAGATGAATAAAGTGGTTACGGATCCAGGGATGCAAAAGAAGCTGGTGCCTGACTTTCCGGTCGGCTGCAAGCGGATCTTGCCTTCGGGAGATCAGTTTCTCTATGTCAGTCAAGTCTCATTTCAAGAATTTTCAACCAAAGAGCAGGTCCATGTGCTGATTTGATAATATAGGCTATCAAGGAAGATAACGTGGATGTTGTCTATTCAGGTGTCCAATCCTTCACTGAAACCGGATGTATCAGCGATGACGGGCATCCTCACCAAGGCGACGTGATCATCTCGGCAAGTGGATTCGACACCTCATTTGTCCCCCGTTACCCCGTTCTATTCAAGGGGCACAACCTCCAAGAGGACTGGAGTGCATCCATCACGGGCTACATGGGTGTTGGCATTTCCGAGTGTCCCAACTCCTTTACTCTCGCAGGACCCTGGACGCCGATATCCAACGGCCCCGTTATTGTCGCTATTGAATCGCAGGCCGATTTTGTATGTTCCTTCATCGACAAATACCAAACAGAGCCAGGGATACACAGAATGAGCCTTAAGGCAGCAGCATGCTACGACTTCAAAGCCTACGTGGCGCAGGTCACCAAGAAGATGGTTTGGTCAGACAACTGCCGCAACTCCCACAACATCCGACCCAATTGGGGACAATCCTCCATCACATGGCCTGGATCGACGTTGCACTACCTGGAGGCTATGCGTGAGCCGCGCTTCGAAGACTACGAGTTTGAATACAGTGGGAACCGGTTCTCTTGGATGGGAAATGGCTTGTCGCAGACTGAGTGGGATCCCACGGCGGACCTGGCATATTATATTCGGACTAGCGACGACGGGAGACACTTGAGTAGAAGAGCCAGACTGGGGTTGGGCTCGAAAAGCGGAACGCAGCCCGAGAGGGAACTTCACCGGCAGGCAAAGCTTTCTACGGCCTAGATGATAGGAGGGCTGCCCCTAATGCGATCCCATATGTTACACTAGGCGAGTTTGCATGATGATATTAGACATCTTGGGTATTGCGAAAGCTTTCCCGGCCTTGTTGTTGTAGCTACTTATCTCTACTCTGTCTAAAGTCAATACTGGGGAAGTTATTGCTGCGCTATGAGTCCTTGCGCCTCGCCTGAATTCTCGGTGGCCATGTTACCTACATACCGAGCATATATGCTAACAGTTTATTTATACTCTTAGGACGGATTATTCTCACGTAGGATTAAAGAGAATTGTGTCAAGTTAGCACTACTATAGTAAGAAGCTTTAACATTACTTGTGCTAGGAACTGGAAGGCAAGCAGTCAAGCAGCCAATTGCTTTGCTCGTCGCAGCTCGTGACACAATGGAGCTAAGGGAAGTTTCCATGTCTCACATTATCCTGTCTCCCTTTATAATAATAAAAACAGGTTTAGCTTTACTATCTTAGCGGAATGTAATCCCCGCTCTCATTGCCTTCCCGAAAATTTACTGCATTTTCAATGAAAGACGGAATCAACACCCTCGCTGTTATCTCAGTGGATGGGGGCAACGGAATACTATGCTTCCTTTTGACCCAACCTCGCGTACCGAGTATTGACTCATCCACAATCCTATACAGCTGAGTGGCTCTCAATCCTGCACAGAGAGCAGCATACGTGGGCGCGTCTCTTGGATCGGTTGTGGGGGCTTGTATGACCATTTTCCTCATTAATGGGAGCATTGCAGCGAGGAGTGTGACAACAAGGCATGTCACGGGTATAGCAATGAGTGAGGAATAAGATATCGCTGTGACATCACCCGTCACCATAACAAAGTCCGCAGACCCGGGGAAGAGCTCACCGTTGGCGGACTCGAGGAGGTTGCTCATTTCTGCTTGCGGGCCCAACAGCGCAGTCTCGCGGAATACCTCGCGCGAGTGAAGGTAAGCCGCGAGCACCAACCTGTCAAGGTCGTCTTTCAGCGTCGAGGACTCACAGTCCAGGATTCCTGTCCCCTCAATGCCAGCGACGGATTTAAGTGCCGCAGATCTGGTCGAGATGATTAGGTGAGTAAGAACAGGAGTGGCGAACTTTCCGACGACAATTATGCGGAGGCCCTTGGGAAGAGGCGTTCTAGTGATGCCGTCTACAGACGTACAGGTTTTGTCTAGGCAGAGGAGGGACTCTTCCCAGCAGGACATGGCTGGGCGACCGGATTTGACGCGGTACCCCAGGAACCCCGCATCCTCCGGGCTTAACGGTTCGGTAAGGTACCATGGGTCCGTACTGGCCGTGATACTCCCGGCGTGTGCGAGTTGGGGGATCAGGGCAAATGAGCGGTTCGTGAGCGTCAGGTCTCCAACCGAGGGATGGAATTCAACCCCGATGCTTAGGTGGGTCGACAGCGTCGTCATGTTGTCTGTTGGATCTAACAGGATTGGCTCCACGGGGTCGAGGTCGAACGGGACGTATCCGTTAAACCGCGCTGGGTCTACAATGTCTGGGACAGGACGGAGCCAATTATATTGGGTGCTGCAGGATCCCTGGACTTTATGCGAGAACCCCAAAGGGGCTTGCAACCCAAACTCCCTTGCGGTGATGGTGTACCGGTAATCGTACCGCTGCCGTGGATGAGTCGCATTGCTACCTGGCAATGCCGTCTTCACCGTATTGACGTTCTTCCTCGCAGTCACGTCCTTGAACGCCTCTGTGCTCCCCAGCGCGCGCAATATGGCGGGGGCGTTCAGCCGACCGATGCGGATGCTTGATGACGTCGCGACGTCTTCGATCTCGGGGACGAAGACGGATTTTGGGTGGGCTGGCGCGGCAGGCCCAAGGGACATGGCATTGGGGATGAATATCGACGCGGCAGTTCCGCCAAGCGCGATGGTCGCGGAGAGGAGGAAGAGGATGAAGCCGTGGAGTTTCTCTCCTCGGGACATGCGCCCATTTCCGCCGTTGACGATGGCCTCACGTAGGAAGGCCCCCATGGTGGTTGTGGCTGTCCAGGGGTCGCTCGAGTTCCAGAAGGCGACCAAAGCGACATAGCCCGCGCGGCCGGCATCGTAGCCCCAGCGCGCGTGGAAGAGGAGAACGAGGTTGGCGACGAACTGCCATAGGCTCGCGAAGATGATTTGGATGAGGATGGAGTAGGCGGCGATGAGGATAGGGAAGGCGGAGGATGTTATGGAGATGGCCTTGACGCCGCCGGTTTTCGTGGGGAAAGTGAAGAGGGTGCCGAGGGAGTAGGTGTTTGAGGGGGGGTTGGTGTAAACGTCCATTGAGCTGTATGTTTTCTATGAAAGAGAGGAGGCAATGCAGGCAGTTTGTCGTGAGGATGAAGTACCATGTATGTAAGATAGGCAGCGATGAGGATGGGGAAGGCAGAGGATTTTATGGAGATCCTGAACGAACCAGGTACAAACCCGCAAGGACAGGCAGGGGATTCGACTAAACTCCTGGTCGAGAATGTCTCATTACATGAAAGCACCTTGGCTCGGCAGTTGCTCGTCCTGTCGGAGCGTTGGCTGAGCCCAGTGCACTCACTGCCGGCCGCTCCAACTGAAGCTGAACACCAAAGCGACGAGGAATTACCGCAACTCAAGCCCAAAATACCATAGGGGGTCAATGCGCAGAGCCAGCTCACGCATGTGTCCAATCACCGACTTGCAGAGAACAGGGCTGCCCAGGTTCGCCATCGAGGCAACGACGCTAATAGTTTGGAGTCATGAGGTACTCCGTACACTTACTAGATTTATAAGTAGTCGGCCAATAGCTAACCTAGCAGTGCCTGCCGTCGCCTGCGGCTGCGGTCTCCGAGGAGAAGCACTAGACAAGAATGACAAGATACATGTTAGGTCAAAAGCCACTATAAGAGGCACGCGGTAGAGGTCGATGCAGGCCAAACCCTAGCAATGCATCTGTCACAATAAGGTTTGCAATAGGGCTCACAATTGGTGTCAAGGTGAAAATCCCTGCCGAGTAAACCTTGCTCGAGGAGACGGGGTGCGTATAACAGCAGAATCCATGCTGTGTGTGTCTAAACCACCACGAGCCATAGATTGTTTTGGAGCCAATAAGTTGTGCTATAGCTTCTATAGATGCAGTATACCTATATCGAGTAATACCCCGGTTCCACGGTAATCTTCAAATCGAGCTTTCGCTCCTGTGATTGTGGCAGGTCCCACTATCTAGCATGTCTGCCTCGTTGTGTTGCCGCCGGTAGAGTAGTATTGAGGGCTGATTTCTGCCCATCCGATTCGTGTTCCGTTGCCAGGGGGCTCTGCGAAATTAAAAGCCTGCGACCGGTTCGAGCAATTCGAAAGGTCACGAAACAGAAGCGGGGACCGACCCCCCTGCGACGGCGTTGGTGCGTCATGGCTGTTGGTGTCGAAGCTGGCCATCTCGAGATCTTGTGGTGGGTTGAAACTCGTGAAGAAACCAGATGATTGAGAGCCGACCTGGTTCAAAACTACCTACCTACCATTCATTAAATGTACCGGAAGAAATTGCATAAGATAGGCCCCGCATTGTACAACGGAATTACAATCCATGGAGGCTCTTTGTTTTGGTAGTAGCCACAGCAAGGTAGGCTTGCATGTCTCTCGTCGCCTCTTCAAGATGGCTGAAATGCTGCATTTTGACTTGCCGACAACGGAACCGCCCCCTCAATTGTTGTGTTGGCGCCTACCCGCTTGCACATTTATGTTACTACCTAATCAATACCGAGTTGGGCCAACGATGAAGACAGATTACGGGACAGGGTTAAGCCGTCCTCACGATGTCAACACCGAGGTGAAGGTGCGGCCATCTTTTGGATACCACCTCATCCGAGACCCCATTGCTCATCCACCTGAAGCAAGCATCGCCTGCCGTTCTTTGGACGGCCTGCCGCCCCCGACACTTGTGTCGACGCGTCTGGACCTCGCCTAGGATTGGAGACTAATGCTAATATTCTAATACCACGACCAAAGCCTCGCCCAACATGGATCCAAGGAGACCTCCCCGACCGAGAACTCGGGATGATTTCGAAATTGCCATCATCTGCGCCCTGACGCTCGAGGCAGACGCCATCATTGACCTCTTTGATCATCATTGGGACGACGAGGAACCGAATTACTACGGGAAAGCTCGCGGCGATCCCAACGCCTACTCAGTCGGCGTCATCGGGCACCACAAGGTTGTTTTGGCCCATCTCTCTGGAATGGGCAAGGTCGCAGCTGGCAGCATTGCCGCTTTTTGTCGCATGAGCTTCCCGAATATCAAATTGGCATTGGTTGTCGGTGTCTGTGGTGGTGCGCCATTTTACAGTCAACGACAAATCTTCCTCGGCGACGTCGTCATCAGCGATGGCGTCGTGCAGTACGACTTCGGCCGACGGTTCCCCGATAAGTTCGAGATCAAGAACACGCTGGATGACAGTCTCGGAAGACCAAACTTGGAGATCAGGACTTGGTTGGCGAAGCTCAAAACGGCGCGGCAAATCGAAAAGCTGGAGAAGGCGATCCGAACACACCTCCATCCTTCAAACCAAGATTCAAGACGACCGAACAAATACCCCGGGCGTTCAGCCGACTACCTTTTCCCGGCAGACTATCGTCACAAGCACCAGGACTCTTCAATCTGCTCACAGTGCGCCTCCTGTCAACGAAGAACAGATCCCGTATGCGAGGCGGCGGCCAGCCTTGGCTGCGAGGAGCTCGGTTGCGAGGCCAACAAGCATGTAGCCAGACACGTTCGCGATGGTGACGAGGAACAACTACCATGCCCTGCCATCCACTTTGGGAGGGTCGCCTCCGGAGATACAGTCATGAAGTCCGGGGAAGACCGCGATGATCTCACCAGAGACCACAAAGCCATTGCATTCGAGATGGAAAGCGCTGGCGTGTGGGACGTGTTCCCCTGCGTCGTGATCAAGGGAGTGTGCGATTATGCGGATAGCCACAAGAACAAAGATTGGCAGGAGTATGCTGCCGCCTCTGCTGCAGCATGCACCAAGGGATTTCTTAGCTACTGGGCCTCTACAATACAGTAAATAACCCTTCTACGTAATATGAATGATACAGCTAATTATTTATTCGAAGAGATCTTCGAGCCGAAGACGAATCTAGACAGCGAACGGAACGACTTTTGACGAGTCTCAAATTCCCTGAAATGAATGCACGAAAGAACGACATCTCCTCCAACGCTCCTGAAACATTCAACTGGGTCCTCGAGCTGGAGCATTCAAATGATGGCGAGTTTTCCACAGAATCCACAGAATCACGAATGACTTCAGGCACGGGCGAAGCCATCGGAACGAATAACGAGGGCTTTTTCGAGGTCCAAAGACGGCAATTTGATGGTAAATCAGAGAGCAATGCTAGCTCTGCTGAAAGAATACACTCAGAATCTGAGAGCGAAGGCTACAGTAGAGACGATTCCATTCCATGGAATAGCTTCATCGACTGGCTCGAATCGGACCTCCCAGTCTACTGGATAAGGGGCAAACCCGCATCAGGGAAAAGCACCCTCATGAAATTCATTGCTTCCCACTCCAAGACGAAGGAAATGCTGGAGCAATGGCTCCCTGGTGCTCGAATTCTCACCCACTATTTCTGGAAGCCAGGAGCCATTATGCAACAGTCTATGAAGGGCTTTCTCTGCTCCGTACTCTATCAACTTTTGTCCGAAGACGACCATTTTTTGTATCATGGTGTCCATGATCTCGTCAAGAACTTTGATCGGGATTCTCCATCTGACTGGAGTAAAGATGAACTTCGGCATATATTGTTGGGCTACATATGACAATCGACACAACCACTCTGCATTTTCATTGATGCACTCGATGAGGTCTCGCCGACTGAGGACGTGGATGAGCTTTTGCAGCTCCTCAAACAAATAATAACCTCAAGGACAAAGCTTTGCCTGTCGAGTCGTCCAGAGCGTCTATTTCGCCTACGTCTCCAGCAGTACCCCTCTCTTGAAATCCACGAGTTAACAAGAGCCGACATGTTAAAGTATGCAACCGATACTATCTCCACAACCACTGTGGGCGGACCAACAGGCAGTGAGCTTCGGGATCTGGTTGGTTCAATAGTTTTGCAAGCTGATGGTGTGTTCCTCTGGGTTGTTCTGGTGACCAGATCCTTGGTACGAGGAATCATCAACGGCGATTCCCAAGAGGAGACGTATCGGCGACTAGAAGCAATGCCACAGGGCCTAGAAGGCTTATATCGGGATATTTTAATACGGTCAGCCGAAGATCGGCCGATCTACTACAAGGCAGCCGCCCAGATTCTCAGCATAGTCATCTACTGCACCGAAAAGTGGAAGCATCCTCTGACAGTAGAGGAACTTACAGCTGCACTAGATGACACCATTTTAGACTGTTATCTGCACCGAGGCAAGAAGCTACCAGCATTAACCATCGTTGAAAAGTGCCAGAGGACGCTGAAAATGATGGAGGTTGGGTGTGCAGGTCTTCTGGAGGGGCAAGGCCATAAACACGTTTACGCGTCCGAAGACGACTCGAACGGTGACGTTTCGCTAGCCAACCAACCACTTCTTCCGACATGTATGGATATGGATGTAAGGTTTCTCCACAGAACAGCACATGACTTTCTCATCGACACAGAAGAAGGCCTAAGTCTCTGGCAAACAGGCGGTTTCTCGCGTCAAGAATCGTTATTCAGATCTTTCAAAGGCTTAATGGTTATGGACGACCTCTATCCGACTTCTGAGTACAACAGCTCCATCGGTAAAATAGAGCACATGAGATGCATGCAGCACGATGTGCCACTGGAAATGATCACGAACATCATGTCCATCATCCAAGCCCGCTTTGCACGGTGCAGCACATCACCGCGCCCCTTGTTGTCGGTGTATTTCAACAGGAGAACTGAATGTCTAATATGGGCAGCAAATGATGCGCTGGTGGGATATGTTCTGGATCAGCTGGCTTCCTACGAAACACCGCAAGTGGTAGAAATTAGTCTCCAGGCTTTGATTCTGATCTCCAATTCTATTTGGCACTACATCTCCGATGTCTTTTTGGCCCACCCTTACATAAAGGAACCCAAAGAGGAGGTCCTTGACGAACTGGGTAGATTCCACGGGTGGCATCAACTTATCCACCATTTTCTCTGCTTAGGCGTCAATCCAAACGCGGAGTTACGAGAGGAACAGCTAACGTTCAATGGCGAAGATGTGTATGGCACTGGATCAGGTTGGCTACGGTACCTTTTAGCGTTGCTAAACTGGACTTTCAACCGCTGCCCGTCAGATCTCATCTTGCGGACTATTGGGGCATTCATCGAGGCGGGCGCGAGCTTTGATTCCAAGGTAGTGTTCGGTGTTACCTGGGATTACCTCTTATCAGAAGAAACATCGCACATCATCATGGTACCACCGTCGCTCCTTGTGGAATTCACCCCGTCCGAGATTGTTTTTGAAGCTAATGCCCGGGCGTTGGTTGAAGGTGTCCTGCATCTGCTAGACGCTCCCATTCCCCCAGAAATGGAAAATCACGATTGCAGCGTTGATCCATATATGAGAGTGGTGTATTTCAAGGCTCTTGGAAAACCTCCCGGGTGGTCAGTAGCGTCTCGTGAGGTTTCAACTTTGCTTCTCAGTGGATTGACCGCGCGGCTCAGGATAAGGTTCCTGGGGCGCCCTAGGGAGGAAGTCCGAGAACTTGAAAAGCAGATAATCGAAGGCTGGAAGATGGTGATTTTACAGGCGAGTACGTCGTCTGGAGAGCATGAGGGTTCTCCGGAGTAGCTGCTGTATTTGCGGTCGATGGATGTAACCTGGCAACCTCAAGAGCATGTATTATTATTGGATTTGCGCAATCCTCGAGTAAACAACAATCTCCTTACACTCTGTTGATAGGAGAAATCGATGTTGTGGAGTGTATAACAGTGATATTATCATGTTTTACTTGGCACTCTTACGAACCCGACTGCGCATACACCCGCGAGACTGCGTTTTACAGCGGGGATCATCGTGTCACCTTGATGTGTACTCTCACTCGGCTCACGGCACTGAGCGCTTACCCCAGACACTCGCAATGATCATCCGACACCCTTGATGGGCTTCTAGTGCTCACGCATACTCATACAACCGGAAACCCGAGGCGCTTCGACGCCGTAAGGGTGCCACCTCTCCCCTCAGTAATATCTGCTGAGCCTCAAATCTCGAACTTAAGATTGTTCCCACTCTCAACAACAAGGTACGTAGGCGAGTGGTCGGTTTACTCAAAAGGAGTGATGATGCCAAAGACATACGTGGCTACCTTGTCAACAAACCTACCTCCTAAGTAGGAGTCAAAGATATCAAGATGCTTGCCGAGTTTTAGCGACTAGAGGCCAAGTGGGAAAGATTTGACGTGTTTCACGATGACGACTGAACTTTGGCCTACCCCAGACTTTCAGACTCTCAGACCTGGCAAAAATGGCTACGCTAGGTAAGTTACCACCAATGGGATTCCTCTGTCCGGGGCGCCTGGGTTGCCGCTCAGGGTCCGGGTGATCCCGAACGGGCCAGCCCGAACTCCCAAAAGCCAAGATGGTCCCTCATACAACCCCGGGATGTATCTGTATACGAATACCGTCAGAGACTTCGTAATGCTCGCTGCTTTACGTTTCATTCCAAACCTGGGCCCTCCAAGCAGCCCCATCGAGAATTGATTGATAATCAGTATCTTATCGCAGATTTGATACGTGTAATCACTTGATCATGTTGTAAACGAGGCCAAGTATTCGGGTCATCGAGCTGTAGGTTCCCTTGGAGGTTCTAGAGGTGTCTTTCTGTAGTTATGCAACTGTGAATGCATTCATGTGGATGCCGATATACACATAGCTCGCGGTATAATATCCCGACGTATTCGCGTAGTAGTTCGCTTTCTCGAAACTACTACTTCTCTTCAATGCACTGCAGTCGCAACTCCAAAGCTCCATAACTCGCGCGGATCCGTCAACATGCGCCCTGCGTTGCTGCTCTTTCACACCCGGGGCTTTGCCGTACCTGCTCGCGAGTCTTTCTATATCTACGAGTTCTGAAGAACAGGGCTTGGGGAGTCTTCGGTAAAGAATGTTCAGGCGAAGACTGAGGCTATCAATTACTCCTCGACGGCCTATGAGAGTCACCCCCAGGGCTGCCACCAGCACAGTTATGAGCACCGAAACCTCGACTTTCGCTGTCAGAAACGCTGCGAACACCGAGACTGCGACTTCAGTTAATTTCCTCTTGGAACAGCGTATTAGGCCATCTTACTGGTTGCATCATAGTCACCACGACCACTGTTGCATCCGTTTCCGCTGTCACCTGTCACCGAGAACTCAACGACAACGAGCACGTCGACGAGCACTGTGACTTCTAATGGTATTATATTCTCACCTCATCTAGAGACTCCTCCGGGCTTCGATGGCACCGATGATGGTGACGGCAATCCTTTCAACAGTGTCAACTAAGCCAATACTTTATCTAGTAGGTAGCCATAAAATCCAAATTGCTCAATCAAACGAACCAGACATCAATGCAATCGCGTCTCTACTTATATCTCATTATTTTGCGTTTGGGGCATGTTCCTCTCTTTCCTGTCAAGTACACGTCTGTTAACATACGAACCGCATTAATTGACGTCTGAACTAGGGAATCTAAGTCTATATCTAGTCTTGGGACAAGAAATGGCAAGGCTTGAACCCACAGCAAGAGCTAGACGGGCCCCGTGTATTCTAGTACATATGGTCGTATGTGCTTGATCGCGGCACCTCCCAGCCTCCAGCCTTATCCATACTCATGAGAGCTTTGCATTTCTACGTACTAGCTTGGCGCCATTGGCAGATGCAAGTCACTAGCGAACCCTGGCGGCCTCGTCTTTAAGCGCAGGGAAATGGCGTGTGAGATGCTGATGCCTATCGAAACTCAGAGCAAGTTCCATTCTCACGCCCTTTCTAAGACCTGGGCTACTACTTGCTGCTGGTACTTTGTCCACCCCTCTTGTCGGGGGCCGACGAGCTCTGGTGAGGTACAGCAGACAGCGCTTGGCCAGTTCCCCATCATCATGTGAGCCTTTCCTTCCAACAATTTAAACCCTCGTGAGATACATGCGTGCTTTCTCAAAACGCACTACTCGCTCGGCCCTTCCTCGCATCTACCTACAACGAAAGGCCTCCGTCCCCAACCATTCTTCTTGTACACTCACCTTGTGAACCATTTCTCCTCCCAAACTTATTTCATATATCGTTTCTGCAATATTTTCATCTCAGCTACGATACTACTCGCATTTCCTCTCACAGACTAAAGCGAAAATGCCGACGAATCAAGGCCAGCGGCCGCAACAGGTCCACGGCCGCGTTGGCCCAGCAAGCCTCACTGAAGAACAGCAACATTTCGTCAGACTCATCCGCGACGAGGATGTCTATCGCCTGGCATCGTCTTTGCACAACAACGACCCCTGCGAATACTTCCGGCCGCCTATCGTGGGAAGGCACAATATCAACTTCTTTGTGCAGTTCCCAAATATTCTCGAGGTGGACAGATGGGTAGTACGTGTGCCTCTGGCATGCGGAGAAGAGAATGCAAAGCACAAGCTTAGGAGCGAAGTCACTACCATGCAGTGTGTTTATCTTGATTGGGAATTTGGCGAATGCTGCTAACAGGCCGTGTTTGGTTGCAGGTTGGTGGCTCAGAAAACGACTATTCCGATGCCAAGGGTTCACGCTTTCCGTTATGGTTTGGGCGATAACTCCTACGACAGGCCCCTATCATCGTTCGCCATCTTCGAATACGTCGCAGGGAAACCTTTGTCACTGGCCAAGGGCCCTATGACAATGCGCCTATTTAATTCACTTGCCGACATATACATCCAATTGAGGAGGCTTGAATTCCCACGCATTGGATGCTTGGCATACGGTCCTAACGGCATCGACGTCAACATGGCGACCACCAGCATCGAGATGAACAGGCGATTCCTGCGGGGTCTAGACCAGTCCAATATTGTGGCATCCTACCATAATAATAATGGTCTGCGATCAGCCAACAACTACGTTGCGATGCTACTGGAACTTGCCTACCATGAATTTGTTACGGAACAAGTACATGATGACGAGTGCAAAGTACAAGACATCATGTATCACCTTCACCTTTTTCGTCAGTACGCCAATGTCTGGCTGGATCCCACGCTCGATCAAGGTCCATTTGTCTTGATGCACGGCGAATTGGAACCAAGCAACATCCTTGTAAACGAGGACATGAACGTTGTTGCTGTATTGGACTGGGAGTTCAGCCGTGTTGTCCCTCTTCAGTTTTTCAAGCCTCCATTGTGGTTTGGAGAGCACACTCTTGCTCGCAAGCTAGGCCATGATCCGGCTTACCAAGAATATCTAACTGATTTTAATCGGTTTTTGGAGGTTGTTCGAACTCGAGAACGCCTTAGATACGGAAATCAGCTGCTGTCGGACGAGTGGGAACGGGGACACGTAGCCGCCGGTTATTTTGTCCCAAACTCCATGCAAAGCTGGGTAGACATGTCTGGCTTTGCTTGGTTGTACATCGGTCCGACATTGTACCCAACCATCCCTCTTGAAGAGCGCATAAAGAGCTATCTCGACGACGACCCAATGCGAAAGATTGTGTCGTCAGGGAAATTTCGGGCAGCGGTTCCCCGGAAGACATTGAACAAGGTTAGGACAGCTCAGATGCAAGGCAATTCTCAGGTGCAGGACAGTCCTGGATCGACAAGGGAAAATACGCCTGGGGGCATCGAACCGGCAAATCGGCTCGTATGGCTTCAAGGCCTTCGTCGCACGGAACGAAATTCTCAGGAGCAGGGAAGTGGTGAATCAACAGTGGAAGACGCACCAGCATCTCAAACACCCTCCGCTGTACCGGCAAGTCAGCTTAGGTGGCTTCATTACGTTTCCCAGCGGAGGTGAAGGACGGTTCTTTTCGAAGAATACTGCAGGACAGGATAGTTACGTTGGTAAGAAGTGCATTGCTTATGCGATTCCGACATCTTTAGATCAAACGATACTTAATAGACGTAGCTCTTGTTCATGTTGACTGGTGTCCTGGCCCTACTTGCAAAGTTGAGGTGACGTGATCATACTGTCAAAGCTCGAGGTGACTGAGGTGCTGAGGTACGTACTCTTACTAATCAACTTAAGGTGTGGCGTTCTTTCGGTCCAATGTTGTTGCCCGGTGAGTGGGGCTGTTCCGGCGCAGTTCTCTGCTTTAGCCAATCGGGCTGAGACGTGGCGGCGGTCGGCCAAATGTTGACTCCGGTCAGCTTACGGCCTCGTCTTTGGACTATTAATGACGGAATATGAGAGAGGTCTATAAAATGCGGACGTTTCCGTGAACTGTTTGGAGATGGATCTGACGGCTTTCATGCAGTAGCAACTAACCAGCCACTGCCTGCAATCATGGGTCAATCTCAGAGCATCTCGGCTGAAATCGAGATCCAGGCCTCGCCGGCCACCGTCCGCTCGGTGGTGTGTGCAGAGCATCGCAAAGACCCTCGTAGATAACGTCGTTAACAAAATACAGTTTTTGGACTTTTCTCGATACAACCAATGGAGCCAGTGGGCAGTGGAACCGACCGACTCCGGCAAAAGCCCGTCCGAACTGAAGGCCGGGGACCGTGTCAAGGCCGATTTAAAATCCATGAAGTTCCAACCTGTCGTCGTTGTAAGCATGCGATCTGACCGTCCCCCACCTTGGTTCCTTACTCATATTTTAGGAAAACACCGCCGACAAATTCCAATGGGAGGGGAAATTGCCCCTCATTTTCGTTGGAAATCATGAGTTTCACTTCGCCCCGAGTACGAAGCATCCTGGAGGTACCACCTTCATCCAGTTGGAGATCTTCACTGGCCTGTTAGCCTTCATCATGGGGCCAGGGTGGAGCATGAGGGAATCAAGCCTGGCGAATTGGCATCGCTTCAATGCGGACTTGAAGAAGGAGGTTGAGAAGTCTTCTCACGCTTCCTCCTAGATCTGGAGACTTTTAATTGATGGTCATATTTATCCTCGCACTAGAGATGTCCAGTGATAAGATTGATCAGTATGAATTTCATTCACAGTTCAGGCGTTGTGTCAAGCTAGCTCATTCAATTCAACTCAACAGCAACGATAAGCGCATCTAATAACATGCCCAATCTGATCTCGTCAACGTGCCATCATGAACCCTTTGCGCCCCAGTGGGCTTAAGTCCTTCGTCAGATCAATACACGTAAAAGACAGTCGTCTCGTCATCGGTAGCCCGGAGCTTCTTGTTACGTCTGAGCATGATAAACTTAGCCAACCACGCCAAGGCAGCCGTGGCAACACTGAAACCGGCACTGCTGGACATGGCAATAGCGTAGCGAGGCCCATCGCTCTTGGGCCAGAGATACGGCGTCCAGATGAAGCTGATGTTCATAATCATGGTGACCATGCTGATGGCAACGGCCTTCTTCTCCTTGGTCTGGCCGCACACGCTACCGCACCAGCCGAGAATCAGACTGTTCACACCGTATGTGCCGATGGTGAAGACACACATGGAGGCGTATCGTCCAGCCGTGTTCATCGTGGCAGCGGCAGCGACGAAGCCAACCACGGCAACCGCCTTGGAAACGGTGATGTGCCAGGTTCGCTCGTTGAACCTTCCGGATGACCAGGAAACAAGGATGGTGATGGCGCCAGCGACGAGGTAGGGCGGGCAAGTGAGCACGAGGGTGATGGTCCTGTTGAAGCCCAGAGTTTCGACGACGGTAGGGAACTAGGCGGTAAATGTGAGTACGGCTCTTCTGAGCGTTATCCGGGGATTGGATCTTACAAAGTTCTTGAATCCGTTGGCTGCGAGATGCATGTGTGCCATGGCGCAAAAGATCCAAACCATGGGGTCCTTGGCGGCCTGCTTGAGACCGTTCCAGGTGCTGGTTTCGCCCTTGTTGCCCACAGTGTCGAGCTCCATGCGGTTGTAGGCGAGATCTCGCTCCTCCTGCGTCAGCCACCAGGTCGTCAGAGGGAAGTCTGGCAGCAGGAAAAAGCCGGCAATGGCGATGACAAAAGTCACAGCACCCTGGAGGATGAAGAGCCATTTCCAGCCCGCGAGGCCGGCGAGTCCGTCCATGCCGTGGAAGATGCCAGCGGCGATAAGGCCGGCAAAGGCAGTGGCCAGAATGTTGCCAGTGTATAGAATCGCGATTCGAGTGGCGACTTCCTTTCGGGTGTAGAAGATGGAGAGAAGGTAGACGGCGCCGGGGTAGTAGGGAGCTTCTGTGACTCCGAGGAAGAAGCGGGTGAGGAGAAGACCGGTGAAGTCCTTGGACACGGCTGTGAGAGCGCTCACAACGGCCCAGAGAGCCATCATGGTGCCCTGTTCATTAGATGTTAGTGAGGGACTGGAATCGAATTTGATGGGGTGGTCGACGAACCATGTAGCGGCTGGGACGGGTTCGAGTGAGAAACATGTTGGAAGGAATCTGGCCGATAATGTATCCCACGAAGAGAATGGAGACACAGGTCTGGTACTCTGGAGATTCAATGTCAGTAAGATACTTCATTTCCCGCTAGATGATGGTTGGCTCTTACGAGTGCTCGAGAGGTTGAGGTCTTCCTCGAGGTCGTTCAAGCGCGCCAAAGCAATGGCGTTTCGGTCAAGGTAGTTGAGCCAGTACATGCTCCAGAGCATAGGCTGTTGAGGTTTCCTGTGTCAGTATCGAAGCGCGACGATGAAATCTTGGAGGAGAACTCACCATGATCCATCTGTCCAGCTTCTTCACGAGGGCGATTTCCTTGGGGTCAGTCTTCTCATGGGCACCCGAGTAGTCGATCTTCTCGACGATGGGCACGGGCTTCTGCGGATGCTCATCCTCGAAGATCTGAGGCTCAGTCTGGGTCTTTTGGACCTGCATGATGTCAGACTAAGAAGAGGGAAGATAAAAATGAGAAGAATGTTGAGTAAAGATTGTCACAAAGGGCGAATGGACTCAGTGTGTTGATCCACGCTGGTGAATCTGATCCAACAATCTCTCGGGGCAGATCCCATGGTCTTTATATCTTCCGGCCACCCCAGCATCCCCAGACAACTCCTCATCTTGTCCGCATCATCGTAGTCCGGGCGTTGAAGAAGCCCCGAGCTTGTCTCCCGGGCTGAAAATCACTCGTGCACCCGGACGGCATCTCCCTTTGGGAAAGGCATCACCCGTCTGGCTCCGACTTGGCGAGTTATCCACACCCGTCCAACGGTCAGCAGCATGACACACGACGACAGAATAGTACTAAATGTCGTGGGTCGCAACGAGAAGCCTGGGCTCTGTCGATGCTACTCGCCCAGGCTTCGCCCTCATTACGCCCGCACGAAACGCCATGGCGAATATTTCTCGGCGTAGACGAAATGGAAGCCCCATGGAAGCTTGGAACACGGGCCATGCCAAGGAAACAGCGTCGCAGCCAAGTGAATTAGAATTTTAGGCTTGCGAGCCACTTACGTGACTATGGTTCTAACAGGAAGGTCAGGATCTGCCGGTGGAAGATGATTTGCTGGTGTTGGGCTTGGCAGTGTTGGCGTCCCCCCTCTCTCTCCTCTCCCGCCTCAGCTCCTCCGCGGGGGATGCGGGGAAACTTTAACGAACCATGTCGCGTAGCATCAGGTAGTTCTACGGTAGATGGCGGTGCTAGAGCCAGCAGGGGAAGATAGGAGGATGATCCTGGCCGCTCTTAACTGGTTTCTGCTGTTTCTCCGCGAAACCCCAGCCCTTGTCCCCGCTGGAATAGCATGCGGGGAAGGGGTCTAGCACGATCCAGACCACTGACAAAGCGGCATGGGTTCCATCTCCATGATACGAAAGGATTACCACGAGTTTCTGGACATGACTCGGGGGAAGAGGCCTCAAAACAAGGAAGCAGACAACCATTGAAGGGGGCGAAAAAGAACAGGAAGCAGTAAGCACGATGGAGATAGCAAATAGTCGCTCGGGATGATCAAATCATAAGTCATCATATTGCAAGCTGTTAACTCATACTCGCTCTTGTCTAGTGTCACGACATCTAGGCGTTTAATACATGCTCACTTGCCCAGCCCCTCCCGGAAGGCCGATGCAGCCAATCCAAACCCTTGGAACCAACACGACTTCTAGTTTCCGGCCACAGCCAAATCCGAACCCGAAATATCCCTCATCACAAACAGTCCAACAGTCCCCGACGCATTATGGCCCTTATGGAAAGTATATGATGGGACATAGACCTCGGAGGCGTTGAACTAAACGGCGATGGGCCCCTTGTTAATTCTGCAACAATCCACATTCGAGCAGAAGTCCATGTCGTTCTTACTGGTCGAGGCACTCTTGGGGAGATTTTGACGAGCAGGCCAGATCTCGCAGTCTGCTTCCGCCTCACGCGTGTGGTGCGCCGTGACACAGTCCCGTAAGGATGTCTGGAAGATCAGGGAGCTGTTTTCCGTCTCGCTGTTGGTGCCCGCGTTGAGGTTCTTCTGCGTACTGGCGTAGAGGTGCTTGTCCTCGGAGAGGATGCGCTTGTACAGCTTGTTGACGACGTCGAACTCCTCGTCACTGGCGTTCTTGTTGCGGAACACCTCGTACCTCAGGGTGGACTTGGTGGCGCTGGTGGGTACGAAGCGCTGCATGAAGAAGAAGTGAGGCCTGTCATGTGTGTTAGCAATACCCCTTATCTAGTGCGATGCGATGATTGCGGTGGACTTACGAAATGTTCGTTGAGGCGTTGGGGAAGTAGAAGGTGCTGGCAGCTGTGAGGCCCTGGGCGGCCTGGTCAGGCATGGGCTTGCCAAAGTGCTGGGTGTATGCGTTCTTAGTCTTCACCTGGTCTTCTACAGCAGGATTGTGTGACTCGTTGTAGTTGTTGGCGAGGATCTTCCAGTTGTACTCGCCGTCCATCTCCCAGGTGTGGTCAAAGACGTAATCGTCAAAGTTGTAGCCCGAGAAGATGGCCTCCTGGTCGACACGGTCAAAGTCGTCGGCCCAGGCAATCTCTGGCTTCTCGCCGCCGTCCAAGTTGGCCCAAATGAATCCCTTGTCATCGACGTGGATATGGACAGGCCAGAGACCGTTTTGGGACTTGTCGAACCCCTCGAGGTCTTGGTAGCCAGGGGCCTTGGCGAGCTTGCCATTGAGGCCATACGACCAACCGTGGTACTTGCAAGCGAAGATGCTGTTGTGGCCCTTCTCATCCGTTACAATAGGAAAGGCGCGATGCCGACATACGTTATGGAAACCGCGAATCTGTCCCTGACGGTCCTTGACAATGATGAACTGGAAGCCAGCAACGTCATATCGGATCCAATCGCCGCTCTCGAGCAGACGGAGGCTGTGGGTAGTGAGGAGCCACTTCTTGGAGAAAACAGCTCGCCGCTCGAGCTCGTACATCTCTGGTGAGGTATACCAGGACGCTGGTAGGGCACGGACGGAGTTCTTAGCATCCTGGATAACGGAAGCCCCGCCAATGCCAAAGTTTGTGGCCAGAGACATTGTGAATGTGAATGTGAATGTGAATGTGATGTGGTAGGTGAGGTAAGGGTGAAAGAAGAATGTCAACGGTGACTGGTTTGAATAAGACGAGTGAGGTTTTGGTGATGATGTGAATTAATGTGAATTAATGAAGCAATTGAGGGGTGCTTTGAAGTAGTGATTACCCTTTGAGTCGGAGTTGTGGTTCCGGTATGCCATTTTATCTCAATTGCTATCACGATCGCCCTGATATATAGATAGGATCCCCTTACATTGTATTGCCACCGAATACCGAAGTCAGATTCCGTTGCAATGTGTATCAGGTGGCATCTCCTACGGTGCGTTATGCCGATCATGTGACCGGGAGTTGATCTCGGAGGCGGGCTAGCTTTATCAGACACGTTGAAAGAGGGGGTGAGGTCGTCCAGCCAAACGCCTCACACTGCGGGGTCTTGCATACCTTTAGCCAACGTCTATCTAAGAACAGGCAAACACAGCGAAGGAATCGGGCACCTTCTAGCTCCGAACCTCGCGGTTTCTGACGGGTGCCGATAAGGTTCAGCAACCACGATCGCTCTGCTTGTCCCGAAAGATCTAGCGGTAATTGGTGTTTGCCGCGATGAGTTAGTCTGGCTGTTGCCTCTTGTGGGTATCGACAGATTCGCTTATCGTTGGGCACTGGTGAACACGCGGCATCAAGCCTGAGGAGTCCGGGGTAGTCACTTGATCAAGATGATCTAGTCATTCTCGAACATGTACGGGGTAATCCCCTGCCACGCCCCTCATCTCACGGCAGTCATGCGGGCTACAGACTCCGATATCGTCGTGTTCTTGTTGTTGTCTCTTTCCTCTGCGCAAAAAAAGAAACACCTGGGTGATAAGGGAAGGCCTACTAATGGCACCTGTCTTGCCTAGCGTGGACGTTCACGATAACCTCAATTCCCTCAATTGCTCAACAGACTTGGGGTTAGAGTCGGTCTACCCATCCACTGCGAGTATGTGATACGCCCCCGTTGATGTGACCAGTAATTCCATCCGCCAACCAATCGGACAATTGCGGACTTGCAGTTGCGGCCTGCGAATCAAACCATCACGACACCGATGGCCTCAAAACCATTGGGCAAGTATCAGGGGCAACAGCAAAGCCTGGGGGCGGAGTTGCCTGCAATTCGGCTTCCGCACCCGGTTCACGTGATGCGTCTCGGCTTTGTGATGCCATATTGTTTCCCAATTTCCAGGACTTTGAACCAACGTTCAACGCAAGTTGTGTAGAGGAGATTAAAGGCAATATCGGAGATCGAGTATGATGAGCTATGCTCGACACAGGTCTCTCAAAGCCATACAGAATGATTCCTCTGAAGTAATCGAGAGAGACAATGGCGCGTTGACGGCCGAGTTCTATGGAGACATTGCTGCTTGCTTCGATTGCACGAGGTGACAGCTTCGGTGAGGTACCCAAAATAAAGCAAGCCTGAGAGAAAAGGCCAATTCCACTCACTTCACTCCACCTGAGCCCTTCGGTCACTTTTCGCTTCTGATACTATATTAGAAAGAACAATACGTTTGCGTTGCTGTAAGTTGGTCTCAAGACCTCGCTCAACTTAAAGCTTTTCCGCCCTGTCTGAGTTGAGTGTTGTGTGTTTCTGTTAGACTTGAATGCTTATTATGAAGTCTCATACTTCCATTTAATTTTACAAGAAACTATGGTACAGCCTTCATTGTTTATTTGGCCCAAGGGACAGCTCACGGCAAAGTGTCATTGTCTTCAAATCGCCAACCAAGTTGATCCAGTTCGAAATATGAAGTTCAGAGTTGCACGCACTTTGTCCCTCTCCCTCAGCATCTTCTCGTCCTTGAGAAAGATAAGGGTTGCCTGTATGGTTAATTCAGGTTCACCGATGCCAGAAGATATCACGGGTAACCAATATCAAGTATCAGTATCGACGGGCTCGGAACAGGAACAGTTGCCAATCTCGACCATGCGCTCATGCGATTGCACTTACCCTACCTTACCTCTTCCGCCAGCACATTTCATGCACATTCCAGCCCAAAGCCAATCAACCTCATTGGCTTATAATTTCCCCGACATTCGTGCCTTTATTGATGATTCCGACTTCTTGTTCAGGGCAGCATACTATTTCCGCCAGCCCGTGTTACCGCTGGTACATATCAGATCCATCCATTGAAGTATACATCACAAAGTAGAATTTAATCAAGACATTGATTTCCCAGCCCATCGATATCAGTATCTCGATTTATCCATATGATATATGTGGGTCTCGGACATCAAGCGCATTTGCCATTGCAAACGAAGGCACTGACACCAATGACAAGGATCCAAACAATTCAGTGTTGGGTAAATCACCAAGTCCTACAAGGTAACTAATGGTGCATCAAGCTATATTCCCAGATTCTAAAATGTCTAAGACATTACAGCAATGTCTCAGTCCGTAGCTTGGATCTTGGAGATACATGCGGGGAAGAGCTAACGTCGCTCGCCGCGGAGAAACCGCACATATCCAACGCTTAGGCCCCTTCTTGTTGCCCCCCAATAGTTCCGGCGTACTCCATGTCGTCGCTCGGGTTGTTTTCATGTCACTCAGTTGATCCCATTCGACACCCCGCCGTCCCCTCCCACGGAGCAGTCCGCAGGCGACAACCACCACATCCCGGTGTTCCAGAATGCCGCGACGCAACCCTCTTTATAATCGTCGCGCTACCTTGACTGCCCAACTAAAGGTTTTCAATGACCAATTGGTGTCATGAAAACGCCACTGGAGAATTAAATGGACAGTCACCGCCGGTGGACGCCGCGTGTTCTCCGTGTGCTGCCCTACCCTAGAGACAAATGAAATTCAACATTGGTGACGCGGAGCGAATTGATCTCGTCTATCATTACAAATGCTATTAGACGGCGTATGAAGAAATATTCGTGTGTCAACGCAGATATGCACTCGTATTCCGATCCAACTGGAATTCAGTCTACCACCCTTTGGCCCCGATTTGTCCAACGTCACAGCACCACCCAGTTCAAAGCTCGGAACAGGCCAATTGAACCTTGAGACGAAACCCCGCTCTCAAACAAAGAGATAGGCTAGCTCACCAAAGGCGTCAAAGATTTTTGATTATTTAACACTTCTCGCCACCATCGTCAGCACAAGTAATCGCTTGATTACACGGTTGACACGAATAGGGCGCCCATGCCCACAACGGATGCTCAACCGACGGCGGGGAAACATTCTTGCTCTCTCTCGAGTCCCCGTTTCTCCTCCGTAATTACATGCTCGCGACAAGAAAAAGGCGTCTCTTCTTCTCGTGACTCGAGGGATAGTCAAACAAAGCGGGGAAACGCTCTTATCGAGGCCGGACGTGTTGTTTGTGACAAGAATAAGGCGTGAGTTCCACCGAACATTCACGCACCATGACAGGAAGCTGCCAATCACGAAGAGCCTTGTCAAGTTGTGTCCATTAAAAATAGAAAGAATCTTGTCTCTTTGCGGGAGGTGAAGCCGGGAGCGGGGCACAGGTTGAGTTTGCCCCCCGTTATCGGCACTTGACAAAGCGGGGGACCTTCTTCTCAAGTTAATAGTAATTAAGAAAGACTTACTATAACGCTAAGTATAGAGAGTAAATTAAAAATAATTAGCTTTAATTAAAAGAGAATAATATTAAAAAGAAATATTTATAATTATATTTATTTTAATATTAATAAATTTAATAATTGTATATTATAATTAGATAATAATAATTTACTTTTATTTAAATATTATAATATTCCTTAGTTATACTAGTTTAAATATGTTCTTTTCTTTTTAAATATTATTATTCCCTTTTACTTACTACTAGAGAAATGAGAGTATTAGTTTTCCTTAAGTGATTGGCACGTGATCGGGCGCTACGGGTGGGTGCCCGGGGCCGTCAACCTTCTCTATCACGCGGAGCGAGGGACGACCCAATTGTCAGATAAGGAATGAGATCGTTAAGGATATAAACTCTCCTGTGATTCGGTGGAATTTCCGAAAGTCATCTACTGTTCTGAGCGTCAAGAACTACAACTCCTCAACCTCCAGTAACTGAGTATACCGACCACAAGACTCAATCCCCTTTGTCCTTCTCTTCGACGCCAGTCCCGCTTGAGAGCAACTCAATTGAGTGGTCTCGGGAATACCACCAAAAAAATCATCGAATCAGTTCAATATGGCCTCAAACAACTCCTCTTACCTCATTGTTGGAGCCGGCGTCTTTGGTGTGTCAACGGCGTACCATCTCATCCAGAAGTATCCCAATGCATCGATTACCATTGTTGACCGGGATGCTTTTGACGCCGACGATCGTGTAGCGGCTTCATGGGACTGGAACAAGGTCGTCCGCGCAGACTACGATGACATTGTCTACTGCCAGTTGGCCCTCGAGGCCCAGGACATTTTTAAGTCCGATCCTCTGTGGCAGCCGTACTTCCATGAGACTGGCGTTTACTGGATGTGTCGAAGCGACTACGCTCAAGATGTCATCAACAACTACAAGAAACTCGGCCGAAAAGCTGAGATTTCGGCCGTGTCTGTTGAAGACGCCCGCAAGCTGTATAATGGGCTCTTCGCTGACGCCGACTACACCGACGTCAAGGAGGTGCTCATTAACAAGACCAGTGGCTGGGCTGCGGCTGGAGACTCCTTGCGAGCCATCACTCGCAAGGCCATTGAGCTTGGTGTAAAGTATGTCGTGGCCGATGTTGCCACACTGCAGTTTGATAAAAACGGCACCTGTCGCGGAATCAAGACGGTAAAGGGAGACATCTTGACAGCCTCGCATGTCGTCCTTTGTTCTGGAGCGTTTACTGCCAAGCTGTTGGAGTCTAGCGCTGCGAGCAGTGGTATTAGTGACCTCAGGGCTGGAGAGAGGATCGTTGCCGGCGGCATCACAACAGGCATGGCCACGCTGGATCCCAAGACGCACGAGAAGTACGCTACCATGCCTGTTGGGTTCCAGGGGTACACCGCGGAAACAGGTAATTCTCCGCCTGCATGTTTCACATGACACTAGCCAACTAACTGTAAAACAGGCCCATTCATTGGCAGTCTTCCCCCGACCAAAGACAGAGAGCTCAAGTGGTGGGGCCCGACCATCTTCAAGAACACCCAGGAAGTGTCACCTGGCCGCTTCATTTCCGTGCCGCCCTCTGCACCCGACTACTCTCAGTGGAAGGTCTCGGGACCACTGAAGGCGGACATTGAGTATGCGAAGGAAGTGTTTTACGGCAAGAAAGGTGCTCAATGGAGCATGGACAAGTACCGCATCTGCTGGTGAGTTACCACACTGCAATGACACACTATCATGAACTAACCTCGATGCAGGGACGCCTTCACGAGCACGGGAGACTTCATCATCTCCCCCCACGCAGCGGCCAAGGGGCTGTACGTCGCCACTTGTGGTTCGTTCCACGGTTACAAGTTCTTCCCCGTGCTCGGCAAGTATGTAACTCAGATGCTGGAGGGATCCCTGTCCCCTGAACTGTCGGAGAAGTGGGCGTGGAACCGGGATCGACCCGACCCGGCGCTTAACCCCGAGTACCCCAGAGCAGAGTTGAGTGATTTGTTAGACATTGGAGGAGCCAAGTTGTAGAGGGCCAAACTAAGCGAACGGATGAAACCCTTCTTAGATGAGGAGGCGTAATAATGAGTAAAGTTTTATGAATTTCGCTTTCGCATTTCCCGTAACTACCGTGATGCTACGTCCACTGACATGTATTGCAATATAAGGTAGCTGTTATTTCCTTGCTTGTTTTAGAACATAATTGGATTGAGAACTATTTTGCCTTTGTTCTCGATCATTTCTAAATGTGCCGCCGTACAGAGACCGTTTTTAAGTAGTAAATAGCAGGGTACCAAAAGATCTAATAAAGAAATATAGCTAACCAGATTGAGTATGTTATAACGGAGGTATAGTTTTTAATTTTTAATATTTTTAATAGTATCTTTTAAAAGGTGTTATTTATATAATAAATTAAATTTTTATTTTACTTTATGTTTTTATAAGGTAGTAATTTCGTTTTTGTCAAGATACTCTCATGTTTAATAGTACTAAATGGGGCTGTTTGCTGGTTTTACTTCGGGGTTCTACTTCTCAGTTCATAATTCCCTATCTCTTATCTGAACCAGTCATCCATGCTCGACTAATTATTTCTCACCATCTCCTGTTATCGCGATAGCGTCATTCTTTGCCACAAGTCTGTGCGACATCTCTTTCTTATTGCCAATCGCACACGTTCCATTAACAGCTGAGACATGCCAGCTTCTCTGCGAAACCAACCTTGGCCATGCGCGGCCTGCTTGCATAAGGTGCATTTTTCACACCCTCCAGCGCCAGTTGCTGCATCTTTTCCGGAAGTTGCTCTGGTATCAGTGGGGCGCTTGCTGACCTCCACTCTAGGGCTCCTCAGGTTCCGTTTCCGGGGCGCTAGATACCTTAGGCGACATGATATCGCCCGCAGCTGACTGGGTACAGTGAACGGCGCGACCGATGGGTCCGGGGTACTGCCAGCCTTGACCGCCTGGCCCTGCATATCGCCTCGTCATGGGTGTTGATAGAAGGCACTTGAACGGTCAACCATGGTGCATCTGCAGGCGTCAGGTTATTCCCCTTTGGTGCATGGCATCCCATTCTGCCGCCTCTGACCGCTTGTCCATGACACGGGTCCACGTGGATTGTGCTGAGGGGAGGCCAAGCAGGGAAGGGGGGTAAGTATTTAGTGGAGGCGAGTCCCTTCTCGATTCTCAAAGGCCGCCTTGGTGACTTGGTCCTCCTCTTCGTCGGGGTACACCATGACGCCGCCTGAGGACAGCACCAGCACAAGTGCTCGCGGAAGACGACGGTCGCACCATGCTTGTCTCACCTGCAGGTTTGTGATCTACTCGGGGTTATCTTGACCATGTTAACCTTATCATGGATGTGATGCAGACGAAAGAAGACGCGATGCCCGGGCGAGAAGCCAGCCTGTTCGAGCTGTGTCCGTCTCAAACAGACTTGTTCTTATCCACCAGCAGTGAGACCGCAACAGAGCGGCCCCTCGGTATGCTACACGACACCTTCTGTCTTCCTCACACCTACTAACACCCCACAGGAAGAGAGGCTGGCACACCTAGAAGAGAAACTAGATCTCCTCTTGAGCGGGAGCTTGTACATACTACGACTCCGAGACTACCCCTAGACGTTCTGACCGGGCTCTTAGGACGAACCGCACCACACGTCAAGAGCAGGCCTTTGAAGAAATCACCGAGACTTCAGAGAAGTCTTACTCAGCCACGCCTCCAGCCCCCGAAGGGAAGCCAAGCGTTTCAAGTATCCCAAGCAACCCTGGCAGCCATGCTTCCGCCGTCATATTTGCAGAAGACTCGCACCTCCGGCCTAGTCCGTCCGATATTGCCATCAGCATCAATCTCTACTTCAAGTATATTCACAGGCAGCCGATATGGTGCTTTGAGCGCGATGAAGTCAGCGATTGCGGCTTCTTGCCTGAAGAACTTGCCTGCAGCATTCTGGCACTGACTGCACGCTTCTCAGAAAAGCGGGAACAGGCACAGCTTCATGGCGAGAATGCAAAGAGTTTGATCATGCTTCGCATCGCGAATGGGACGGTAGATCTCACGACTATCGAAAGCTTGTGCCTGCTCTCATATTCTTCATTCATTGGTACGTAACCACTGGCTTAGACGTGAAACCCTTGTGTTAACCGTTACAGATGGGAATGTTCACCTGGGCCAATTCCATCTTGGCCTCGCTTTTCAGCTATGTCGATCTGCCATGTTGGATGTTGAGTCCGTATACGTTATTAAGGATTCGACTACAGAGCGGAAGAAGCGACTTTTCTGGAGCCTTCAAGTTCTTGAGCAATATTACGGCCGCCAGACTGGTCTCTTAGGTGTCCCGACTGAGATTTGGCGTCCGTCCTACTCTTCATCGGACCGAGACCAGATGGATGTTGATCCAAAGGCACCGCCATTGCCTAGAGATGAGATTGGATGCTCACCGTCAACCGAAACGGGGGTTTGGAACACAGGTGTCCATCTTGGATGGGTTTGGAGTCAGGTACGAAAATACGTGTCGAATTGCGCCCACAACATCTTGAAAGAGCCCTGGCGGCGGGACTCAATGTATTCCAAGGTCCTCTCCGACTTTATGGAGGCGGAGAATAGGATTCCAATGTGTCACCGGTACGACTCTGTCAAGTTCTATGAGCGGAAGGTCGAAGAGTTGAGGATGAGCCGGGACTATTGGGCTCCGTGGCTGAAGGAACAGTTCACCTACCACGCCATTCACACCGTCTTGAATCATCCCTTCCTCTACATCATCGGGGCTCAACACAACCCAAATCTCGCCATCCCAAACACGTTTTGGAGGAGATCTTCCGAACTCGCCCTTCTCCACTCCACTTGGATTGTTCGCATGATTGACATGGTCGTGGACAAACAAGTCCCACTGGTCGATCCCTTCTTTGGACACATCGCAGCCATCGCAGCAACAGTGCACCTTTACTATTGCTGTGCGGCTGCTCCCAGGCTTCGACATAAATCTAACACGGACTTTGCGAAATGCAGGAGATTTTTGAAGGGCTTCATGCCCACTTCAGCTGCCTGCGAAGCATTGGTATGTTTTTCCTGTTTCCTATAAAGATGAGCAGCCTGAGCTAACAGCCCCAGGACCGCAATTTGGATAAGATGACGCGCATTGCCGCTGGGCCCGAAAGCATGGACGTGGAGGACTGGATGCCATCTAAAATTTATCTCAGCGTACCTTTGATGTGGGAAGTCTTACAGTTCAGGTTCATGGCCGACTCGCAAGAAATTCCCAGCGCAGGCTTGCTGGATGCCTCGCTCACGCCGACTATTGCCCACGAAGAAGTCAACGAAAACACAACCCTCGAGATTATCGTCGCGACGTCGCCAGAGATCAGCATCAACACTAGTAATGGGGGGCAAGAGGCACCGACCCTGTCTTACAAGGCTCCAACTCCCTCGATGGGGGACTCGTCGTGGAACACGAGCTACGACGAGATTTCTGCTGAGCAGACTGACAGCCTCACTCCATGGCTGTACGCGGACTCTGCGCAGTTTGCGAATGCCAACATCGGAGACATGGGCCATCACGACTCGAATCAGACGATGGGGGAGGATAGATGGTGGGAGGCGGACAACTTCAACAGCATCATGTTCAATCACTTTTAGCATTCCGTGCGAGGCCGTAAATTGTTTTGTATCAAAAGTTGTCATTCATAGATAGTCTATTTAGCGATCGTTCGTCTATATCAACATGGTCCTTTCTGTTTCATCGTACGACCAGAGGACGAGATGACGGCTTGTTCCCGTCACGGCCGCGTTCCCATCATGTCATGTCCTCCGCCACCTCCTTGTCGTCTGCCTTGCGCAAAGCTTACCACGTCAGACCACCGGTTCTTGGATACGAGCCAAATGACCTCCGTCGTCACACGTGGCTGTATCAAAGGCAGTTGCAAATTTGCCATTCCCCATTCGACAATGTGCATCCCAATCTCGAAGGCTCGATAACGCTAATGCAGAGCTTGACAGTCCATTGCCTCAAGCGGTTAGGACGACATGACACTTCCCTGCTCACACTTCGACATGGCGCGTCCGGGGTCAGTCCCTGTGGGCGGTGGTCTGGGGTAACCTATTTCGGGGCATCGTAGCCGCTATCTGAGTTCGGCTCCGACGCCGGGACGGGGGGTGCGTGCATGGATTTCTAGAACAAGACCGGCACGTTGGCCGTTGGAGTGGTCTGATGGGCTGACAAGAGATGCACTTCTGGAAGCCATCGTCTCGGTTCTATGCGCCGAGAACGGTCTGGGGTAGCAGCGACTTTGGCTGGGACAGTGTGCAAGAGCTGCGCAGTCCAGCATGACGAGTCGACGGGAAACCGCACCGAAGCTACGTTACCGGAGCGGACTTGTCGGCAGTTCCCCTTAGCGTGGTATCCCGCGTCTTAGCGAAGAGGGGTTCGCCTCATTCCCCTCACGATGCCTTCGTTGCGCAGCCGATCAGCCCGTCACTAGAGTCTGGAATCTGCCCCATGCATGGCGCTTTGAGGCCCCCTCTCCAGCCTCCCCTTAGGTAAACTCGGTGCCGTGTGACCTGGAGGTGTGACTGCCGCGCGCTGTTCATCGTGGACAACTACCCAAGGAGGACTAGAGAATGGTCTGTCACTCCTGGCAGGTTTAGATCAACGACTATTGGTTGCACCCTTAAGCCGTCATAGCTTCTGTGTGCCCGCTTCTTGACTTTGGAGCTTGGCGGAGATAACACAGGCAATAAGGTCGGTTCTTAGTGTCGCTACAGACAATTGTGGAAAGTGATAACGGAGGGGGTGCGTGGCCGACCGACGGGCGTTTTCGCCACGGAAGATCCAGTTGGCAATGTGTTCCATGTTCGTGAGGACTGAAAATGGTCCTTCGAGAGCTTGCTTACTTGTGTTGCTTGCTCTATCTTGTGATGTGAAGAAGAGGGACTGTTTTATTATTGGGACGATGCACTGGATTCTTGTCCAAAGATAGCAGCCTGGAAACCTCCAATTTACTAGTTTGTATAGTAATAAGTAATTACTTATATAAAACATCTAGTATTTTTTAATATTTATACTTAAATAGTTATTTCTATACATTACTCTATCCTAACAAGTACACGTTTTATTATTTTTTGTTTTCTTTACATATATAGTCTAGTTAATTATCTCCTGCTCTTTTCGTTCTAGTCTGATGCCGTATCTTGGCCTTAACTCTTAGACTTATGCACGCTGTACGCGTTTCACAGTCGATCACACAAAGCAGGCAGCTTTGCGCGCGCTCGCTTGTTAGTTCAAAGGAGGCTCTATCTTCCTTTGCACGGCGTCCTATCTCGCTCAGCTAGTTCCATTCCTTTCTCCAAACTTATCAACACCACACTTAATCACGCGCCCTACCCCTCCGGCGCCCGATTTCTCTATGCCGATCACGTGAGCGCAACACAAGCTCGGCAAGTGAAGCTTATCATTGCTATTAATGGTTTGCGCCGCCGGAGCAGTATACGAGCCATGATGACATACTTACTCTATAACGGCCTCATCGAGATCATTCTCCCAGTATAACCCATGCCATTGTTCGACTATCATCGTTAATAAACATTATTTAATTGCACAGACACCCCGCTGCCCAATTTTGGCTGCCGTCATTTCTCATCCCCCTACCCCCTTGATCCATCTTACACACACACACCTACCCTTGAAGGGCTAGCGAACAATGGCGTCGGCACCGCGCGTTGTTATCATTGGAGCTGGCATCGTCGGCTGCAATCTCGCTGATGAGCTGGTCTCCCGCGGATGGACCGACATCACCGTGGTCGAGCAGGGCCCCCTGGACATGCCGGGCGGGTCTACATCGCATGCGCCTGGCTTGGTGTTCCAGGCCAACGGCTCAAAGACCATGACCATGTTTGCCAAGTACACGGTGGAAAAGCTGCTGTCACTGGGCTGCTTCAACCAGGTCGGCGGCCTGGAAATCGCCACCACTCCTGAGCGGCTCGAGGAGCTCAAGCGCAAGCACGGCTACGCTAAGTCTTGGGGCATCGAGACGCGGCTGATTACCCCGGAGGAGTGCGTCGAGGTGTATCCCCTCATGAACAAGGATGTGATCCTCGGTGGCATGCACATTCCCACTGATGGTCTGGCACTGGCAGCCCGGTCTGCCCAACTACTCATCGAGCGCACGCGTGCGGCTGGCGTTCGATATATCGGCTTGACTCCAGTTACCGGTATTGACCAGGCTGACGGCAAAGTCACTGGCGTGGTAACGGCAAACGGCACCATTCCCGCTGATATCGTCGTTTCATGCGCTGGTTTCTGGGGTGTCGAGGTGGGAGCAATGGTCGGCTTGTCCGTTCCCCTGCTCCCGATGGGACATCAGTATGTCAAGACGACTCCTGTGCCGGCAAACACGGGTAAAAACGAGTTGCCCGTCGGGGCGAGACTACCGATCCTTCGATACCAAGACCAAGATCTTTATTATCGCGAAATTGGCGACACGTACGGCATTGGCTACTATGGCCACAAGCCGATGCCTGTCGTTGCTGCTTCGCTGGGTGCTACTCCCGAGCATGTGGACGATAAGAACATGCCGTCCCGCCTCGAGTTCACGCCCAAAGACTTTGAGCCAGCATGGGAGCTCTCCAAGGAGATCATCCCCGCCCTGAAGGAGTCAGCCATCGCCGACGGATTCAACGGCATTCTCTCGTTTACCCCTGATGGTGGTCCTATCGTCGGCCAGGCACCGCACTTGGACAACTTTTACGTGGCAGAGGCCGTCTGGGTCACGCACTCTGCCGGCGTGGCACGCGCTGTGGCCGAGCTGCTGACCACGGGCAAGTCTCAGCTCGATCTCTCCGAGTGTGAGATTACGCGGTTTGAAGACGTTCAGCTGAGCCGCGATTACATCAACGAGACGGCGTCGCAGAACTTTGTCGAAGTCTACGACATTCTACACCCCCTCGACCAGAAGAAGTCGCCTCGCGATCTTCGCCTCAGCCCGTTCCATGTTCGCCAGCGTGAGCTTGGCGCCGTCTTCCTCGAGGCCGGCGGCTGGGAGCGTCCTCATTGGTACGAGGCGAATGCGAAGCTGCTCGACCAACTCCCTCCCAAGTGGCAGCCTGCCGAACGTGATTCTTGGTCTGCCAAACACTACTCGCCCATTGTTGCGGCCGAGGCATTCAAGACACGTTCCTCGGTGGCCATGTACGACATGACCCCGTTGCGCCGACTGCAAGTATCTGGTCCTGGTGCTGTCGACTTGTTGAATCGTCTGACGACTGGAAATGTGACTCGGGAGACGGGTGTCATCACGTTTACGTTGCTTCTTAATGAGCATGGAGGCATCCGAAGTGACATCTTTGTTGCCAGACTCTCCGACGACTTGTTCCAGCTGGGTGTGAATGGGCCCACCGACTTGGCTTATTTCCAGAAGGAAATCAAGAAGCAAGAGAAGCTTACTCCTGGACGATATGTCGAGGTGCGCGATATCACGGGCGGCACTTGCTGCATCGGTCTCTGGGGTCCTCGCTCCCGGCAGGTCATTAGCAGGATCAGCTCAGATGACTTTACCAACAAGGGCCTTCCTCATCTCCATGTCAAGAAGGCGACCATTGCTGGCATTCCCGTCACGATGATGAGCCTTTCGTACATTGGCGAACTGGGTTGGGAGATCCACACCAGCGCCGACAACGGCCTACGTCTTTGGGACGTGCTCTGGAAGGCTGGCCAGTCTCAAGGAATCATCGCCGCCGGCCGAGCCGCCTTTAACGCGCTGCGAATGGAGAAGGGATTCCGGTCTTATGGCGTGGACATGACGACCGAGCACGACCCATACGAAGTCGGTCTCGAGTTCACTCTCGGAGCAGGCAAGGAGGGCTACGTCGGCCATTCTGCGGTACAAGGACTCTCCAAGGCAACGACCAAGCGCCGGCTACGCACTCTTGTGGTTGCTGACGGAAAGTCGGTCGTGCTCGGCAAGGAGCCTGTGTTTGTGGGCGGCAAAACTGCTGGTTATGTGACCAGCGCTGCGTTTGGATACACGGTCGGGAAGCCCATTGCCTATGCCTTCCTGCCTAGTACTGTGGGCGAGGGCGACGAGGTTGAGATTGAGTACTTCGGCAAGCGAATTGTGGCACATGTTGCTGCTGAGCCGTTGTATGACCCGTCGATGAGCTGTCTACGGCAATCTAGAAAAGACTCGAAGTTGTAGGCTGGGGCTGAGACACAGCTTTTCCTGGGATGCGGGTCAAGTGCTGCCGGCTTTTGTGACTTATAGGCCAACATAACGGAACGAAATTAGTTAAACCATCAAAGATTCTTTGTTTACCACACCCATCGTTTAAATCTTCAAATCCCACGTCGTGATGCAACTTCGCAAGTGTCGACAACGGCTACTCGACAGTTCAGCAGAGACACGATGGCATGTCGCTTTCATCAATTGGCACGATTCGGTAATTCCTTATCGTGTTGTTTTAATTGAGAAGGGATGATCCTCTTTCCGTTCTGACTCTGCGAGAATTCTTACCACTTTTCTCCGTTATATCGAAGTAGCTCATTTGCTATAGGTATTTCTCTCTAGATTCAACCATTTCTTCGACGAAGTCAATTCACGGCTGTTCTGATGGAATACACCAAATCTCCTTTCACAACTTCGAGTTTGGCCGACATCTTGACTCTCCTTCCATATGGGAGCTGACTTCATTGCGGCAGCGCGAGTTTAGAGCTGGAGACTTCATGGGCAATATGTGCGACTACCACTTTTTGGGAGCGTAATAAATGCCCTTGTCTCTCACGATGGCCTTGCTATTCTAGATAGAGATTCTGCATTTTTACTACGGAATCCTGAGGTGCGGTCGCCGACTGGCTGATCATCCAAAAATGGACGCATTGCGTGAGTTGATTACTTGTGCGTGGTTCTCGAATCTTCGAGAGATTCGTATGGGCTTGGATCGTGGCTATTCTATCTGCGACTTTAGACTCTCGATTGACGGAGGAAGACGATCAGTCAATTGGCCATATGCCGTCCTCAAATTGAAGAGAAAGGCATAATTCTGGCAAAATAAATGGACTTCTTGTTCGGTCTTTGTACTCGTGGATCTCGTAACTCCCCATGTAGCTTTTGCCTCACAACGCGTCAACGAGACGTATGTAGATTCATTTCGTCTCAGATCTCGTCTGCCTTACCACCCAGTGGTCAACGCCCGATGAACGGAAGTCTCGAGTGTTTCCAAGTCTGACTCTTCCAAGCCAATGCTTCGGTTGTCGGTGGATTCATAAAGGGTTCCTCCTTCGGACCAGATGCGACGAAGCGTAAAGGTGGTGGCGTAGGGCTTTCCTTCGTTCCACGCCTCCCGTTCCGCGTCCTTCAGTTTCTGCAAGGGAGTGTATGACACGTCCCAGCTCTCGCCGCCAGTCTGTTTCTCAAATTCCGCAAGGATTTGTTTCGGGGTGACGACAAACGATTGGACCTTGAGAGCTTTGTTGAACGACGCCTCCGGGTGTTGGAGGGCGGCGACTAGAGCTTTACCAACACTAGGGCGTGTAAGTTTTCTCATTTCTCACTCACCTATGAGCGGGAGATTGGGACTTACTCTGGCATAGTAGTGAAGCCAACCTTGCCCTCGCCATCTTCAACGAGGACTGCCTTTTTATTCGCAACGTCGTATCCACCGGCCTCGGGCGCCACAGCTGACAATGTGAAGTACATATCGACGTAGGGACCCGTCACGAGATAGGTGTGCTTGAGCTTCTTTGTATTCTCCCGGATATACTTGCGGACCTTGAGCTTAAGCTGATGAGGCTTCTCGTGAGCGCTTTCCGGGCCGTATTCAATGTCGGTGCCATATTCGGAGGGGAAGAACCACTGGACGCTGGAAGACTCCTCAGCAAGGCGGATCAGCTCAATCTGCGTCTCAATGACGCCTCTGCCGACGGCGGAAACGACCGTGTCGACGCCTTCGTAGGCATTCTGGATGTCGCTCTCGCTGGTAACATCTCCGGTGACGATCTTGACGCCTGCTGATCTGAGACTGTTGATGTAGTCTGCTTTGTTGGCGAGGGTCTTCTCCGAAGTGAAGATGGCGACTTGCTTGAAACGTGGTTGGGCGGCGACGATTTTGTCGGTGATGTATCTACCGATATTGCCAGTAGCCCCGAAGATGAGAATGCTTGATGGTTTGAAGGATGCCATTTTTATGTGTAGATCACTCGAGTCCAGGTAGGTTGTTGGGTTGAGCTTTTGGTTGAATAATACTGAATAAATTCGCTCAAGCCTTCATTCACGCCCTTATTAATCCTCGTCGCGCCCTGCGCGCGGGGTAATTCTGAATTATTAATTGAGCACGACTATTGCATCACAGACTCTGCCTCCACTCGCTTACCGAGTTCCAACGGCCAATAGACGTTGGAAGGCCCTGGCTAGCTGTAACTGTCTCATATCTCCATTAATGGGGGTTCTCAGTACCAAGCTGGAGCCATTCCAGCTCAAAATGCTCCGGCTCGGCATGGCCACTGGCTTTCAGGAATTGCTCTGTGATACTCCCAAGCATCCTCTTTTTCTCTTCGCTCAAGCCGCTGACCGAAAACTTACCGACGTCGTCCAGCCACAAAGACCACAGGCTAGTCTTTCCCAAGTCAGTGCAAACAAAGTCATCAGCGTTGCATCCAGACGAGAGAAGCAGCTGGACCATCTCGGCGGAACGGAGCCTTCCTTGTGATGGCTGGTCATTGAAGTTGACACTCAGAAACTGCTTTCCGAGTGCATGATAGAGGATTGGTTTGCATCCACAAGACCGGTGGCCATGTATAGCCGGGAAGTCAGGATGCTGCTTGACAAAGTTTGCTGCGCCGGCTTCAACAGCCAGCAACAGAGGGACAGATGCGCAGTCGTGAGTGATCCCGTGAGTTATGGCCTCGGACAGTCGCTGCATGGTGGCGGCGCAGAGGGCGCTCTTCGGGAGAAGATCGAGAAACGGTTGGAAATGGAAGAAGCAATTTCTAGGATCTCCGGGTCTTTGGCTATCAGCCTCAGCTCCCCACCATAGCCCTTCCTCAAAATGGTCCATAGCTTGGATATCATTCTTCGCATATAGCATTTGCGTGGCCATGTGGATGCCGTAGAGAGATAACGCAGTGGCGGCGTCGAACTCATCGTCTTGCGTCTGCAGGCAATCGAGCTCCCAGACATGCTCGTTGCTCAGGAATTCAAAAACTGTGCGGTGCATGAATCTGACCTTGGCGTTGATTTCTTGTTCGTCTGAGCTTTGGGTTGACGGTGTGCACTTTTCGGTCACAAACTCGAGCAACCCCCAGCATCGACTTCTCAGTCGGCCCTCGAGCTCCTCGCATATCTCGACTTTGTCTTCGGTGGTGAGATGCTGAATCTCAATTGGACACGTGTGATAGTCGTCAACCAGTGCGAGGCCCAGAGCAAACAAACCTTTTTGCACAAAAGGCGACTTGGTCTTCTGGTAGGTGTAGCATATCCTCAGCAGTTGCGCACCCTGCTGCTGATGGCGCTTGTGGACCCTGTTGAGCATGTGCATGAACATATCTTCGAGCTCTGGAGGTAGTTCATCTACGCGACGCTGAATCTCGGAGAGTCGATCGTGATCGTCGAAGCCACTGCAGATGGACCGACAGGCGAGAATGATCCAGAGCCACACGCCGCACGACTTTTGGACGAGTTCGCGTAAAAGCGAGCCTGATTCTTCTGGGAACCGCCTCGTGTGCCTCCTCATAGACGGGTGCCTGCCGACCCTGTCGTCGACATAGGCTTGAATATCGTCCCGCGTCAGGTCTTGTAGCTGTAGGCGCGGTAGAGTACGGAACGCAGCGACACATGCTGGAATAGGCCTGCTCGAGAGGATGATCTTGAAGTGCTCGTTCTCTGCAAGGCGCTGCACAAAGGCGATTCCATCCCCGTAGTCGCCCACAAACTCGTCAAGACCATCTATAAAGAAACAAATCCGTCCTATTGTGGCGGCGCTTTCGGCGATGACTTCGAAGGCGCGACGAGTCTCGACCGCAGAAGGCAGCCCGACGTCTTGCGTGGACCCTAAGTCTCCTCTCCGCCCGAGTAATTCACTGTCTAGGATTTCCTTCCACATGTTTGGAAGAGCATCCTGCACGAGTGAGCGATTGCGAGCAAGTATTTGATACAACAAGGTTCGCGAAAGCCCCTCCTGCGTTTTCTGTTCGTCCGAGCCGAGGTTTGAGAAGAAGAAATGGCACATGAGAACGCGCCCACCGTTGGCCCATTCAGAGAGGATTGCCTTGGTGCGCTGGCGAGTGCGTAGGTACTTCATGAGGGTGGACTTGCCGCTCCCTGCTTTTCCAGAGACCCAGTAGATACCAGAACCGCTGCGGAGCCAGGCTGGGAGGTCGTCCCAGGAGTCCGCATCATTCGGAGGCTTCAGCGCCCATCGGAGTGTCTTCTCGTGGTTTGGTGTGATACTTTCCGATCTATCATCTATCTTTCGGAACCATAATCTCTGGAGGATGCGATCTTGGCGTGTCTTGTCTAGGGCCTGTTGGGTCGATCCGGCGATGGCTTGATGATGGCCAACCGACGCCTCAAGAACAATCTTCAGGCGCCCGATGTCTTTCTTGATGGCCGCAAGATCGTCGCTGATCATCGAATGAGTAGAGCTGAAATTCTCGTTTATGGAAGGGACAATCTCGTTAAGCTTGGATGTGAGGTCTGCCAAATCTCGAATGAGGTCCTCAAACTTCTCTTTGTCTCTAATCACCCAACGCGCCCTTTGACCGATTGGCGCAGCCTTCTGCCGGGTTTCTATGCGCGTTTGAATAACCTCAAACTGTTGGACGAAGTTATCCATTCGCAGCTGACTGATTCGGCGACGACCTTGTGGCGGGCGGGAGGACTGATTAGATGTGGCCAGCTCTGAGGGCAGATGCGCTGTGAGCAACTCGGCGGGCAGACCATCTGTAACCAAGTCCGATTGTGGGCCAACTATAGATGGAGCGATGGGAGCGTTCTCTGGACGCAAGCCATATCGCTGCTGCAGGTTATTCGTGTTGGTCAGAATTGAGCGAATTGACGCCAGTATACGAACGACGAGCTTTATAGTATTGGCATCGTCGAGCCGTCTGTCGTAGTCATTTTCAAGGAGTTTGACTCGATCCGCCCAATGGAGGAGAAGCGTCTTCTCGATATCTAGCTTCATGTCCAGAATTTCGTACTGATGGCCGAGGTGACGCGTATCCGCGATGAGCTTGAAGAGGTCGATGGTGTCCTTAAAAGCGCCAATAAGCCCGGCGAGGCCAAAAACGCCGAGAGTGAGCCCAGCAACCTCAGCCATAGTAAATGCTTCTGTTGAGGGTTTGGCTTAATAAGGGAATGTGAATAAAGGACCCTACTGACGAGCTGTCCGCCCGATTACTTGTGCCTGAGATGGAGTTTTGTAGTGGCAGAGAATTGCATGTCAGCCTGGGGGGAAGCCTTGCAACGCCATGCGATTGGGCAAAACTCGCAAGGCGCATGACAGGTTAGGCATAAATCTGCGACATGGCGGATGCTGATTCGATTGACAGTTATTACCAGGTGACTACTCCTCTAACTTGTGCATAGGTTGTTGTCCACGCTAACTTGGCCTGGAGTCTCTGCTGATTTCCTTCTCCAGGAGACACTTGAAAACAAAGCCCGTCACCTCGTACGATACGTATAAACATTGTGTGCGCATTAATCCTGAATCCCTCGAGGACGCCTGATCAGAACCCCCGCACCTGAACACGGCGCTACAGGTAGAGTGGTGTGCACTATAAGAGGCAAGGATCAATTCGGAACCCTGACGCGCGGGATGAACATTCTTCAGTCCTGCTTTATTATAATTCCTCCCTCCGTCGCCAGCTTATACCCACCATCGAGGTTGGCAACATCAAAGCCCGATTGCTTCAAGATTCGGTAAGCCAGATAGCCACGGTAGCCCACCTGGCAGTACACAACCACTCTGACTGACTTATCTAACAGTGCCAACTGACCTCGCAAACTGTCGAGTGGCAGATTGATTGCTCGAGGCAGGTGGCCGCGCGCGAATTCTCCAGGCGTGCGCACATCTACCAACTGCAACTTCTCGAGCGTCCCAAGATTGAGATCTTCTGCGTGTACAATTTCGCAGTCTCCACGGAGAACGTTTGATGCCACAAAGCCAGCCATGTTGACAGGGTCCTTAGCTGAGCTGTACGGAGGCGCGTAGCCAAGTTCAAGATGCTCCAGGTCCAACACCGTCATTCCCGCTTGCATCGCTGTCGCGAAAACATCAAGGCGTTTGTCGACACCCATCTTGCCCACAAGCTGCGCCCCCAGGATTCGGCCTGTTTCCTTCTCAAAGCCAAGCTTGACCGTCATAGCTTGGGAGCCGGGATAATAGCCCGCGTGATCGGGCGGGTGAACCGTCACCCAGAGGGGATCGTGGCCGAGTCGACGAAGCGCCTCGACGGAAAGACCCACGAAGCCAAGCGTGAGATCAAATATCTTGCAGATGGCGGCGCCAACGTTTCCGCGATACTGTACATCTTTGCGGCAGATGTGATCGGCCGCGAGACGTCCTTGCCGGTTCGCTGGCCCGGCTAAGGCGAGCATGGTGGGTTGCGCCATGATGTTGTTCTGAGTCTCGACCATGTCTCCGACTGCGTAAATGTCCGGATCCGAAGTCTGCATGTGCGAGTTGACCTTGACTCCGCTTCTTCCCAGATCCAATCCCGCTTCTCTTGCCAGGTCAGTTCTTGCTCTCACTCCAGCTGCCAGAACGACCAGTTCCGCAGGTACGACGCATCCATCGGAAAGGATCACACGGGATTCCTCGATTCTTCTGCTTGTAGTTTTCAGAAACAGCTTCACTCCCTTCTCTTTGAGTTCCGTGTGAAGCACCTCGGCCATGTCGGCATCTATAGGTGGAAAGACGTGCGGCCCAAACTCGACGATTGAAACGTCGAGTCCAAGATTGCGCAAGTTCTCGGTGACTTCCACACCGATGAAGCCCGCGCCAATCACACACGCGTGGTTCACCTTGCGGTCCGACATCAAGTCTCTGACGTGTTGCAGATCTGAGATGGTCTGCATCGTGACGACATGATCCAGCGTCACCCCGTCAATCGGGGGCATGAATGCTTCTGCGCCTTGAGCCAAGATGAGCTTGTCGTAAGAAACTTGTCGTGCATGCTCATTTCCGGTCTCTCGCACTGTGACAGTGTGCTTTTCGCCATCGATGCCGACGACCTCTGTGTGAAGATGAACGTCGATGTTGAAGCGATCTTTGAAGTCCTCGGGGGTGCGCAGAACGAGAGCGTCGTCACTCTTAATGACATTTCCCAGAGCATATGGTATGCCGCAGTTGGCGAAACCGGTGTATCCTCCTTGCTCGAACACAGTAATGGTGGCGGACTCATCAAGACGGCGGAGGCGAGTGGCCGCGGACATGCCGCCTGCGACACCACCAACGATGACGATTTTCTTGGACATTTATAAATATTCGAATTCCTTCAACGCGGTATAAAAAGATGTTGTAAGTAGTCTGATGTAGAAATCTCGATATGCTGCAAATCGAAGTCGAATTCACTCCTCTTATATCCATTCTCGGAATCTGGTGACAAACCAGTCGCCGAATGGGTGGCATTTCTTATGAGCAGCCCCCCGCGCTACGGATTACAAAACAACAATTAATACAGTTCGAATGGTCGCCGAAGAGAGCGTGGAATGGTGCCCGGCATCACGTGGTGAGTTTTGCAAGTTATCGTACGAGTCTCCGAGGCCGCATCCCGAACCAAGTTGCCTCGGACATGATCATTTTGCAACCCAGTTTCATGATGGACCGCCATTTCTCCGAGTACTCAGCCAAATCACGATGGCATGAGAAGAACTGAGTCCAGTAATTGCAATCCACGAAGGCAACGGAGGACGCAGGCAAAAAGGCAACGGATACACTCCCTAGCGGAGATTATCTATCGCAGGTACAGATTCCACGTGGCAAATCATATCTATATCCATATCTATCCCAATTGTTCAATTTCATTCAATTACAAAACTTACTGTTCCTCCTCAACGCCTCGCCCCATCGCCACATCACGACAGGTGCTGCGAAGCAGAGCACCATGGCGGTACCGGCCAAGACTGCATTTCCCCAAGCGATCCCAAGCTCATCGTATAATCCAGGAGCAAACAGTGGGAAACTGAAGCCAGCCATCGTCCGCATAAATGCCGCTGCGCCTGTAGCACTCGCAGCATAACGCTCGTAAGCGTCGACGATGTATGTTTGAGCGCATTGAAAGGAAAGAATAAGGCCCGCTGCGAAGATAGCTGCTCCCACATTTGGGACGATCCAGTGAAATTTCTCGTTTGCAGAAATGCCGTACAGAAGAAGTCCGGCTGGCGTGACGATGGCGGTTGGGATCATTAACGGGACCCGGAATTCGGGGCGTCCAGGATGAGAATACCTCTTCTTTAGACTGATGTAAACCTTGACGCTATGTGTTAGCTTGGATTCTCTGATTTGGGACAGTATCCATTGAGGTACCTTGTCGATTAAGGGTCCCGATATTTGAAGACCAATAACGAATCCAACACCGAGTGAGATATAGTTGAGACTGGCTCGTCCAGGCTCTTGATCATACTGCTCTTCCCACACCAGAGGGAAAGAGGCAAGTCTATCTAGATCTTAGCGCTTCGTTGGTTTATCTGAGTTAGATCGTGCTTACACCAGATACATGAGACCATATAGATATGCACGGTAGATCGCCGTAAGCTGGATCGCGGGCTGAGTGAAAAGCATAAGGAAGGGCCGCGTAAGATTCTTTTGCAAACTCTGTGCAAAAGTGCGGTCCGGCACCTCATATTCTGTATGCAGAGACTTGTTACCAGTCTTCTTTCGAAGCTTTTTAGCCTTGACCGCGAGAATCTTGGGAGGATATGTTTCTTGGAGGAAGAGGAATGCAAGGATTTGCACGACTGCGTCCGCGATTGATACTACCCAGAAGACCCATCGCCAGTTGAGGTACTGGGTCAAGTATCCGCCAGCTGCTTGTTGTTAGATGAGGTTTGTTTGTCTCGCACGGGATGGGCTTACCTATAGGACCAACGGCAGGTCCCAGGAATGGAGCAAGACTGTAGATTGCAGTAGCTGTGCCTCTCTCTTCTTTTCTCCAGCAGTCGCTCAAAACACCACCTCCTAGCTGAGTTGAAGAATACGATTAAGATGTGAGACGACTAGAAGGCAGAGTTTTCTTTACTCACCGCTTGAGGAGCACTTCCTCCAAGCCCACTGAGAAAACGAAAGACTAGAATCTGCTCCTTCGTCTGCGAGAATCCACAGACTGTGTTAAAGACGAGGTAGAACATGTTGGCAGCCTGGAGCACGACGACTCGCCCGTACATCTCAGACAACGGCGCCAATAGGAACGGTCCGACGGCGTAGGCTAGCAAGAAAATGGACATGATGAGGTATGTCTCAAAGTCGGATTTGACGTCGAACTCATCTTTCAGGGTGGGCAATGCGGGGGCAAGCATTGTGGAGGAAACTGGGGAGATGAAGGTGAAGCATGAAACGAGGACGGTTGCTATCCACTTCTTGTGGCGAGCCCAGTTGTGAGGATTTGAAGGGTCATCAGGGCCAGACCATGTCACCTACGGAGTACTGGTGTTAGTAGAGGCTAGGATAGTGGAGGGCGCAGACTCGATGCAACGCAGGGACTCACCAGGTTGGGATCTTCGAGTTCCTCTATGCCGGACTCCGGGTCGGAACCATGCCCGGAGCCGCGCTCCGGATCATCCCCCATCAGAGGCTGTCCACTCGGATGGGCGGGATCTGGCCACTCAATGAGCGACGGCAGTGGGGTGGATCGTCGTAGAGGTTGATGGTCGTAACTATCCCCGTCTTCACCATCGTCTACCCTTGCGAGCCAAGGGTACTTGTGGATAGACTTTTCATAGTGGGAGACGGGGTCGAAGGCAGGGCTCCAGTTTCTCCGGATGGAAGACCTGGAGTTGGCCCGAGAGAGAGATCGGCGATTGCTCATGGGGGATTATGTAATGACTTGGAATTCAGCGAAGGTGGTGGATTGCAAGTCAAGTTACCGTCGATAGCGAACGTAATGGGACAATGAAACGATGGGCAAGAAGCGAATGAATGCACGATTCGTGGTTGTCTCTGCCTTTGATTTGGCTCGTCCGATACGAGCAACGCCCTCGATTTATTACTTCCATCTTCACCCGCGTAAAAACCAAGAAACCGGAACAGCCCCGTTGGCCAAGAACATTGGATACGAGTGTAGGGCGGCGCAGTGTGGAGATGGACTTGACAAGGTGATCGTCAGGCTATGTACGTCCATCCCTACGAGACCGCGACGGCATTTGAAGTGTGCTATCGCATCCTCCCGATGGCCTCG